>JARHVA010004224.1:62500-530000 GCA_037957365.1 Torreya grandis | reverse complement strand
TGACTTCCAAATACATTTGTCACTACCAGTACCTAATGCCTACTTTAATAAACATAGGCTGATGAAATGAAATAAATAAAACCTAATGGAAAAGGTGTTATCCTCATAGATACTCCCCAACTAGACCATCACATTTAAAGTGAAAAAAATGAAGGGGCATACTCCCATTAATCAATTTAGGATGGGAGTACACATTGGTATGAAACTGTTGAAAATAATTTATGGCATGCCTAACATTCACTTTCTCAATTTGGATTGGGTGTCACTATTGTACTTGATGCTGATAAGTGATACCACCTTTGCATTGGGGGAGATAGTCAGTTTTCATCTAAGAGAGTAGGTCATCCACAAAGACAAGAAACCCACTTATGCAGGCCATTTAGACATGATATCCCACTTATTAGATTCTATTATGGGGACTATCTATAAGGTTTTGAGTGAGCTATGGAGCCCAGCCACTGACTATATCAAAAATAGGATTTATGAGCATTTATTATTCATGCATATCTACACTTATAGAGATAATATGGTGAATATTTTTGAAGATGTCTATCCTCAAGTTTGGTAGGCCATCCATGGTTTACCAATGCCCAAGATAGGAGAGAACATTATGAAAACACTTTTTGAGAGGGGTGGTTACTTGATATACCTAGAATTCACTATCATCATGATTTGAGGAAATAAGTTTCATCCCTTTTGCCTTCCAAAATATTTTATTGATAAGGTGGTAGAGCAATAAATTACTTTTCAATTATGGTGGAATTTAGAGGAGGATTTATCAAGAGCAAAGAAAGCCTCATTCTTTGGCCACCACATAGTCATTAGATGAATGGTTTACACCATGAGAAAGCATTTTTGAGAGGTTGGTGGAAAGAGGAAAATTTATCACTTTCATATGCTTCCACACAAGGATTAGGATCCCCATGGGCTCATCCAAAAGCATATACATAAGTTTAATATCCCTTACAACCACCAACCTTATTCTTATGATTTTTTATTTTTAAATTCTCTAAATTATGAAGAAGTTTTTGAGAGGTAAATGATTACTAGAATAAATAAGGATCATCTAAGGATGATCCAACAAGAGCCTAAAATCTTGGTAAGAGAATTGGATAGTAGGAAGTCACTATTTCAATGATGGACCCACTTAGATTTCTAGAAGGGCCAATCTATAGACGAGTCAAAAAACCAAGCAGGATCCTCATCTCAAGGACTCCCTCAAAATCTTGAGGCTATGAAGAAATAACTTAGGGTAGTTGAACCTAACCCTAGGGGAGTACAGGAAAGAGACCTCATTAATTTGGACTCTGATGAAGAGGGGAAAACACAATAAGAGCAAGTTTCTAGCATAATAAAAATGCCCATAGCCACACTCCAAGCACAAGCTACGATATCTATAGGGGTAGTAATATAATAAGAAGTTTCCCTAATCCAAAAAGACTCCTTCACATAGCTAGAGACCCATATTGTCTATTCAAGGAAGCCTAGAACTCTTACAAGTAGTCCCACAGTTGAATTATCTCAAGGCTTGCCTACAAGACTCCAACACTTAGAGGTAATATAAAGAGAGGCTATTGACTTGGAAGAGGAATATGAGGAGAATTCTAATGAAGAAGCTGAGCTAGAAAAGGTTAAGGAATTGATCCTTGAAGAAGATAAGGGGAAGGATCTAGTTTTGGAAGACACCCTAGGTACTTAGTCTATGGAGACTACTCTTTTGTCTTCTATTTCTATTCCTATATTTGGTTCTATTTCAATTTACTCTATTTTGAGAACCCCCAGGGTGAAAATTCCCACTTACACCTCTATTGATCCATTTTCCCCAACAACTTTCATACAATTCCCCTTTCTCAACCCAAAGGTTGAGAAGCATGTTTCTTTTACCATTACTGCTGCCACCTCCATTGATCTATTTTTCACCTCCAATCCATTCACTTTCATCATGGCTACCTTTAATATCCCTTTTGTCACTAACACTATTAGATCACTAAAGTAGAATAAGACATCCAAGAAGGTGGAGATAACCATGGCCACTTCACAATTATATTTTAAATCCACCCAAATCACCCTTCCCATACCACCATCCACTATATCTAAAGAAACTATTGTGACAATTTTAAGCAAAGGTAGGAGAGCCTATCCTTAAATAGTCATAGTACATCTACTCCCTTAGTTTAGAGGTGTGGATTTGTCTAAAATCATTTGACCCTCCTTACCTAATCACTTCCCTAGTTGGTTCCTAAGTAGATAAGTACTTTTAAGCTATTTGGAGGTGTGGTATGTCATTGTGGATAAGTTATTGGTTTTAAAGCTTTCTTTTGTGCCTTAGCATTCCCTCTTTTTTTGAGTTTATTTTGTAACCTACCCACTTTAGATTAACAACCATCCATCCAAATCATATAGATTCACACTTCCTTCTAAGATACCACACCTTCATCCAAAAAATACCTTGTCAATAACCTGCATACCCTACCATTTATTCCATCAACAAGTTGTTAAGACCATATAGCTATAACTCATGCCCTAGACTAGAGTTCACCTCCATTGAGATCTTAAAATGTTAGAGGCTACCTCATTATGATATTGGTGTGGTTAAAACCCTCATTAACATACTCTTTTTAGTGCTAGAAGGATGGATAGTACCTTTGATATAAGAGGTTAATATATTCATATAGTTTCACTAGAGTCACCTAAGAGAGTGACCAGATCTAATTCCAAAGCTAATCTTCTAGTCTCACCCTTCCCAAATCATAGGAGACCTATAATTATACCAATTGTACCTAATAGACCTAAGACTCCTTATTTAGTAAGGAACCCTTTACCTATTAATTAATTGATTTGTCAACCACCCTAGTTAGTTGGTTCTATTATTTCCATCCCAAGAGACATACATAATTTACCCAAAAATCCTAAAAAATACCTATCATCCTTTTCTCCTTCAGGAACAAGGATAATAGAGGAATATATTAAATATTTTAAATATTATTTAAGATTAATGAATGTCATTAATTAATATTTTTCATGTAGGTTATTCCCTTTTAAATTAATGGATGTTGCTTATGATTGGTATTTAAATCTAATTGAGAATTCCATCACTTCTTGGGATGCATATCAAGCAACTTTTCTTACATAATTTGGACAGGTTACCATCTTAATTTGATATATTAGCACTTCACCAGTATGAAAAGGGATCCTAATGAACTAATATTAGATTTCAATGGAAAGTTATAAAATATGTACATGTGGTTAAGCCCAAGGTACAAACCAGAAGTTGCATTAGTATTGGAGATGTACAAGAACACCTTGGACCTAATCACTATCATGTTCCTGAGAAGAGTCACTAGTACCAACAACTTAGCATTATAATATGAGGAGGATATCAAAATATATAGGCATCTCAATCCCTAAGTGCATGACATACCTAACATCAACAATAGCTTCCCAACATTGAACCTAGTTTCACATGCAAAGTAAAACATTCCTGCATTCAATCAAAACTAGCTTTACATACTACCTCTATTGATATAGGCAACACAACTAAACTACATCTTCTAAAAAAATCATGCACAAATTAATGGTTACTAAAATAATTAATAGGTGGCCATATATTCTATTACTTCTCTACATGAATTTGACTCTATAAAGGCAGAGGTGGATTCTATTTAGCAAATGGTCTAAAATTTGAGCAATGACTTTTTTGGTATGCAAAAAAAGTTGGTTAATACTAATACCCCAAGTGGAAATCAAAATATTGGATACCAAAGATAAAAAACCATTCAATTGGCATACAAACAATATAGAGTATCCTAACAATATTTTAAAGATCAACATGGAAGAGACAACCCTACCTAATTGGTGTAGATTTCATAATACTTTTCAACATAGTGATCTTGATTGCATAAAAATTTATGCATCATTTAAAATATTTTAGAGAGAAGTGGTAAGATAAGATCAGATGCATAATCCAATAGAATCCCACCCGGATCCCAACCCTTCAAGTACTGCCATGTTCTTTAAAACTCACAAGTGTCCCTTTCCAAGTAAAGATGGCAATATACCAGAAGACAACACTAACAAGATTCATGATTTTTATTAGTTTTAGAGAGGTGGGTATAATATAAGGAACAATCATCCATTTAGAACATCTTCTTCTCCAAATAACCCAATAATTCCACCCAATCCTAAAGCTAAAAATAATCCACCTCCTCTAAGAGGGAATGATCAGCCTCAAAACAAGGAGGAACCAAACAAAGGAGGATACAACATCATTAAAGATATGAAGAAGATCAAGGCAAATATAACTCTTCATGAGTTATCTTAGATCACTAAATAGAATGAACTATTATTGAAGTTTATTACTAGGAAGTCACCTATGGAGAGAACTAAAACATCTATAGATAAATCAAAAGTTATTGACACCAATGTCATCTACAAAAGCAAACCAAAAGTTCTTCCCTTTTTGTTGATTATCAGAACATTTGGTAATAATATTCACAACTATTTAGTTGATTAAGGAGTCTATGAAAATATTATTCCTACTTCCATATGTCATAATCTTGGTTTGACTCCAAGCCCTTCAAAGAGAATAATTTCATAACTAGATAAAATAATGGTACCAGTAGTTGGATAATTGACCAATATGCAGATTCAAGTAGCATCTGAACCATGAGTTTAGATGACCATTAATATTTTAGTAATGCACATACTTAAAGGCTATGGACTTTGTTTGTTAGGGACTGGTCCAAAATGCTTAATAGATATATGTCTACAAACTTCTCTCACATCTAGCTACAATGGAGAGGTATTACAAATCAAATCAGGATCGATAGGGAACCAAGGATGAAATATCCCATTATAGATTACAACATCAAGAATGAAAAGGTAAAATATGAATCTCCTAGCCTTCATATTTATACTTTCACTATGAAAAATTAGGTATAAAAGTTAGAACCTAAAGGTTGCAATCAGTTATGGACTTTACACTTTGATGGTGCTAGATCCAAGTAAGGACCAAGCATAGAAATCAAGCCTAAGAAGGTCATTCATAGTCAAGGCATAATTCAACTCATGACCAAACCTAATTCATATATCATTATTAAAGATTTATGTGAATCTAAATTATATGAAGTAAAATGTTATACTAATTATTTCACTCAAATTTCACTATTATCTAGAAGAAGGTAGTAAAACTAAAAATATGGGTTATTGTAGGAATACCTGATTATGGTTGTATACACATTGTATCAAAATATTGTGAAGAGCTCCTCTTTATCTTGGGAGGAATGACTTGTATATAATATATGACTAAGAATATTTTTCTGTTAGACAAGTAGCTAGGTGGATTACCTAGAAGTAGCTAGATCCCAAAAGTAGGAGTTTTCTTAGGGGTTATCGATCCACTGTTCTAAAATAATTAAGTTTATAAAATAGAGTAGAAAGTACTTGCATCAATTAAATAAGATTACTAAAACTGATTATATAATAATTTATTATTAAATAAAGGTATGCTTAGAATGTTAAATATAGAAAAGGTGGATCAATACCTATGCTAAATGGTTGGGGTCTATTTTGGAAAATTAGGCAGGGGTCTATGAATAGATAGGGACATAAAAAACTAGATTCAGTTGGGTGTAGGTAGGTGAAAGGATCTTGTTGGAAATTTATTTGATATTGAACCATTAGTAGTCAGCGTGACCATCATCAGTTAGGGGAACCATCACTGGTTAAGGCTAACCATCATCAATTGCTTGTTAGTAGAACTGGGTTGGTGTTGTTGATTAACATGATTCATAAGGTAATTTTCAAGAGGTGAGTAAGGTATAGACTAATTTTGAAATTAAAATATAATAATTGAATACCAAAAAATAAATACTTGTCTTACCAGAAGTTAGTTGGGTGGATGGTTGAGATGGATTGCTCATTGTAGAAGTTGGTTGTGATTTTGACAGAGTAATGATATTTAGAGAACTTGATGGAGAGATAACAATAAGCTGACTCCTTGGTATGACTATTGGATTGCTAAAGTTCTTGAATATGATTGACTTGAAAAAGTATATTTTGGATACCTAAGCTCTTGACAACAATTATAGATGGCATTTCTCCTACAACTCTCCTCGTTTTATAGGCAAGGCAAGAGGTTGAAGTGGAGGTTCTAACTGGGGCTTAGAGAGAGATTATAATTATAATTCATCCATGTAAAGGGATTTTAAAAAGATTTATATGAGTTATTTTTAAAAAACTAAAGTGGTGGTTTGCATGTGGTTTTCATGCTAAAATTTCAAGCAGTGCAACCTGACTATCACTGGTCAGGGTGACCATCATTGGTCAGCTTGACCATCTTCGATCATGGCTGAAGGTAAAAAGGTGGCTAGGATAGGTTAGTTAGGTCAAAATAACTATGGGTTGGGTTTAGTTAGGGGTTAGAAGGTGGATTCTCTCAAGGTGGTCTTAAGATGGTATAGAGGATTACAACCTTCAAAATCATAATGTGTGGATTTCTAGTGTCTATATTTGCCCCTTTTTGTTATGCATCTTGAATCAATAAGATACAAAACAAAAAAAAATTGATATTGGTCAAAGGTCTTGTTACTTTGAGTATGGGAGGAAGTATTCCCCCTCAAACTAGGATTTGATGAGGTAAAGCATAATTGGGTTAGTGTTTGATAATGGGTAGATCATGGGTCATGAGGTAGGTGAAAAAAATAATGGTTGGTCATTTGAAACATAAAGACATGCATAAAATGTGACTAAGTATGATAGTCACAATCATGTAAATACTAAATTTACCAATGCTGATAAAAATAAGGGTCAATGCTAAGAAGACAAGTGACTAGTGTATTGTGTGACCACATTTAGGTGCGGTAGTTAGATATACCTATTAGTCTCTAAGGTAGGTTTAGTGTTTCCATGGGTAATCAAGGTAGGAAGTGCTCCTGGTGAAAACACCAATGGGTTAAGTGTCATGGGTGTCTGAGGAAGGAAGTGCTCCCAAAAAGATAATTGATCTGGTTATGCACTAAGTGGTGCAAAAAAACAAATAGTCAATAAGGCAAGGTTAGCCTACATGGTCAAAAGTACCAATCATGGTCAGCATAAAATATGTGAATAAGTTGGGTCAAAAATGACCAATGTTGAAGTGGATGTGGCCAAAGGTGAGGCATTGGTTGGAGGGGGTGGATTTTGTGTAGGTGATCTATGGGCATGATTTACATATGTGCTAATATGTTGGTATAGATAGGTGTACATTATTTTTATATCATCCTACATGTTGATGCAATGAGATGTACATGTTTTGAGAGAGAGTTTACACATTTTTACATGTATATATGATGACATGATGTATATGATGATAATACATAGTTTATGATGTATGTTTATGGTTGATGTTTTATATGATTAATGTGGTTATTCATGTTTATGCTTATGTTTGATGGTCTATGGTTTCCTGCATATGATTTAGGAGATGTTTGACTTAGTATCCTAGGCATGTGATGCTAGAAAGATAGTTATGATGTTCTTATTTTGTTCATAGATGTGATGGGATGTATTATTTATGGATATATGTTATGTGATAATGTAATTGTAATGGATTTATTTTTGGTTATGTTGATATGTTGTGTATGAGTTGATGTTATAAGATGAATTGTGGTAATGTTATGGTAAATGGATAGATTGGTATATGATATGGTTCATGATGTTTTGCTCATTGATTTTGTTTATGCTCAAGATGAATATATGTTGACATGATTTTTTGATGGTAGATGGATAGGATTATGTTTATGGCATGACATGATATGATGTAGTTTCATTGTGTTTTAATCATAGATAGGTAGGTGATGTGGTCCATGGACATAGCTCATAATGTTATGATTTGGATTTTATATTTGTTGTTTATGATCATGGAGATAAAATGTGGACTGTTTTAAGATGTGATGAGAATACATAAAGTAACTAGATAACAAACCAAATGTTGAGGACGGTGAGAAGAATCATGAGAGGTACGTCTACATGAACTAATAAAAGATAAGAAAAGAAACATGATGCCTCTTCATTGGTAAGGAAAAAAATAAAACCTAGAGTTATATTGTTTTAGTGAAAATAAGCCTTTCAAATGTTTCACATTATCATGCTTTGGTTGGTAAATGGGTATCTTGATCACATTACATCAAGTAAGCTCATAATCCCATGCATATGATATATGGAGGGAGGGAAGGTGTAACTGGAAACTTTTGTGAGACTATCATGCCTTTTTGTAGGATTATAAAAGGATAGTATAAGTAAGTCTATGCTCATATATAAAGTGTAGACTAATCGATGTGGGAAGTCTACTTAAGAGAGCTAATTGTGGCTTTTAGATATTATTGTTTTTAGGAGAGCTAATTATGATTATTATTATTGATTTTTCTTTTAATTTTGCTTAGGGTTGGGGAAGCTAACTAATGTGGGAAGCTTTTAATAAATTTATATCTTTTGACAAGTGCTTTACTTAGCCATCCTTCAAGGGAGTGGTCTAAGTTTACATTCCTAGTTTAAATGATTGTGATAGCTATCCTTCAAGGGAGTAATCCACTTTATGTTTTAGAAATTTTAGATGAGTTTTCAATAGTTTTCTTTCAAGGGAGTAGTCTATGAATGCTAAGAATGACCCATGATTTGGTTGTGACTTTGATATTGCTTTTGATTTTACCTAACATAGACTTGATTATACATGCTCAAGGGGTTACCTTTATGAAGGCAAATCTAAAGGTACAAGAAGGTTCAGTAGGTGAAAAGAGGTGTAGGTGAAAATAATGATGGGAACTGATCTTAAAGATATGGGAGGTACCATGAGAATCATGCCATAGGTAAAGTCATGGTACCCATAGTTCAAGATTAGGCTATGAATGTGATGGATAATCACATGATTTAGCTATAGTTAGTTACCCCTAAAAAGAGGGAAATGAATGTGCTTATAGGGGATGAGCTTAAGTTAGACCAATGGTGATTGTGATCCTTCTTTAACAATAGAAAGGATGTAGATGCAAAGCATTGAGAGGCTTAGATTCTAGTTTACCTTCAAGAGAGGACAAATGATAAGCTCTTGATCCATACTTATGAGTTACGATGTAGGGTCCAAGCTAATTGAAAGTAAATTTTCCCCTTTTTCTTTTCTCCATATTAGTTACCTATTGATTTTACTTGAGGATAAGATCTCCAATATTGAATTATCATACTTTCAAGTGTTTTTTATAAGCACACATGATTCATTCTTGATAGACAAAGAGATGAGAAAGAGTAGCCAAATGATGCTCACCAAGTAGATCAAGTTGGGCTAAATGTTCTTGATGGTAATCATCTTTAGAAATAAGGTCACATAAAGATATGCAAAAAGAGGGTATTTAGACCTCGAGAGGCAACACTGCTTCAGAGCCAAACATGAGGGAAAAAGGTGTATCACCTATAGGGGTTCAAATGCTAGTATGATATGCCCATAAGGTGAAATGGATGTGCAAATGCCAATCCTAACCTAAGCCATTGACCATTTTAGTAAGCATGTTATTAAGGGTTTTGTTAGAGGCCTTTGCTTATCCATTTGCTTGTGGACAATAGGGTGATGAAAAACTAATTTTTATACCAAATCCATCATAAAGGCCTTAAACTGTTTTGTTTTTGAAGGATTTGTCATTATCAATGATGATCTTATGGGGAATACCAAAGTGGTAGATGATATAATGGGTGATAAATCTGATAATATTTTTAGCTTTTTTTGAGATAAGAGGAATAGCCTCTACCCATTTTGTGAAATATTTACTCACATCGATGATAGAGTGATGTCATTATGAAGAATGGGGGTTAATTTCACTAATAAGGTCCAAACCCCATTATGAAAAAAGGTCATAAGTTAGTAGAAACTTTAAGCTATAGTTGGATGTGTGATGCAAATTAGAATGTTATTGATACTTGACACACTTTTTCACATAATCACAATACTCTTGGTTAAGGGTAGGCCAATAATAGCCTAGGCAGAGGATGTGCTTAGCCATAGCAAGTCCACTAAAGTGACCCCCATAGATACCATCATGGCTTTCCTTGATAGCATGATAGGCTTCTAGACCATAGAGGCAATATAATAAGAATCCATCAAAACCATGTTTATAGAGGATACCTCCCATAATGGTATAATAGGAGGTACTCTAAATAAATGCTCAATGGGCATTCTTAGAGAGGCCAGATGGAAGTATACCAAGGTTTAGGTAGTTAAAGGTGCATTGATACCATAAGGCAGGCTAGATCTCATCCACATTAAAGATGGTTAGAGTGTCTTATTTGATTTAGGAACATTCATTTAGGTGATAGATAATGATTGATAGCTTAAATTTGAATGGTTTTGATGGGATTTGGGAAGCAAGAGAAGCCATGGTGTTGGCAAACTTGTTGGTAGATCATGGGGTAGTTTGAATATGGTAATTTTCAAATGATGTCAAGAGTTCCATGACTAACTATTTATATAGTTGAAAAATCTCATTCTTGCATTGATAAATGCCATTGACTTGATTGACCACAAGTTAGGAGTCACCAAAGATATTGATTGTTTTAACTCCCAAGCCTAAGGTAATTTGGAGACCTATTACTAAGGATTCATATTTGACCACATTGTTGGTACATTCAAAATCAAGTTTAAAAGAGAAAGGAAGTGGTTCAATAATAAGGGGGATAAGGATGATATCAGCTCCCCCACCATGTTGACATTTATAACCATCAAATAACATGGTTACATGATTGGTGAAATCTACTTGGGATAGGCTTATGATGGACTCATCTAGAAATTCAAGAGGAGGTTGTTGGTTGCTTGGTAGGGGTGCATTGGCCAATTGGTCAATAATGATTTCTCCCTCAATGGACTTCTACTAGAGGAATTCAAGGTCAAACTTAGCTAAAATCATGAGCCATTTGGCCATATGTTAGTTTTGTTATGGCTTGGAGTACATGTACTTGAGTGGATCAGTATAAGTTATGACAAAAAATTTATGGTTAAGAAGGTAGTGGTAGAGTTTGGTGGCCATGAAAACTAAGGCCAAGCACAATCTCTCAATATGAGTATACCAAGTTTCATAGTCTAGAAGGGTGCAAATTATATAATAAATGGCTTGTTCTTTGTGTTGTTCATCTTGATGGGCAAACATTGCACCTAGGGAATGGTCAGTAGCAAAGATATAAACTTAGAAAGGTTGGTCATCCTTAGGAGGAGTGACGATATGTGAAGATAGAAAGTACTCTTTTAGTGTATCAAATGCCTTTTGACAATCAACATTCCACTTGAAAGAGATTCCCTTTTTCAAGAAGTGATGGAAGGGTTGACATCGATTTGAGAGCTAAGAAATGAAGTAGTGAATGGATTGGATCTTCCCCTACAAACTATAGAGTTGCTTAAGATTGGCTGGAGGTATCATCTCAAGGATGGATTTGATCTTGGTCAGATAAACCTTGATTCCCTAAAAATAAATGATGAAGCCAAGGAGTTTACCTAATAATACCCCAAAAATACATTTCTTGGGATTGAGGTGGACATGGTAATGAATAATCCTCTTAAAGATAGTCTTGAGAATGGCTAAGTGGTCCTTTCAAAGTTCAAATGTTTTGAGGAGGTAATCCACATAGTCCTCGATGATTGTGTAGATAAGATAATGAAAGATGTAGGTCATATCATGTTGTTAGTTTTCACCAACATTATTAAGACTAAATGGCATGACTCTATAATATAAAGTCCCCCATGAGGTGATAAAGGCAATTTTGTGTTGATATTCAGGGGAAATAAAAAATTTATTATAACCTGAGAATCCATCCATGAGAAACAACATCTCATGGCATGCTATAAGATCAACAAGTTAGTCAATGCTAGGTAGAGTAAATTCATCCTTTGGGTAGGTGAGGTTGAGGTCACAAAATTCCACATAGATACATAGTCACCCTATGGCTTTAGTGATAGGCATGGTGTTCAAAACCTACTAGGGATAATCAATGGGTTGATTGAAGTTGATAAAGAGGAGGCATGGAATCTCTTCTTTGAAAATAAGGGCTATGTAAGGATGCATTCATCAAAGTTTTTATCTAATAGGCTTGGCATTATAATTGGTTATAATGTTGTGGGTGGCAATAACTAGGTCAATACTAGGCATATTGGTATATGACCAAGCGAATGCAATGTTACAGTCTTGGAGAAAGGTAGATAATTCTTGAAGTTCCTCAAGGGCAAGAGGTTGGACCATTTTTACAATATGAGGGTTGCCCAAATTGCTTATGTCAATATTTGTAGTGGATTTGTTTAACGTGCTTGAGGTATCTAGAGGTAAATATTTGTGGATGGAGGAATCAAGTGCACCAATTTAGGTGATAATAGAATCATCATTCTAGTACTAGATAGTGTTAATGGTAGGAGAGTCTTGTCCCACTAGTTTAGGATGCAACAGAGGGATGGATACTAGTGCTCCTTCTTTTTGATAAGTCAAGGGGCAGAGGGTAATCATGTTGATGGAATAAAAAAGTTAGGTGGGATGATGTCCTCATCCTCACACTTAGGTGGATGGGGTGCTAGTGAGTAAGGGGTCTCTTCTGCAATAGTGGTAGTGGAAGGTTATTTGACTTTCTTATTATTGGGTAGAATGAATCTTAAGCTATAATTTTCATGAGGATTTTGGGTCTCAATCAAGATCAATGTGTGTGGTCCATGCTCATATCATCCTAAGCTAAATCCTTTCTAGGTACACCTATGAAGGTATATTTTGGTGAAGTCTAGGTTATCTAAGAGAATGTAGAGGTGGATAGTTGTGAGAAAGAGGGGGTCATGGAAACATTAATTATCTTGTCAATTCCCCCATAGATAAAATGGGTTTGACAGCTCAAAGGCCCCAAGAATGTAATGGCTCTAATTTTGGGGTCATAACCTAGTTGGTGGTTGAGCTTCCTATACTCTTGGGGAGTAGGGAAAGCATCAAGGGTAAGGAGTCAGTATTCTTTGAGGGTAAGGTGGTGGAAGGTAGATTTTAAGGGATCAATGGTGGTCTATAGGAATAGATGAACCAGTAGATGTTGATGTGGAAGGAAAATCAATGGCTTTGTTTTTTGTAGTGGAGGGATTAGAGACAGATGCTTAGAGTGTTGTCAGAGGTAGGAGGATGTCATTAGGTTGGTAGGTCATGTTTCATGCTATAAAAAAGATAGGGTTAGCTTGTATGGTAATAACCTAGCCTTCATGCTCAAATTTGACACAATGATGAAGGGTAGAAGGTACACAACCAATAGCATGGATCTAAGGTCTCCTTAGCAAAACATTGTACTGGAATTCACCTTTGACCACATAGAAGAGTTTAGGAAGAATGTGTGGTCTAAGATGAATGTGGAGGATAATAGTTACCATGGTAGTGGTCATCGTGTCATTAAAGGATCTAAGAATAGTTGAAGTTTGGGACATGATATTGTCTAGTAATTTGAGTTGGTCATAGGCATGGGAAGAGATGATGTTAATGTTAGACCCACCATTGATCATAACCTATTTGATACAGGTTTGGTTGATGTGGGTAGTAATGAAGAGAGTAGGATTTAGATCCTTAAGTTGGATAGAGGGTATCTTTGAGTCATTGAAATTAACAAGGGTAGAGAGTTGGAGAGCAACTATGAAGGCCTCTATAGGTGGGGAGTCACTTGGTTTGACCTTAATATCTTGCATAGCCTCTACCATGGCCTAATGATGGTGAGGTGAGGTGGAAATGAGATCATAAATGCTCATCTTAGCTGGTGTTTGGTGAAGTTGCTTAAGAATGACCCTCTTGATGGATTTAGAGGGGTTAGTATTAGAGGTGCCTAAGATGGTAACTTTGGGATTAGCTGAAGACATAGAAGTTTGGATTGGGTTTGGTTTGGGGTGATTTGGGGGGTATGTCCATGAAATTGACACTTTGGCCTTCCATTTATCCTTTTTTTGTGAACATGTGACCATATTAATGATATGTATAGAGGGGAAAGGTGTGGTAGGAGGTTGGGTAGATTCTCCATCACTCTGAGGTGAGAGTGGGGGATTAGGGATGCATTGGCAAATGGCTATTGGGTGCATTAGTAAAGGATTTAGGGGAAGTTCATCTAATAAAAGATCATCCTCATCATAGAGCTGATGGATAATAGCCTGGAGAAATTTTTAATTCTTTGTGTCATACCCAGGTGTCCTATGATAGGAACAAATTTGATGATCATTATACCAAGTTAGTTTTGAACCAAGAGGATCAAAGGGACTGATAGGGGTAAAGTGAGGTAAGAGGATTATAGTAACCTATGGAAAATGGTTGTATAAGATTCATATAGAGGTGGGGAAGGTTTAGAGGTTGTGGTGTTAGTTGGGAAGATGGGCATGTTAGTAGCAGTGGGTTTAGTCATAGAGGGTTTAGGTAAGGTTGTGTTTCTAGTCAATGGTTTTGGTTTGGGAATGCTAGTTGTTGGGGTGTTCAAGGTTGATAGTTTGGTTATTAGTAATCTAAAAAGGACTAACACATCAGATAGTAGGTGGCCTGGTGTAACCAATGGTATTGGGTAACATATGTTAAATAGAGCTTGATTTTAAGCAAAGTTGAGGGATGGGGCCCTAAGATAGAAGGCAAGGTAGAGGGGGGTATATCCTAGCCATGTGTGTCTTCAAAAGATTTATGCCCTTGGTTGGTTTGGGTTGAGGTTTGGGTATAGGCTTGGATGAGGTTAATTCCACTTTCAAGGATGGGTGAACCAAGCTTTATGTAGGGAAGGTACCAAGAGTTTTGAAAGGCTTGGTTGGTGGTATAGTCATTGGAGAGGCAATTGTTTTGGTTGAGTGAGAAGGAGAGGGGTTGGTAGAGGTTCTAATTAGTTTAATAGGTGGTGGAAAAATGATGGATAGGTTGGTCAAGGGCATGCTAAAAGGTTTGGGTTTGTTGATGTAAAGAAGCCCTAACCGGTGTAAGAAAGTGGATTGATCCATGTCCAAATTTGTGACCATACCTAACTTTTTAATGAGTTTGGAAAAAGGTTTGTATACTATTCTATCCTCTCAGGTAGTGGGTTTCAAGGATACACCTATGGGCTGAGGAGAATGAATGGGATCCTCACCTATTTCCTCAACAAATGGATGTAATTTTGGATTGGGTGGTTTCTTTTTTAGGGGTATTTGTGAAAAATTTGCTCTCTTAGGAATTATTTCTATAGTTGTTGTTTGTCCTAAAATTAGGGGAGATGGTGGGTTAGGAATTGTTATTTATTTAGGTAAGTTATTCAAAGGGGTTTTTGATGATTCTGAATCCTCTATGAGTGAAGCCAAGGAAAAAATAACCTCTTCAATTTGGGCCTTCAAAGGAAGGTAAAGTAACTTCACCACCTCAGTGGGTGAAGTGGGGGAGAAGCAGGTAGTTGGATGATAGGTTCCCCATTGATAAGTGTATTAAGGACCATATTGACCGTGTGGGCATCATGAGAACATTCAGCTTGTGTGTCCTCAATTTTCGTAGGGGCATGGTTGGGAAAAGGCTTCCTAAAGATATCAAGAGCTTGATTTTGAGGGGCGTTAGGATTAGCCAACATGAGTTCCCCCTTATTGATAAGGCTCTGAACAACATTCTTGAAAGTATTACATCAATTGACATCATGTCCAATTACTTGATGAAAAGCACAAAGGTCATTCTCATTTTACCAAGTAGGTGTTGGATGAGAAGAATCAAACTATTGAGGAGGTTTGATGGGGGGAAGCTATATGAGGTTAGCCTTTAGCATTTTTTTAAGAATCAAGGCATAATATTATCAAAGTGAAGTGAACTATTTTTGGTTGCTTAGATTTGGGTTGTTTGTGTTTTGGTTGAAGGTAATGGGAGAATTTTATTGATTGACATTAGGTGGAGGGGCAATTTTAAGGACAGATACATTTGTAGTTCCCTTACTCTTAGTTCTAGTGTTAGCTTGGTTACCTAGTTTGGAGGAAGAAGTTTCATTGGTATTGAAGGTAGAGTTCTTGTTTCATAACTTCAATTTTCCCTCATTTATGGCTTAGTTTTCTAGATTACAAACCATGGTAAAATCTTCATCAAAAGTTTTGATGCTTTGGACACATAGTGTAGAAGATATATGTTTGGCATAGGCTCAAGAAAAAAGCTTTATAAGTTTAGGTTGAGGTAAGGAAAATGAAAGCTAATTAATCAAACATCTCTAATGGATGACAAAATTGGCAATGGACTCATCATTGAATTGTCTAATAGAATAGATATCAGTGATAGAGACCTTCTTATAAATGTTAATGGAAAAGTGATCTAAGAAGACTTGAGCTAGTTGGGTGAAAGAAAAGGTTAAATGCCTAGTAAGGGCACTATACCAGTCAAGTGTCAAGCCAGATAAAGACATGGGGATGGTTCAGAGGAGAAGGGCATCATCAAAAGTAATCATGTAACATGCATGCCTAAAATCCCTAAAGTGTTGTTAGGGGTCCTCCTTGCTCTAAAATTTGGTAAATTTTGAAAGCTCCCATTGAGGGGGGGTAAGGTCTAATAGGGACAAAAGGATGAATAGGTTCATTACAAATCTGCTCATAGGATAGGATGTTATGAGCCCCTAAAATTGATGACTTGAGGTTTTTCATCTTGTCCATGAGTATCTTCATTAGGTTAGTTTGAGGTGGTGGACTAAAAGGGTTGTAAGGTGGATATTGTGGTTTAAATTGGCTAACATATTGGTAATTTTTTGGTGGTTGAGAGGCTATCACATTTTAGAATGTGGATGCTAAAGGTTGGGTAGGTGGTATGTAAGGATAGGTGGATGACAGTGGTAGAGTAGTGGGTATATACCCTTGTGGGTTAGGGATGTATTATACATTGGGTGCAACAGATACTTGTTGAGGATTCCCTATGGATTGGGCATAAATGGTAGTTGGGTTGGTAGTGAAAGGAGAGATAATGACCCTTGTGCTAGTAGGTGGTGAAATAGAAGGGATAGATACCACTAAGCTTAGTAAAGGGGTATTGACTAATGGGTTGGGGTTGATAGAGGAAAGGTTATTAGTGATGGTGGTAAGTGCTCTAGTAATAATTGGAGCATGATGGGTTAATGGTAAGGTTGTTCCTAAGGTGGAGTCGTCATTGGTAGGGATAAAAGGTGTAAAGGTAGTGGTTGGTTGGATAGGTTGGTTTTTAGTTGTGACATCAAAGGAGTTAGTAGATGAATATGCTTGGGTAGTTAAAGGTTGGGTGGTGACCATGAAAATAGGGATACCCCTCATAAGGTAGGATGTCATGCCATAAGGAGTATCTTGAGGTGGAGTTGGAATTGGGACATGGTGAAGGGAGGTGTTAATGTAATGCTAGAGGACAACTAGATTATTGTCTAAAAAAATGGTGAAGTCCATGTCTCCATAGGAAAATAATTAAGGAAAATTAGGGATTCCTAATGGATGAGGTGAATCTTCTACCTTAGAGATATACTCCATAGATGAAGAGGTAGAAGAGGTTGATCTAATTGATGTGTTCTAATCTAATAGATCTTTTCATTGTTGGTGAGTGAGAACCATACAAGAAAGGGGGAGACATGAGAAGAATAAACTCACCACTAAAATAGGAAGATAGGAAAATGATCAAGGCAATCAAGACACATGCTATAAAGTACGTTAAGCCTAGAAGCTATTTCTAATCTCACTTTTGGCTTATGCTTTAGTTTATGAGAATGTGTTATAGAAGTTGGCTTGTAGATCAAGTAATATAGAAGTAGTCTATGGTTGTTTTTGGGTTGTTTAGGTTCTCAAAATAATATGTATTAGAATTAATATGTGGCTTAGTATTAGGGCCTAACCCTTCACTTTACACACCATAGTGATAATTGTATCAGGTGCTTAGCCAATATATATTGATATCTAGAGTTTATACTCAACTAGAGAGTTGAGTTGGTTCTCCCCTTAGTAATTACCTCTAATTAGGATTGTCAAGAAGTAGTTAATGGTTATTTTTGGGTTGTTTAGGTTCTTAAAATAATATGTATTAGACTTAATATGTGGCTTAGTATTAGGGTCTAACCCTTCACTTTACACACCACAGTGATAATTGTATTAGGTGCTTAGCCAATATATATTGATATCCAGAGTTTATACTCAACTAGAGAGTTGAGTTGGTTCTCCCCTTAGTAATTACCTCTAATTAGGATTGTCAAGAAAGGGTAAGATGACTTCTAGTTGATGAAATCCCAATCAGGCATTGTCTATAATTACTTTGATGTTAGATTGATGAAAGTGGTTTGACTAGTGTGTGCAACAAAAGTAGTGCTACAATAAGATTAATGTGATTTAATTCAAAGTGAACTAATGTTAAAAGCAAGAAATGGATGTAGTTGATTTTAAACCTAAAAAAGAAATTTTAGTTTCAATTATAAGCATAGATAGAGAGAAGAGCATCAAAATAAAAAGAAAAATGTTATTAAAGACTCTATGTCCCACTAGGTGTGCCAGAATGTTTCACTCAAAATTTGCTTTTATCTAGAAGAACGTAGTCAAATTGAAAATATGGGTTGTGGTAGGAATACTTGGTTATGGTTGTGCACACATTATATTATAATATTGTGAAGATCTCATCTTTGGCTTGGGAGGAATGACCTATATATAAGATAACATTAAGAGGATTTATTTATCAACCAAGTAGCTAGGTGGATTACCTAGCAGTAGCTAGATCCTAAAAGTGAGAGCTTCTTTAGGGGTTGTCAATCCACCATTCTAAAATAATTAAGATTATAAAATAGAGTAGAAATTACTTACATCAATTATATAATATTACTAAAACTAATTATACAAGAAGTTCTTGTTAAAGAAAGGTATTCTTAGAACATTAAATATAGAAAAGGTAGGTCAAGACATATGCTAAATGATTGGGGTCTATTCTTGAAAATTAGGCAGGGGTCTATGAATAGACAAGGACACAAAAAATTGGATTTGGTTGGGTGTAGGTAGGTGAAAGGAACTTGATGGAAATTTACCTAACAATAAATTGTCAGTGGTTAAAGTGACTATCATCAATTGGGGGAACCATCATTATTTGCTTAACCATCACCAGTTAAGGATAACCATCACCAATTGCCTATTAGTAGAACTAGGTTGGTGTTGATGATTAACAAGATTCAGAAGTTAAGTTCTGAGAGGTGAGCAAGGGCTAGACTAATTTCAAAATGAAATATAATAAGTGAATACTAGAAAACAAATACTTGTCTTACCATAAGTTAGTTGGGTATATGGTTGAGATGGATTGCTCATTGTATAAATTAGACATGATTTTAGTAGAGTAACAGTATTTGGATAACTTGATGGAGAGATGGAAGCAAGTTGGCTCCCTAGTATGGCTACTAGATTTCTGAAGCACTTGAAGATGATTGACCTACAAAAAGAGATTCTAGATACCCAAAGCTCTTGATAATAATTCTAGATGGTGTTTTTCCTACAACTCTTCTCTTTTTATAAGCAAGGCAAGAGGTTAAAGTGGAGGTTCTAATTGGGGCTTAGAGATAGCTTCTAATTATAAGTCATCCATACAAAGGGATCACAATAATATTTAGATGAGTTATTTTTAGAAAAGCAAAGTGGTGGCTTTCATGCTAAAATTATAGGTGGTGCAACATGATCATCACTAGTTAGGGTGACCATCACTGATCATGGTTGAAGGTAAAAAGGTGGCTAGGTTAGGTTCGTTAGGTCAAACTAACTATGGGTTGGGTTTGATTAGGGGTTGGAAGGTGTATGCTCTCAAGGGGGTCCTAATATGGTAGAGAGGATTACAACCTTCGGAATTATAGTGTGGATTTCTAGTGTCTACACTGATATAATATAGTACTTGCTTATAAGTACTTATTCCCTAGAATTCAATAGGGAATTAATAATAGCTTTGAGTTTTAAAGATGCTCATTACATGATCAAGAAGGGATTCCTCTATAGAAGAAACTATGAAGGCATTTATCTCAAGTGTGTGTTTATAGAGGAAGGCATTAGAAGATAGGTAGTGGTCATCCATCTGAAAATGCCATAACCCATAAGATCCTAAAAATGGGCTACTGTTAGCCAATATTTTTCAAGGATGCTCATGCTCATGTCAAAATATGCCATGAATGTCAATCTTTAGCTAAGAGGGAAGTACACACAATAATGCCCTTGTAGCCAATTATTAAAGGAAGGTCATTTTCCTAATGGGGTTTAGACTTTATCGGTGTCATTAACCCAAATTCATTAGCATGCCATAAGTTTTTAATTACTAATATCATCTACTACACTATATGGACTGAATCCATAGTGACAAAGAATTATAGAGCACAAGATGTGATTCACTTCTTGGAGGAACTTATCATAACTAGATTTGGTACCCCCATTTTTTTTGTTTACGACAATGGACCAACTTTCATATCAGCAAAATTTACTAAGTGGGTGCATGACAAATAGATCACTATGAGGGCATCCTCTAACCACTATCCCCAAAGAAATAGATTGTTAAAATCAATGAATAAGAACCTGATAGATGCAATTAAGAAATTAGATAGGGATAATCCTAGGGAATGGTATAATATATTAAAGTTTGCTCTTTGGGTAGACCAACTAAGATACATGATATCCCTTAAAGCTTCACCCTACCTGTTGGTGTATGGATGTAGGCCAATGTTCCTAATTATGTTGAAGTTACCTACCTATCAGTTCATTTAGGATTACATAGAACCAAGTGATAAAGTAGAGTCTCAACTATTTTACATAATAGAAATGGAATATTTAAGGACTAAAGCCTTATAAACCTTCAACAAGCATCATGACATAGTCAAGAGGTGGTTTGATAAAAGAATAAAGGTCAAAGAATTTAGGATCTCATATCTGGTTCTTCTTTGGGATAAAACCCATGAAAATAAGGGATATCATGATAAATTTTCCCTATTATGGGTTAGACCATATCAGATTCTAGAGATCTTGGGCAATAATGCATTCCATCTAAAAGACTTGCAAGGCAACAAACTCACTTATCCAATCAATGGATAGTTATTGAATCACTAATTCATGGCTATCCCTTTTGAAGGTACCACTGACTAATGAAGGAACATGATAGAGATAGGATTAGATTAGATTTCTTATTTTTTTAGATTAAATTTCCTATTTTATTAGATTACATTTCCTATTTTCTTATAATAAATTTATTGTTTTCTAGACTAGATTTATTGTTTTCTTAGATTAGATTTCTATACTTTATAGATTAGTTGTTTTTGTACATTCCTTGATAATATGAATTGTGTTTACACTAATGTAACCAAGATAAAATCCAAATCAACTAAGCTTGTACTTAAATAGACCTATGAAAAAGGGGAAATTTGAAAAAGGAATGCAACATGCAACTTGTTCACAAATTGGGTATATTTATATGTTTAGATTCTTCAAGATGAAGGTAGGTAATCATGAATCATTCTAGATTGTGTCATAATAGATTACTTTTACTAGGTCTGTGGAATTTGTTCTTGAAGTAATTCACATAAATTTAGAAAGTTTTCTTATTTATTAGATCAAGAACTTATTATATTAAATACCTATTGGAAGTGATAATTCTTGGTACAGATGTAGTTAGTAGAGACACTCTAGTAATGATTTATTTTATAACCACACCATCTCACTCGGGTTCTATCTCTCCTCTTTCCATTCAAATAAAAGGAAAAGAAAAGAATAAAAGAACCAATGAGTTCAAAAGAGCAATCAAACCAAAATAATATCTAAATAAAATTAAAAGACTCACATGATGAAATAAGATCAATGCACCACACATCATGATTAATAAATTAGAGAAAGAGTAAGAAAAGGAGCCCAAGGTATCTCTATCAGGGATATGAATGCCTAGCTAGTAGTAGAGCAATGCCTAAGCTTCCCTTATTTTAATGAGATTTAATAGAAACTAGAACAAAACCTACGGCTTCATCAAAGCTTTTGAAAACTCATCACAACAAGGGTTAAACAAACCTTATGTTCAACACACACAAATCCAAGGATAAGAGGCAAGTATGTTATGTGAAATTACTTAGGAGTCTCTTTCATATTTTTGATTTTAGTATTTTTTTAATGATATGGGTTACTTAGTAGTTTTTATTTGAGGTTACTAACCAAATTTATGGGTTCACAAATACTTAAGAGTATTCCCTCAATAAGTCACCATTTTTTATACCCAACATCCCCCTTCTTTTCAAGAAAAGAGAGGACCCACTTTTATACAGATTCAGGCCTTGTTTTCTGAAGCCTTTCTTGAGAAAAATAGCTTCTTACTATTTATACTTAAAATAATTTAGCATTCTAGCATGGTATTATGCATTATATGGTCAAACTATATTAATGCCTTTTTATGAGTTTTTAAACTATGAAGTTTTTTGGGACTTAGTTTATCTAGTAAAAATCCTTCAGAGACTTATTTTATCAAGATTTATGTTATAGACATTTCATTTTAGTCATTTTGTCTGACAGGTTTGGATTTCAAGTTTTTTGTCCAAAAACTTCTTCGACATTTGCTTATCGGCAATTTTTTTTCTACACTTTGGTTTATTCAGTAAGAATTTGGTCTTCAGAACTTTTGTTTCAAAAGTAGGTCTTTAGGATTTTTTATGGGTCTTTTGTAAAGACCGGTCCTAACATAAAACCCAAATACCCAACTACCAATAATGACAAAAAGTGTTACTATAATTAGATGAATAAAGCTAAAATATTTCCTAATAGTATGCTAAAGTCACCTACCAACTAGAACTAACAAAATTTGAACTATGCAAAAAATATAAAATAGGTGAATGTTGGATAGTTATATCACATGAGCTAGTAATCAATTTTAAATCTATATATGTTGGATAATTATACTCACTTATGCCAAAGACTTGCATTAGAGATCTTGGGGTGGAAAGAGTAAAATTTATTACTTCCCTATGCTTCTGTAGAGGGATTGAGATCCCCATGAGCTCATCTAAAAACATATTCAAATTTTTAATATCCCTTATAGCCACTAGCCTTATTCTTATGACTTTTTATTTTTGAATGCACTAAATGATGAAGAATTTTTGAAGGAAAATATTTGTGGACAAAAGGAGGATCATCTAAGGATGATCCAACATGAGCTTGAAATCTTGGTAAGAGAATTGGACATTAGGAAGTCACTCTTTCAAGGATTGACCTACTCAAATTTCTAGAAGGGCTAATCCACAGGGTAGTCAAAGGAGTAAGTAGGATCATCATCTCATGGACTCCCTCAAAAGCTCAAGGCTATGAAGAAGGAACCTGGGGTATTTGAACCTGACCCTAGGGGAGCCAAGTCAGGAGACCCCATTAATTTAGACTCTAATGGAGAGGGGAAAACATAGGAAGATAAAGCTGTCAGTACAGTACAAATGCCCATAACCATACTCTAGGCACAAGATACCACATCTGTAGAGGTAGAAATAGAATATGCAGCTATTATAAGCCAATAAAACTCTTCCACAAAAATAAAAACCCCTATTGTCTATGCAAGGAATCCTAGGACTCCCATAGGTAGTCCCATAGTTGAGTTATATCAAGGCTTGCCGACATGACCCCAACACTCAGAGGTGACAGAAGGAGAGGTTGTTGGCTTAGAAGAGGAAGATGATGAGAATTCTAAGGAGGATTTTGATGAAGATGTTGAGCTAGAAAAGATTGAAGAATTAAACCTTGAAGTAGATAAGGATAAAGATCTAGTTGTGGAAGACACCCTAGGTACTCAGTTTGTGGAAACTACTCCTTTGTCTTCTATTTATATTCTTATGTTTGGCTCTATTTTAATTTCTTCTATTTTGAGAACCCCCAAGGTGGAAATTACTATATACACATAATATTTGTAACTTTTATCAAATATTGATGCTTTACATCTTTTAAGAACCCATCAAGACTCAATTTATCAGAGTGCATGCCCTAAGGGGTGCATTGGGAAAGGGATGGGCATACCTTTGGTGCTTCATAAGATTATTATCCCTTATTATCACATTATTACCAATCTGACCAGCTCTTATATCCATTCCTTAAGATATTACTCCTTTACACACTCCTCCAGTATTTTTCCTCCTATCCTCATTTTATTTCCATAATTCCCTTTTAGATTGTTGGCTATAATAGGTCAACCCTATATATTTTAGGGTTATTTTTCACTTTTTGGGTTTGTTAGGATTTTGGTTGTCCTAACTCAGATCTAGTGAATTGTCCCTAAAAACATATAGGGTTGACCATGGTTGACCTTGTACATTTGACATTTTTAGGAGGATTTATGGCAAGATACACCTATAAATAAAAGATCATTTCATCTTTATTTCAATACACAATCAAGATTTATAATTTCTTATGCTTCTTTACAATCTGCACTTCCAGCATTCTACTTGAGTCTTAGCTTAGGATTTCTACTTGGAGAATATAGTATTATGGATAAGTATCAGATGTTTTGGCCTTTGTTATTGATCTTTACAAACCATAAAAACCTCTTGTGAATCCCCTTTGGCCAAGGGAGAGATTGAATCTTGATGGGTTCACATTCAAGTAATTATATTCTAACTTTTTTCTCCTCTCTTTAGTAGATAGAAGTAGCATAAGTATTGGCTCAAATAATATTATTGTTCATATTCCATGTATTATGGTCTTACTCATACTTATCTTAATTGAGATTCTATTATACATGTTTTGATTGCTTTACTAACCCATTTTATTGTGTCATAAGATTTGGTGTGAATTATATTAGATTTAATTTCTTGTTTATTAGACTTAAGTGAAATATCAAACCTTAGGACTCTTTTAGGGTTGTTATGTGATTGTGTTAGATAGTAAGGTTTAGAACCCTACCTCACATGGAGTATTGTGATAAGTGATTCCCTAATTAGGTCTAGTGGATCCCCATATTGGTCATGCTCTCACTTAACAAATGTATTCCCAATTGGAAGTGTAGATATGCTCTATCTTATCTGAGCTAGGATCGATTTATAGACATGATGCATTTTTGATTGCATACATTCTAGTGAACTTGACATGAAATTAACCCTTGTAATATTTATTTCATTCATTTTAACATTATTTTTATTATATATTGTCATATTGGTTCAACTTTGTCAACCCATTTATAATATTTATACATAATTTTTTAAGAATAGGCAACTAGATCAACTCAGATGACCTAGTATAGGTTTTTAGACTTCTAGTTTAGACTATTAGGTCAACCCAGTTGACCCTATATAGTCTAGGCACTTAGTAGTAAGATTTTTTAAAGCTTAATCAACCCAGTCGACCCAATTAGCAAAGTTTTCAAGCATATCCTAATGTTCTTGACTAGCAATCTTCATTCTCAACATATTTGATGCACTCAAGTTCCTTTCTATCTCTCTATCTCTTTCTTTTTTATCTTTCCTTTCATAGTTTGTAGTTTTCAAAACTACCCCTACACAATCAAATAGATTGACCATGTTGACTCAATTTTGTGTTTTGTGTGTTGTTTGAATAAATAGGTTAACCCTAGCTGACCCTATTCATTTTCAAACCTTACTTCCTTAGTACAGGTTTGACCCTATCAACCCTATTCTATATTTTTTGCATACAGTTTCAACACTATACCTTGTTTTAAGTTGGAATTAATCTCTATATGCTAGTAATTAGTTAACACCTTTCTTTTTTTGTTGTTTGCAAGCTTAGAATAATTCACATAGTCTAATTAGGGGATTTTAATTAATCATTTAGTTTCACTATTTTCTATCTTATGCATACATGGCCAAATCAAAAAAACTAAATAAGCATTTTTACATCTATCTACCCAAGGCCAACCTACTTGGATTTCATCACCAAGGAAGAAGTTGACTTGATACTTTGGTCAAGTATAAAATGTGGTTAATGGTATATTTTGGCTAAATACCCAACACCCTTATCACTGTGGTGTGTGAAGTGAGGAGGTTGGCCCCAATACCAATCCTTTATCATTAACACTACAATCCTTTCCATCCCAAACTACTTAAAACCATCAATATATTGCTATCTAGTTCTTTACATTACAACCAACTTATCATCACATTCAAAATCATTTATTAATAATCTAATAAAATATCTTAGGTTGACCAATTAGTTAGCTCTTTACTTTTCAAGTTGATTTCTTTCTCTTTGCTCTATTGTTTATGAAAAAACATGCAATAGCCAATGTTAGTACAAGGTTTTATATTATGTGCTTCAATTAAATTAGCTAGCATTGATCTAATTGACTATTTATTTCCCTTTGGCTCTTACTTCCCTAGATTAGCTACAAATAATTGTTGTGTTTCAGTGCATAACTTGTTATCAACCTTCTCATTTTCGCTGTCTATTGTACTAAGTCAACCTAGTTGACCATGTACCTTTTTCAGCCTCTGTGAACTATACTAGATTGACCTAGTGAACCTTATACTATTTAAATACACTATTCATTTTTTTCTTACCTCTATTCATTGTACTAGATTGACCCAGTTGATCCTGTAGTGTTTGTAGGTTATGTTTTATATGCTAGGTCGACCCAATTGACCATGTACTATTTTTTTATTTCCCTATTTATCAATCTAATTCTTTATCTTTCCTTATCTAAATTTTATTCATCTCTCTTTAGTCAAAATGAAATATCCTATTAGAATCTTCTTAGATAGCCTAAATCCATTTAAATACTATATGGGATGTTCATTTCTTCCTCTCTTTTCTTCCCAAGAGATCCATCTCTCTTGGGGCACCTTTTCTCATCCTTCGTCCATGAAATACAATATGGTGCAAATAACACCTCAAGATGAGGTTTATGGATCTAATCCTTTCATTACTTATTAATAAACAGTTTGTCTTCCAAATCTTCAAACTAATGTGGGAGTAGTTGGTACAAGTTTACTTAACAATCCCACTAATAATCCTTCTTCTAATAATCCTCCCCCCAACACCAATTTGGGGAGTGCTCCTACCAACACCAGCCCACCTCCTAATACAACCCAAATTTTAGTCTAAGTTATTCAACAAATGAACATTATGAAAAATTCTAACACCCATAAAATGATGTAACTTCAAAAACATCTAATCAATGTGTCTAATCAACCTCTAACTATACATCCTCAAGCTAATCCCAATTTCATTCCTCCACCTCTTTGAGATGCCTCAGGCAATGTTATTCCTCAACCCATAATAAATAACAAAATGATTCAAACCATTCAAAATGAGCCTTTAGCCCCCTTTATTGTATCCATTGATATTGGTAACATATCTTCAACTATCAAATATGATGGGACTAAAGACCATGCTTCATTTATCAAAGCCTTTGGCAACCTTTACAAAGAGTGGATCCAAACTAATACCTTTACCACAACTAAACTCTTAGACAAAACTTTTATCAGTGATGTATTAGAATGGTATAATCAACTACCCCAACATTATATTTGGAAACTTGAAGATTTAGTCAATCTTTTAGTTCAAGAGTTTCAACACAATGATCTTCCCAAAAAATCTCTTAGCCATTTCATTAATGCTAAGTAATCTCAAACTAAATCAGATCATGGCCTTATCAAAAGATGGAAATCTTTATCTCATAAATTTGATGATAAAATGACTTATGATAACTTATTCATACTCTTTATCACTTCTTTGACTCACACTCTCCAATATAAGATTTGAACCTTTGTTCTCAAAACACTAAATGAAGTTCTTGATCAAGCTAAACATCAAGACTTTCTTATGAAGCAATTTGAACCTAATCCTAAACTTATTAAAGGATCTTTCCAAACATCTAATGCTATCACTAATAATACTTTTCAAACCAAATAATAAATTTCCAAAATTGATGTTCCTCTATCTTCTCTTACACCACTTTCAGTTCAGTAAATGAAATAATTTTTACCACCCTCGAAACCTTCCATCTATCCCAATGCTCCTCCTAAGTGGCATGACGCTAATCTAATTTTTTGGTTCTATGATAACATTGGGAATTCTCATGAATCTTGTAGAGATATCACTAAATTTTATATCTCTTATGTGCTTCGTAATTCATTCAACCATGAAGCTATGATCAATCTTCATCATCAAGAATACACTACTGCTTTTTAAAAACAACAAACTTCTAAAGATTATAATTCAAATAACCAAAAATCTTTTTCAAATAATCACCAAATAGCAAGGATGTATGTGCCATTTAAACTGATTATGACCAATACTTTAATAATTCTAAATATGTCAACATTGCTAAATAATTCTAAATATGTCAACATTGCTAAAGTCAACTATCATCACAAACTAGCTCACAAAGATCCCATTACCAAGCCTAAAAATCCATCTTTAGAATAATAATTGCTTAAAGATACCATCACCACTACAAATCCTGATTCAAAAGCACCTGAGGAATAAATTCCTCCTTTTGATCCTCTAATCATATATATTCCTCCAAAATCTAATCTCCCTCCCAAACCTTGTGTTGGTTCTTCTAAATCTCATTGGAACTTTCTTAAAAAACTTAACTCTATTCCTTGTAAGATTCCACTTGTGGAGTTTGTTTATACTTCACCCTATCATCATAAATTCCTTATGAAACAATGTCAAGAGATTTAATATCCATCTTCCATACATGAAGAACCACCCTCTGTTGAATCTCAACCTACCAATGTCAATACCATTGAAACTATGTCCTTCTTTCAAACCCTTTATTGAATTCCTTGAAGAGGACATGATTAATGATGAAATTATTTATCATGTCAATGATTTTCCACTCTTTATAAGAGTATCCATTAATACCACTCTTATCCAAAAATTTCTAGTTGATGAAGACTCTGGCATTAATGTGACATCATTATGGATTATACAACAACTTGGTTATAACAAGGATAATCTAAAGAAAACTCATCTTACTTGTTATGTTTTTGATAATACTAATAAAAAACCACTTGGTTTTATTTATCTTCCATTAACCATTGGACCTAAAATAGTTTAAACCAAGCTTATGGTCCTTGATCTTCTTTTATCTTAAAACATACTTCTTGGTCATCCATGGACTCATCTCTTTTGGTAGTAAATAAATTAAATTCTTGAATAATGGAAAATGATATAAGAATGAAGTTGATCCTAACCCATGAAGTATACAACTACCTAATCCTAAATCACAATATTGTGTTTCTACAATTCCTAAGATCAATAGCAATCCTTTACCTGAGTTCATCAACATGAATCTTGATTTACATGTTACTCATGTAGATTTTAATGATGATGATCCAATGAGTTGAAACATACTTGAAATACCACCAAGTTACCTCCCTACATTTCACTATGGCTTCCTCCTTCTCTCTTACCAAGAGACCATATTATTCCTCTCGTGGATGAGATTACCAATTTTCCCCCTCCATGCAATGGTCAAGAGCCTTCTCTACCAAAAAATGCCTTCACTTGAAATTATTTTAGAGTGGATAAATTATTTGAAGACCCTCTCATCATGTCTCCTTATACATTCAATAATATTGAGATTTCATCCTCTCAAACTTCCATGTATTCTCGAGCATGTACGATTTCTCCAACATATGATGACAACTATATCATGACCCAAGCTAAATTTAGAAACTTGAATATCTAGAATTATTAAAAAACCTTATCCTAAGTTAATTATTTTAATTAACATGTTCATACCATTTCTATGGATCATACCTTAGATCCTGAGGGTCATGTACCTCATATCAATTCTCCTCTTATCAATACTCCTTGGGTGGTAAAATAAATTATGTCATTTGAATCTTTGGAAGTTCTTACACCTCTTTTACCACTTTTGGATACAATCATTATATCTGATCCCTTTCCCACCATTTAACCCACTAATATTCCAACCCCTTCTACTTCATCTACTTCTTTTACTCCTAAAATTACACTAGATGCCGAGGCCATCGATGTTTGTCTGATACATTTTGAGTATGATTTCCATGGAAATAAAATTTTAGATCTTGAAATAAATGTTGAGTATTATGGTCCTCTTCTTACTTTGCCTAGTGATGAATCTATCCTTGAGTTACTTTATTCCCGATAACCTCAACTTCTTCAACAACATCATAAACTTGGAAATTTCAAGACTAAAACTTCTTGCTTCAACAACTTTGTTTCTAGCATTGATCTTAAAACAAATCCAATGTATACCTTACCCAATGCACAATACCACTTTTAAGATGGTAATTCCATCGTTATTAAAGAAACCACTCACATTTAATATGGTACTCCATCTTGTCCCTGACCAATTACAGTTTCTTGAGAACACACACCTTCTGAGCATGATAATTTAAGCTTATTCTTTGACAAATATAGTGAGGCTTTCACTTACTCCTGTGAGGACATGCCTAGTATTGAGCCTAAAATTATGGTGCATAACATCATTATGTATCTTGATGAAAAGCCTATGTATCAAAAATAAATAAAATTTTCACCAAAAATTTCAACTTTATGTCATAAGGAAATCATCAAATTACTTGATGTTAAATTTATCAAACTAGTGGATTATTTTGAATGGGTTTCCAACATTATCCCCATTTAGAAGTAGGTCACTATGTTTATTCACATTTGTATTGATTTTTGAAATCTTAATCTTGTGTATCCCAAATCCAACTTCCCTTTACCTTCAATAGATGCCATTGTTGATTCCATAATTGGTTATGAAATGTTATCTCTTATGGATGGCTTCTTGGTATACAATTAAATTCATATTGCCTCTGAGGACCAACATTAGACTACTTTCACCATGGAATGGGGCACCTATTACTATGTCAAAATTCCCTTTGGCCTCAAAAATACTATAGTCACTTACCAATGAGAAATGAATCACATTTTTCACAATCTCATTCATAAAATTATTGAAACATATTTGAATGATCTTATTGCTAAATCTAAACATCATAAAAAACATCTTTGCAATCTTGCTATCATCTTTGACCATCTCCTTATATATAAACTTAGATTTAATCCTTACAAATGTGTCTTTGGAGTCACATCCAAAAAAAATTTAAGATCATTAATCTCTCTCCACAGCATTGATGTTGACCCTACCAAAATTAGTGATATCATCAACATGCCCATTCCTCATTCTATTCCCAAAATTCATACTTATTTAGGAAAAATTTGGGTAATTAGATGATTCATCCTAAAAATGGCATATATAATTCAATCCATCAATTCTCTTTTGAAGAGAGGTACTACTTTAGAATGGATAGATCCATGTCTTTTGATAACATGAAAGAGTCTTTGCTTCACCCACCTATACTTTATCCTCATTCCAATGATAAACCCTTGATTCTATATACTTATTCCACACCTGCTTCAATTGGGGAAATGATTTCCCAACAATATGATATGGGAAGAGAGTATGTTATATACTACATTAGCCAAGGCCTCATCAATTGTAGGATACGTTATACCAAAATTGAGCATGATTACCTCACTATCTAATTTAAAACTAAAAAGCTTCATCACTATATGCTTTACCAAACTACTTATGTCATTGTTCATTCTAACCCCCTTCATCATTTATTCTCTAAACCCTTTCTTCTTAGAGATAGAACTGGTAAATGGATGGTCCTCCTTATGGAATTTGATCTCTGCATCATCACTCAAAAAGTTATTAAAGGGAGAGTCATACCCAATCAACTTACCATAAATCCCATTCCAACCACTTATTCCCTTCAATATGATATTTTAGATGATAATATACTTTACATTGAAGGACTTAATCAATTAATCTCTCTCAAAGATTACTTGCATAGCTTTAGCACCAATCTTGAATCCAATCAACTTGATGAATCTTCCACTCACTTTGGTACTACTAAACCAAAATTAGCTATCGAGGACCTTCCTCAAATTAATGTTTAATTTCATGAGGACACTTTAACCCTCTACTTTTATGGTGCTTAATGTCTTCAAGGAGCTGGTTCAGGTTGCATTCTCATGAGTCCACTTAGCAAGATCATTCCTTTAGCTTTTTGTTTCACCTTTGTGTTGACCAAATTTGACTTTTAGGTCAAATTAAGACACCCCTAGTAAAAATATTGATTTTTAATCCTATAATTGGGTATAAAAAAATTTCATGAGATGATTTATAGGTCATTTTATGTCAATTAATGTTGTATTAGCTTGGGTCAATTGGTTTTTAGGTCTATTTATCATTTTGGGTCATTTTAAGGGTCAAAAGTAGTGCAGTTAATTATTTGTATGGGTTTATTTGGAAATTTAAAAGTCTAAAAACGTCATGTAATGTCCCATGTGTCCTTATAAGTCTTAGGAAATTGACATAATTTAAAATATTATGGGTTGTTTAGAGAAAATTCAATTTTCCTAAAGAAATAAAAGTAAATGGCACTTGTACAGCCTCCTTGAAAAGTGTTCCACTTGGGAAAGATATAAATATATCTCTTAAGCTTCCCTACACTCATATTCATGCTTTAATTTATTTTTAGGTGCCATTTTTGGCTCAAAAATATTCTATTACATTTATGCCCTTCTTGGCAGATTAAAGTGACACTCAAGTTTTTGCTCGATATGAACAACACAGGTAGTTTCAAGCAAAATGCTTTTGGGAGGTAATTATAAAATTATATATATATATATATATATATATATATATATATATATATATATATATATATATATATATATATATATATATATATTTAAATATAATAATTTTGAGGAATGGTGGTATGTTCTTCATGAAGCATCCATTTGAAGTGGACCAAAACCTGAAGGGTGCATGGATGAGCAAGTAGATTTGCATAGTCCACTTCAAATGGATGCTTCATGAAGAACATACCACCATTCCTCAAAATTATTATATTTAAATTAATATATATATATATATATATATGTATGTATATATATATATATGTATGTATGTATGTATGTATGTATGTATGTATGTATGTATGTATGTATGTATGTATGTATGTATGTATGTATATATATATATATATATATATATATATATATATATATATATATATATATTAATTAAAATATAATAATTTTGAGGAATGGTGGTATGTTCTTCATGAAGCATCCATTCGAAGTGGACTATGCAAATCTACTTGCTCATCCATAAACCCTTCAGGTTTTGGTCTTATTTGAGAGATTATATACAACTAAATTAATAAGATTTATTCCATATCATTTTTAATTCCTTCCCCAATTCTTCACACACTTTTTTTCATGTGTCATGAGGTTGTGTATGTGTTAATCATCTCAATTTGCATGAATTATGGGTAATTTTTACCATTTTCAAGAGATTTATGGTTTTTCAATCGATTCATGTGGTTTTTATAGTTTATTTCTCATGTTTATAATTTTATTTTCATCCCATGTCCCCTAAATTTCATTATTAAAATTATTCCTCATGAGATGGCTTTCACAAGAATCATGTTGCTTGTCTAACCTATAACTATCACACAGTCATTCTTGGGAAATCATATGTTTGAAACCTTTATGTCATGGTCACAGGGGTATAATAAATAATTTTAGGTCTTAGTGTTCCCTAAAATATTATATAATTGTGAATCAAACCTTCAAAGTGTTTGCAAAGAAGAGGGATATAACAGTCACATGAGACACCTTCTCACTGTTTGCCATGAAAATTCTCACCCACAGGGGTTTGAGAAGAAAAGACCACACGAAAATTAGGAGCATGGTCTTTGGGATCAATTTTAAATTTTTTAAAATTCATGTGGAGACATTGGAATGGCATAATATTCATTTAATGGTGAGAACATTGTGTACAACTCATCATCCCATACCATTGCTCATATTTTGTAGGCATTCACCTACAGGTGGTGCTAATAGAGCCTAAAAATACCTTTTGAGGTGTTGAAACAAGTGATAAATTATTATTTGGGTACCTAATATTGTAAATGAATCATTTAAGATATATTTCCAATGTAATGAGTGGGGGAAGATGCAAACCATGATCAAAAAGTAGATGATTGTGTATTCAGGGCTCTTATCCTTAAAAGAGTGAAACAAAGGCCTGGAGTCTTTTGATGGAGTCATAAAACAAGGTTATAAGAGTTATTTAAGCCTCTAGGTATTTTGGTTTTAATTTACCCATATAGGAGAAATATATTACCAAGTTTGAGGGCATGGTGAGAAGTGGAAGAATGTACTCTTGAGACCTAAAAGTACCTCTAAAACCACTAAAACTAGGCAATAGACCCTACAAGGTTTTGAATCACAAAATCATTTTTGCCACCCCAAAGGACAAATGGAAAATGTATTTATGATTTAAATGACCTGATATATATGGTGTATAAAAAACATTTAAACTATTCTAATGATGAATAGATAGTGTTTTAAGTCCTCATCACCAATAAGAGACAATACGTACACAGGCCAACATACAACAACAACATGCAGGTAGGGAGCTAGTAGATGGAATTCCTTAGAATGTGCATAGAATAAATAGTGAATTAAGTGCATCCAATTCATGAATAAATTGTATTTATAATTTAAACAAAGTTTAAAACATCATAATAAGGCCTTTACATTCCTAATGTTCTCCTACTACAAGGTAATGGGTAAAGCACCTCAACTTGAGCAGTGATCCAAAACTTGATGAAGGATGGTGATTTTAGGGTTTTAAAGAAGGGACATGGGTCCAAATATAAGTGTATACTCAAATTATAATTTAAATATATTTATACATCAGATCCAAATCTCTAGATAGGTGCTTTATCACCTACAAGAGACCAAGTTGAGTGTCTCAGTCTAGTCAATAGAAGCTCATCTTTTTGGGATAAAATGTGCATTATCATGGTGAATGGGGAACCAAACTTCATTGGAAATTTATGACAAATTTAAGGTATATTTTTTTGAATTCATGAGTTATAAACAATAAAAATCCAATTCACATAGACATCTAAAAATCCCAAAATATATCTACAGTCAACTGCATTTGACTGTCCAAGACAGTGAGTAAAATACTGGTGTTTTAATGTGTGAATAGTACAAAATTGAAACATATAGATCTATAAAATATAATTTTTTTATAAGGTTATAATATTATTATGGTAAAATTATTTTTAATTCCAATCATACACCTACACCAAATAAGAATACTCTAAAAGGCAGAGACAGTCAGAAATGACATTGTCTGGCTAGTTAGGGTCATGGAAAGAGGCATATGAAGTTTTAAGTTATGTGAGGTCATAAGTAAAATTATTTATATCCATAATAGTCCAATTAAACTCTCATAATTAATAAATCAATAAAATATAGGGTCTCCAACCATGCAAACATAGTCTACTTATAAGAACCTTGCAGATAGTCTGTCTATGCAAAGTCTATTTGAGAAATAGAGGAGGTTAAAGATATATAAATTGGGACCCAGGGGTAAAAAATTGAAAAAATAATCCTTTAAACTTTTATATCCCTATAAAATATCTATTTTTGGTGAGAAAATAGGGGAAGTTCCTCCTATTTTGTCTCAGATAGGGGGTACTTCCCCTTGCATAAACCTGCAAATCTTGAGAGATGGATTTAAAATTGAAACCAGAGGCTACGTAGACACTTAAAGTGAGTTTTTTAAGTTTAATAACACCAATAAAAATATGGGAAACCCAAAAATAACATGTTAAACCAAATAAGCTACTCCATACTCCTAGGTTTTGCAGTCAGACCTAATGAGCAAAATCAAGGCCTAGAGGCCAAATGGAGGGCAACATTATTTTATAGTGGGGAATGAATATTATAATGAGTTGTAACATTTTTATAATATGGTTTTAGATATTTTTGATCTATTAGGAGATAAGGAAAATAATCATAGGACATTTTGGGCTCTAAATTACAATCAAGCACATTGGGAAAGGTTCATACTTAGTGTCAAATGATAAGTAATTTTCACTTATATGATAATATGATCACCCCAACTAGATGAAACATGTTTTTATGGAATCTACAAATGTGTTCAAGCTAATAAATTTAGAGGAAACCATGAATAATGTCACTTTTGGCTTAGGAATCAACTTAAGCATGTAAAAGGGGCAAGAACAAGCTTGAATAGGCACATTTGAATGCTCATATCTCCCATGAAGGTTTATGTGGTGAACAAATAAGTTGAGGGTGGTTTTTAGGGTCCCCTAAGAGAAATTTTGTGGAATTTTTCTACAATTTGGACATGGAGTTTTTATGAACAATACTTAATACCTAAAACTACTCTAAAACCCTTATAAAACCGTTGTTAGGACTAGTTTGGGAAGATTGAGTTGGAAATATAGTCTAGGTGAATAATTACCTCATGAAACCTTTTTTAAATTGTAGAGGACTCACCTAGGTTGTTTGACACCTTTTTGGTTATACAGACTTGTACAGATGGAGGAAAAAATAGGGTTTTTCTCACTATTTTGTGTGTTATGTAGGCTATAGGAAAATTTAAGAGATGAAACAAAGTTTGGGTGGAATATTAATACGTGAGTCTAATCCCAATATTCATTTAATTCCTTGAAACAAATTCTAAATTTCCCAACTAGGTGATTCAACTTAGTCAGTCAAATCTGACATATTGGACAAACTAGTGGAGAAGATGAAAAACTTTAAATGAGCTCATTTTAGGGTGTTATTAATGATTATAATTACATGGAAGGAATTTAAATTTGTTATACACTCCCTCATATGGATTTTCATGGATAACTAATTCCAATTTTGAGGCCAAGTGTGTAGGGTACATGGAAGGGTAGTTTTTTGGATAGTAGATGATGATAGCTCAATTTGGGATGACTCTAGAGGACCAGGCATGAAACCAATGCATGGAGAGGCATGTATGAGATACTACCCTTCCATTTCAATAATTATACCTGATACTCATTAGTTATGGGATGTTCAAATAGGACCAATCATGAAGGTAGTTTTAAATGCAGAATGAGGAGTTTCTTTCCACTTTTCTTTAAATTTATGAGTTGGATTGACACTTGTTTCTCCTAACCTTACATGGTTTAACCCATATAATCTTCCCATTCATGGATATCTAATATTATCAACTTTACATATCTCCTTTTGACTCTCTCTCTCTCTCTCTCTCTCTCTCTCTCTCTCTCTCTCTCTCTCTCTCTCTCTCTCTCTCTCTCTCTCCTCTCTCTCTCTCTCTCTCTCTCTCTCTCTCTCTCTCTCTCTCTCTCTCTCTCTCTCTCTCCCTCCCTCTCTCACTCTCTCTCTCTCTCTCTCCCTCTCTCTCTCTCTCTCTCTCTCTCTCTCTCAAGAGTTAGCCATTTTAGACATTGTATTCTATGGAAAAGCCATGCTCATTTGTATACCTTTTGATCAATTAAATGATTAATTTTTAAATTTTAATTACTATTCATAAGTGTGTTCTACTTGAATGATGAATCTTGTTTAGTGAAGACTATTGATTCCTAGCATGTGGTCTCATTCTTCCACCTTGTTTGCAATTGGAAAACTTTTCTTGCAAGGCATGTGAAGTGTTTTAGGATATGGAAAATTTTGATTGAGTTAGTATTTTAATTAGTTCCATTAAAGGCCTCTTTTTTAGTCCTCCTATCCTTGCACATTCATCCATGACCTCACAATGTAACATTGATGTGAGAAGATGAAGATTGAAGGAGTGTATGTTTTAGTTTATTTCTTAGTCTCAAGTATAGAATGCAATTAGTTGTAAGTCATAAAATTAATTTAGTGTATCACCTCCTTAGTTTATATTTTCTTTCAATTATCTCTCTCTCTCTTTTCCCTACCCCAAGTTAGTTTTAGATTCAATCCTAAGTGGTACACCAAGGGAGCTAGCCCTATCTAAAGACTTACCTCATTCCTTAGGCTACCTACAAGCCTATAGGTGATTCCATTGTGCCACTTGGATGAGGAGACACTTTCCATCTCCTCAAAGGGTGAAAATAGTTTTTGGCATGCCTGATGGGACTCTTGTTCCAAGAGTTAGAGGATTTTTGGTGTTGTCCTTCAAAACATCAGCCTTTGGAGTCATTTATTCAAGAATAAATGGTGACTCCAAAGCTATATCAGGTGGTCAAGTAACACAGGTGATCCTTTGAATATTGTTGGTAAATTTTTATTTTGTGTTCTTGTGTCCTAATGAATTTTCATGGCTGACCTTGGTGTTGAGTACAATTTCACACAAGTTGGTGAGACCTTCCAAGCTTATGGCATTCCCTATCAATATGAACAAGTTTTTAACCAACCCTATCATGAAGTGAATCAGCCCAAATATGGTTATTTTTAGCCTCAATATGATCATATCCAGCCTATAAATGATTCTTAGCAATCATATAATCATCCTTATCCATGTCTTTCTCCTATTCAACCTAGCCACTCCTCAAGCCAACCCATTTCCACCTTCGAGAAGGCACTCTTTGATTATGAGAGGTTTATGTAGGAGCTTGATACTCTAAAGAAATGTGGTCAAGGGATTCTTAATAATTCCATCTATCAAGTGATAAATGCATTAGAGTTAGTCAAGAGGGATTGGGCACTTATTAAGAGAGCCAATTGGCAAAGGCTCATGAGTGAGATTCTAGATGTGAGTGGTTTAGTCTCTTCATTAGAGGATACGCTAGAAGTTCATGAAAGGTAACCTCACCAAACCTATCAGCCTTAATTTCCACTTATAAATTTTTTTTATCATTCTTATATGGTTCCCACTCATGAACCCAATCAACCTTATTAAGGCCATCCTTTTGCAAATCAAGTGGACGAAAGAGTTGAGAAGAATAACCTTATGTTTAAAGCAAACCTTTATAAGCAAATTGAGTTGATAAATATGCATATGCAATAATCCATGTTGGAAAAAAAAGGAAGTGGATTTCAAACCCTCATTTCCTCTCACAATGTATCACTACCAACTCAAAAAGAGACCTCTAATCCTAATATCCCAAGTTGGAATAAGCTAGTGGAGTCATGGGGAAAGAAAGAGGAGAGAAATATTGACAAAGAATGTGAAATTGAAGAGAAGATTGATCTTATAAAAACACCTCCCACCCTTATTCAATAATAGAAATCAAATCCTAAGATCCTAATTTGGAGAAAAATAGTAGAGTCATGGGGCAAGAAAGAAGATAGAAGCATGGTCAAAGAGTGTGAAGTGAATAGTAGAGTTGATCCTTTGAAAGTCCCTTCCACCCTTCCTCAAAGAGAATATTGTATTCCATGGAAAACCTCATGTACACCTCAACCTCTTTATTATTCTTATGAGATTCAAGAAATACTTTTCCAAGAGGATCTAGTCAAGAAAATTGAAGATTTAGAGTCAAAGATGAATTTGCTAAGTCAAGGTGTGATGGAAGGTTTAGACCCGCAAGAATATTCTATGCCTAAACACACCTCATTTCACCTCATTCAAGAGAGTTCAAAAGTTGATTTAAATGTTAATGAAGTATATGTCAAGTTGAAATAATAAATTCAAGTTTTCTTAGTCCAAGATCTACCTTCCCTTCTTCAAGAGCTCCTAAAAGAATCTTTTACTTTTCATTCTTGACCTAATTTTGAACTCTATGTTACACCTCCACCAACTAGTTCTTTTTGTCCTCATTTCATCACCCTCTTCCGTGATGTACCTATGGTTTGGGAACCTAAATAAGGGTAGCTAGTTGAGGGAAATTTAGAATTCCTACTTGAAAATAATGTAACTCCTTGGCATACTTATTGGGCTAAGTCACTGAATTTTGAGATGCCTAGTCTTGGCATCACTAGAAAGGAGATGGAAGATCTTGCAACCCTTGAGAATTAAAGTCATGATATGGTAGTTGAGATGAAAATTGAGATCCTATAATACGTCCTAAGTGATGAATAATAGGTGAGTTCTTATGTTGAGTCTTCTTGTTTGGTTGATAATGAAGAATACTTTCCTTGTGTTGAAGAACCTATCTTGAGAGAAGCAAATGAAGAAGAGCAAGTCCAATTCATGTTTGATAAAAAATACCTCATGAGTTATTATGAGGAATATATTATTATAGGTACTCTATCTGATGAGCAAAAATATAATCCACAAGCTCTTATCTCCATATTTGAGGGTATGTGTATTCATGAAGTTAACTCTAATTCATCCATTCTTGAGGAAGAGTGCATCCATGAGGAAGGTGGCCAAGACTTGAATAAAAAACCACATGAGTAATAATCCATGCTATATCATGAGGTTTTGGATGATCTTTTCAAGCATGAGGAGTAATTGGCTCTAAATAAAAAAAGAGGATAAAGATGATTGACAACTGAAAATAGATATCTTTCAAGATCTTGAAGAGCTTTGACAAGTTGAAGGCCAAGTGAATGACAAGGTGAATAAATATTATTACACAAAGGATAATGACCAAGATTGGGAAGAATTTTGTAAGCTCCTTGATGAGCTAGAAGAAATTGTAGCTAAGAGGAAACCCAATCTTGTTGAGAGCACTATAGAAGACAAGAAGGCATGCCTTGTTAAATCACCATTAGAGATAATAGTTGAAGGATCACATGAAAAATTTGAGGTTGTTTGGATACAAGAGGAATTCACTCCATTAGTCAATTTGTTTAGATATTCTTGGTTCTAATTGAGTATCAGGCCTATGAAGTTGGCAAACATTGTGAAATAATTAAAAGCATTAATTCTAGAGTTCAAAAGACTACATGTCTCATTCAATACTCCATGTCATGAAGAAAGAAGAGTCTCAATATTTCCATTTGATCTAGGGTGAGGTATTCTCATTGTTATTTTTACATATTAGTTTGTTATTTACTTCCCCTAAGTGCTTTGAGCACATGTTTGCTTACTTTGTTCTATGTCTTTTGTTTTGTGTGGTTGAGGTAGCCATTAGTGTCTTATCTCTGTCAAAGGTTTGTGGTCAATGGTAAAATTTATCTTATTTATCTCATTCCTTATATGAATCCATAATCCAAATGGACTAATAAGGCTACTAGTCTAGTTAGTATAGAAGACATACTACCCTTATGAGTCACCAATTTGTTGACCAAATTTTACTTTTAGGTCAAATTAGGACACCCCTAGTAAAAAACATGATTTTTAGGCCTATAAAAGGCTATAATATTTTTTCATGAGGTGATTTATAGGTCATTTTATGTCAATTAATGTTGTATTATCTTTGGTCAATTGGATTTTAGGTCTATTTATCATTTTGGGTCATTTTAAGGGTCAAAAATAGTGAATTTAATGTTTTGTATAGGTTTATTTGGAAATGTGAAAGTTTAAAAACATTATTTAATGTCCCATGTGTACTTATAAAAAAGTTAGTTTTCCTAAAGAAATGGAAGTAAATGGCACTTGTACAGCCCCTTTGGGAAGTGTGCCACTTGGGAAAGATGTAAATATGTCTCTTAAGATTCCCCACACTCATATAAATTATTTAATTGATATGTAAGTTCCATTTTTGGCCCAAAACCATTTTGCTGCATTTTTGCCCTTCATGGCAGATTGAAGTGACATTCAAGTTTTTACTCAGTATGAACAACATAAGAAGTTTTAGGAAAAATGCTTTTGGGATATAATTATAAATTCAAAGATATTAAATTAAATATAATAATTTTTATTAATGGTGGTTTGTGCATCATGAACCATCCATTTGAAGTGGACAATGCAAATCTCCTTGTCCATTTGTGCACCCTTCAGGTTTTGGTCTTATTTGAGAGATTTTGTACAACTCACCGATATTTCTTCCAAATAATTTTTAATTACTTACCAAATTATGACCACACTTTTTTTCATATTTAATGAGTATTTTATGTGCTAATCATCTCAATTTTCATGAAGATATAATTTTTTGAGTTATAGGTAATTTTCACCATTTTCAAGAGCTTTGTGATTTTTCAATGGATTTAAGGGGTTGTGATAGTTTATTTCTCATGTTTAAAATATAATTTTAATCCCATTTCCCCTAAATTTCATTCTTCAAAGTATGCCTCATGAGATGTCTTTCACAAGAATCATATTGCTTGTGAAATCATATGTTTAAAACCTTTATACCATGGTCACAAGGGTATAATAAATATTTTTTGGTCTTCATGTTCCCTATAATTTCATATAGTGGTGAATAAAACCTTCAAATTTCTTGTAAAAAAGAGGTATTGAGAATTCAAATGAGACACCTTATCACTATCTGCCATGAAAATGTTCACCCATAGGTGTTTGAGAAGAAGAAACTATGTGAAAACTAGGATCATGGTCTTTGGGATCCATTTACAAGTTTTGAACATTCATTTAAAGACATTGTAATTGACTAATATTCATTTAATGGTGAGAAAATTTCATACTACTCATCATCCCATACCATTACCTATATTTTGCACGCAGTCACCTATAGGTGTTGCTAACAAAGCCTAAGAATATCTTATGAGGTGTTGAAACAAGTGATAAATTCTTTTTTGGGGATGTAATATACTGAATTAATCATGGTAGATCTATTTCTAATGTAATGGGTAGAGGAAGATGCAAACCATAATCAAAAGGTAGATGACTATATATCCAGGGCTTTTGTCCCTAAAAGAGTGAAACAAAGGCTTGGGGTCTTTTGATGGAGTCATACAACAAGGTTATAATAGCTATTAAACCCTCAAGGTGTTTTTTTTTAAAGTTCCCCATATAGGATAAATACCATTCCAACTTTTAGGTCATGGTGTCCAGTGGAAGAAAGTACTCTTAAGACATAAAAGTACCTCTAAAACCACTAAAACTAGGCAGTAGACCCTATAAGGTTTTGAATCACAAAATGGTTTTTTCCACCATAAAGGACAAATGGAACATGTATTAATGATTTAAAATACCTAATAGATATATGGTTTATAAATTAACATGGAAATTATTTTAATTATGAGTAGATGGTGTTTGAAGTCCCAAGCACCAACAGGAGACAATTTGTACACAGGCTAATATACACCTACAGTAGGTAGGCAGGGAGATAGTAGATGGAATTCCTTGGAATGTGTAAAAAATAAATAATGAAGGAAGTGAATCCAATTCTTTAATAAATGGTATTTATAACTTCAAATAAGTTTAAAACATCATAATAAGGCCTAGATAATGCTAATGTACTCCTATTGTAGGGTAATGGGCAGAGCACCTCACCTTGAGCAATGATCCAAAAATTGAAAAAGAATGGTGATTTGAGGTTTTTAAAGAAGGTACATGGTTAAAAATATAAGTGTATCTTCAAAGTGGATCCAAAATGAAATTCCACATCAGAGCCAAATCTCTAGATAGGTGATTTCTCATCTACAACAGACCAAGTTGAGTGTCTCAATCTAGTCAACAAAACTCAACTTTTTTAGGGTAAAATGTGCATTATCATGGTGAATGGGGACCCAATATTGATTGGATAGTGTATGACCACATCAAGGTAGATTTGGTGACTTCATGAGTTATATCATTATCTCAACCATATGCCTATTTTTAAAGAGCCTCCTTTTGATAAGATAGACTTTGTGGAGTTGTCTCTTGACCTTTTTTCCTCATGGATGAGTCTGAATTTGACAAACTAGTCTCTATGGAGCCAATTATGCCATCATAGGATATTACTTGTCTAATACCAAAAATTAAACAAGACATATTTATAGTGGCATCCACATGAGATGAATAATCAACATTAAATTTAGGTTATGTTTTTGAAAAAACATCATATGAAGCATTAGAATTAGAACCAATGTCAGTCTCAACATCAAATTTAAAGTCCCTTGAGTCAGAATCAGTTTTGGAATCAAAATATGTTTGTGGTTATTACAACATTGGTTATGCATGTCTCACAGGTCAATTTGAATATATTTGTGATCCTTCCATGGTTTTTGAAGATGATTATTTAATCTTGAACACAAGTTCTTGTAGTATATTCTACAAGGATTGTGCAGTCTCTTCCATTCCATTACCATTCCATATGCAATTACCACCAACCAACATATCCATCATATTGACCTTCCATCTCTCACAAGTGTCAATTGGGACCTATAAAATAATACCTTGTTGAATTGCATTCATGATGACATATGAGTTGTAGAATATCAGGGGGCCAAGACCACATTCATGCAAAAGAAGAAGAATTTCCTAGTAAAACTTTTTTAAAGGTGTTAGGGGATAATCAAAGTTCAAATTCAGCATCTTCTAGTGAAACCTTGTTTGATGCACTAGAAGACAATCAAATTTAAAATTTAACATTCCTTAATGAAACCTCTTTAGAGGTGCTATGGGATAATCAAGACAACTTCATTGGTGAAAACCTTATCGAGGAACCAATAAATGAGCATAATAGTTTTTCAATACTTAATGAAGACATTATTTAAGATAACAATCATGCAACCTCCAATCTATAGCATAATTAGATCGTAGCTACTCTTAGGCCTAAATAATAAAATAATTTGGTGGTCCTATCAAGATCATATTCATAAGTCTTCAGCCCTACCATAACCAAAGTTATGTTGAATTTAGAATCAACAATATTATGTTTCTTGAAAATCCCAATCTTCATTTTTTGCCTAACCATTATACATTCCATTATCATCCACCTTTACATTTCCAAATTAGACCTATCATCCAATATTTATCCATATCTATCATCTATGGCCACACTTTCCATTGTATAAGTTATAAAGACACCTTGTCTTGATGTTTAAAGGAAACATAATCAATGACTAATGAAGCTAACAATAACATTATTGGATTCCAAATCTGCAGTAGGTTATTGATAGAGCAACTATTCAAAATAGGTGTGGGCTAACAATTTACATGATTAATTATTATGGTTGTATTATTTGTTGATCAAGACATGCATCCCCACATTAACAGGAATAATATAATAATTTACCTAGACAAAATCATAAAACCATACCCATACCTAGCCAAAAACATTTACCTAAGCCATACCTAGCCAAAAAAATTCACCTTGCCATTTCTTTTATCAGTATTTCATACCTTGCCACTTACCTCACCTTTTGACTTAAAGGAAATCCTATTACCATCCCATCATCATCCTAAACAATTATATACCATATACCATTCTACATACCTTTCCTACTGACCAAAGTCTATTTTTATCCATCCTACCTTACCCACTTTTTTATCTTGGTTCCTTTGGTTCTTCTTGCACATTCTATGAGGGGATTCTAATCTAGTTTTAATAGTTTTAGAATTTTTTTTTAAGTTACCATCTATGAGAGTAGTGTGACAATGGATTTGAAAGGTTATCTTTCATTTACATTTGACTAGTGCCACTAATTATAACCACCTTTGGTCAAATTAGTATTTCATCTTGTGTTACTAATTATAACTACCTATTTGATAATTAGTATCATAAACCTATGTCATTATTTCATAATTATAATAACATATGGTAAAATTAAGAATAACACCTTTATCATGCATTACCACATCACCTTGCCATTACTATTCTCATTTGCCTTTTCATTTGCCTTAATTCACAAACTTGTTTTGACCTAGTCAGTTCTAATTACCTTTTGTGTTGGTAGGACTATTTTGACTTGAGGTCCTAATAAGACTATGTAGGCCATGATTGATTCACATTGATGTTAGCTCAGTCCCTCTTTTCCACATGCTCTCACCATTTTGTGAGCCACCTAATCCAACACTCTTTCCATTTTATGAGTGGTATCTTGTTAATCTCCAACAAGTTAAGATACCTAAAAATTCCAAAAAAAAATTAAATATTTCAAAATCCAAAAAAATTTGTCCTATCTAAGCTTAGTCAATCATCCTCGATCTACCCTACTAGGGAAAATCCATTGTTAGGATGCTTTCTACTACTTTTACTTTCAACTTTCTATGTGTTTGCTTAGTTGTTTGTTTATTTATTTGTTTGCTTATTTTTTTTCTTTCATTATTGTGCCTTGACTCAATCTATGTGCATTCATTGGATGATTCTTTCCACATTATTCTTGAGTATATCCATATTCATATGACAACATTATCATCATGGTTTTTATCATTGGTGCATTATTTTCAATTATTAATTAGATTGGGAGTTAGTCCTTATGCATATTTTAGCTAAGTTATCATAGTGTTCTATCATGATGCATATCATCATGTGCTACATCAAAAATAAGATTGAGAAGTCTTACAAGCAATGGAGTTTCAAAAGTTTTCTCTTTGGTAGCCTTGGAAAATCCTCCCACCCTCATTGATCAAATCAACCTATTGACCATTCTAGTTATATCAATGATAATAAGGATGATCATCTCCACATTGGCATGTATGACTAAATCATTCATATTGATGAATTCTTTATTCTTATAATCATCTCTTTCATCCCTTTGTGCTTCCTCATATGCCTAGTTGTTTGTGGCTTCTTCAATCATTAGACCATCATATCTACATTTGCACCTACTCATCTTTAAATCTTTGTAATAGGTTATATCTTTGAGTTATGCTTACCAATATGCCCTACTAGGGCACAATCAAACATCCTTATTCAATCCAAGTCATCTTAATGATTATAACCACCTACAAGATAATCATTATTTTGATTCATCCACCCTAACTAGGACATGTGCCTATGCCACTGGTTATAACTACCTTTGGGAAAACTAGTAATTTTTAAATCAATGCATGGAAGAATTATCTCAAATGGATTAATCTCACCCATGGGTTAATTTTATTTTTCTTCTTGCTTATTTTTTAGGGACCATCCATCAATCATATGTGTCAGCCACTCCCTTAATGGGGAATCATTATAGGCTTACCAAACATTACTTGGAGATTTTTATTCAGTCATTATCTTCTTTTCAACATATTTCATTATTTAAGAAGACATCACAATGCCTATAGCTTGCAACATCTTCCCAAACAAGGGCAAACTGTAGACACCTAAAATTGGTTACAATTGCCCCTCAACTAAACTTCAACTTGATTCCTACCAACCATTGAAAATTAATCTTATAAATCATTGAACATCCTAAATTTGTTTGTGTATCATTTTTCAAATATCATAATCATGTTAAGACATCCCTAATTGGGGTATTTTATCGTATGATATATTAACCGCTCATAGATTCATCCCTAATCACCTTGTAACATAACAACTATCAATTTGGCCTATGGACCTATTAAGTGGGGCACATGAACAAATGTCAAATATTTAAAGAGATAAAATTTTAATCAAAATTAATTATCAAGATAAACTAGATAAAATGCCTAGTTGAATTATCCATTTTCAACTAATGAATATCTAAAAAAGGCAATTTAAAAAATTTAAAATATCCTAGCCTTTCATCATTGCCTTTATGAGTTGTCAATCTCTTTGAAAATATCCTAAATTTCTATTTTTGGAGAGTCATGCCTAAGAACTACAAATCATAATTACTTGAAAACTATTAACTCTATTGGGGTTATATTTGACTCGCCTAGGTTAGGTTTGAACCCATTCCAAGCCTTAACTCAACCCTAACTCACCTTGGGTAAGAGTTAAATCCTTAGGCTATAAATACAATTCCAAGCCTCTTCATTTTTATGCTCTCATAAGCCAAAGTTATAATGCAAATTTGGAGAGAGACATAATCTATTTTGTTACAAGTAGTGTTATAATGCCAAAATATTGATCCAAAGCAACATCAAGCCACATCAAATCTAATGGTGCCAAGGAGATAAGGAGCCAAAAAACTTTATTTTCCAAATACTTCTTAATACATAAGATAAACAATCCACTCAACAAATCATTTGGATTTCCCAAGGAAGGTGAAAGGATTTGTTTCTTTTATGTTTTAGTTGTGCTTTCACTTATCTTTTATTATTAAGCTTTCCCCAAGTTCTAAGCTAGGAGTGTAAGTGTTAGTGTGTTTTTATTTGAGTTTTCTTACTTGAACAAATGCTATATTAACCTCCCTTCTTGGATTCCTATGATCAAAATACCATGTTATCTTCACCTTTAAAAAGTAAAACATCACACTCTGCATTATTACTCCTTTCTATTTGTGGTTCTATCAGTTATTTTTTAGATAACTCATTTTCTCCTAGAACCATGAGGTTTAAGAAATTTAGTGAAATAGGAATATCTTTCTCTTCTTTTTAAAAGGGGAATCCAAATTCTTTTTTTTCTTTAATCAATCATTATTTTTTCAAATTTTTCACCTTCATCTACAATTATGAAACTAAAACAATCATATATGACAAGAAGAACTTTATATTTTTTTCTGTTAGAGTTTTGACATGTTTGATCATAATTTTATTTTATAATTTAATTTATTAATGATAGGACTCTTGATTATATCAGGTTTCATTTCTTACTAAACACTTATAGCACTTGTAGCACATTTTGAAACTTATTTAACATCCCAAATAGAATCATGTCATCTTGAATTTTGATAGCTTCATGTTGTATGGCTTCTAAGTCATTTACCTTGTTCCTCATCAAGATGAATTTGGTCTCTAGATGTAGAGAACTAATAAATACATAGAATTGATTGTTGGGACTTGGTGGATATACCTTAGGTATTGTCTCAATAATTTGTTGCATTAAGATATAAACTCTCTCATCTACTCATCATATTGATTCTAGATTTGGAAGAAATATAAAAACAATGTACACACATCCACAGTTGATTTGAATATGTTTAGGACCTTGTTCTTCAAGGATTACCAATTCATAATGCATCCATCTTTAAGGTGTTGAAACCACTCAGTAGCTGGTCCTATGAGAGTCTCAACAAAAATCCTGACAATGACATCTTCATGCATAAATCCCAAGATACTACAAGATACATTGAGATCCAAGATATGGTTATCTACATCTTGAACATTTTCTCTAGAAAACCTTGGAAATTTATTCCTTGAGCCTGATGGTAACTCTTTTTATTGTTCCAAAGTCAATGGCCCAAAATGTTTTCCCCATGGGACATAGGGAACACTCGGGTTGGGGTGAACCAATACCATTTCTTTAATCAAAAAGATACATGTACTAGGTACTTTTTATCAATAGAGTCACCAACCTCCATTCAAAGGTAGTTTCCTTTAAATGTATAAAAATCATGTGCATAAATCACTTCAATCCCCAACAGAGTCACTAAAAACTATTGTCTTAAATATTTGTCAAGGGAATAAATTGGTGACTTTGAGTAAATAGTGTGGGAACTAATTCCTTATGTTATAGAATAATGCAAGGACAAAGTCCCTCTCCTATTAACAGGTGGATATACCTTTATTAAAATACAAAAGGAGAAATCAAGGAAAGAGTTATTCATAACTAATCATAACAAAAATGTTTTATATAGGGGTTTCATACTTTTAACAAGAAAGTACAAAAGTGAGATAGAAAATAAGTGAGGTTAATGAAGGGAATGATTGGAAATAGAGAAAGTAAAGGGATAAAAGGAGAAATGGTTTATCATATCCAATTAAACATAGAAGTTACCATGATAACCCTAGGAAAAATTAAGGATGACTTTAGGTGACTAAACATAGAGATTCACTAGAATATACCAAGAAGGAGAAACATTATGTTCATGGAAATCTGTTCTCATTCAATGAATGGTAAAGACACAATTACACCCTTAGGAGTGAAAAACATACTCTGGGATGATTTTGTGATACTAATAGAAAACTAAAGACAACCATCCCATATTTACCCATAAAAGACAATTAAAATATTACTTAAACCCCATCAAGATTTCACATTTGTGTAAATAATAGACATATTCAAAAATAAATTCTATTGTGCAATTTCCACATCAAGATTAATTGATAGTAGTTATGACAAAATTTTCAAATCAAAGATTTGAATACATATGAATCATACACATAGTCATAATTCATGAAAACAATTTGAACACATAGTTTACAAATCTCCTTCTTTGTATTGATCCTTGTTGATTTGTAATACAATCTCACCTTCCAAAAATATGTCTCAGATTTTATTTTTCAAAAATCCCCCTATAATGAGCCTAACACTCATATTTATAATACAAGAAGGTGGTTACAGTTCATAACCACCTTTGTGTGTTTTAGATGGTGTAAAAGTGATTTTACAAAAAAGCACCACTTAAGTGGTGAAAAAATGGGTTGGTACAATTGCACCATGTGAAAGAGTGTAAACGATAAAGTACACAACTTCAAATGTGTAGAGGTGGAAATTTAATTTTTACACCAATTAAAATTAGGAAACATGACTTACAAATTTTACACAGTACATTACATTTACAAATTTACACTTACAAAGCTTGCAACTATAAATTACAAAACAAGATTCAACATCTAAGTACTTCAGGTCCTTATGGAGCACCTTGTGAAATTAGAAAATATGATCAATGATTTTGGTTTCTTAGCTAAAATTTGAGGCACCAATATCATCTGGTAAATCAAATAAGCTATAACTAAAGGATGTACTAGCTAAAAAATTAAAACAAAAGGAGCTTGAATTCCTTCTTGTAGATTGTGCATTTATGCACAAGTTTCTATTGGTTTCACTTAGTCAATAACCTCATAATTTTGACTTATAGAGGGTTTCTAAAATGTTTCATCAAAATTATTGAATCACATTGATCAAAAGTGCAACTTAGATGCTCTTTGTAAGAGTGAGGTGTTTTATTGGCCTTGCATATGATTTCATTAAAGCATGTCCATAGTAACCTTGGATTTGTGATTGTCTAGTACAAACATTATAGTTATTTTTCATGTCTAATAAATTTAGTTTTTCCTTATTTTCATATAAATTATTTGTATAATTTGAATAATGGTAAATAGATATTCTAGATGTTAATCCAATTTTTATATTTCCTTTCCAAGACCATCTAGATAAAAGTGTAACTAAAGCAATATCAGCTTAGGATCTACTTGGCACATGTTCTGAAGCATTTCATTCATCTCTTGTTCACTCAAGGTTGTAACAAACCATGGGATAACATGATCCAATAATTTAAATTTCATTACACACAAGTTTTCATATAAAATTATTCATTGCTTTTGAATAATATGATGCCTACGTGCAAGAGGAAGTAACCTAAAATCCTCATCATTAAAATGTTGTTGAATTGTCTCCATTATTATTTTAGCCTATGGAAGATAAAAATGTTTGCAATAAATTTCACCTAATAAATGAATGCAATAATATTTGAAATATCTCCCTAATGATGCATCCTATGCACTTTTTCCATAATTTATTTAATATCCCTTTTAATGGTTTTATTCCAATGTATAATCTCATCAATTGGATTCTTCAACAAATTTTTATCATGGTTATTTTCAAAGATGTGTTTCATAAATGACAGCCTTTTGCACATTTTTCACCACATTTCAATAAATTTAAACCATGTATAATTGGTTTTTTTACTACCACCCCTCCTCTAATACATTGTGGATCCTCTAAGCACATTGTTTGCTTAGCTTTGAGTAATATAATATCTTTGAGATATATTCATAATGTATTCTCCATATATAAGCTCTTTTTCATAATAAAGGCTCATAGTAAACACTATATCATATTATAATATTGCTACTTTCATCTAATTAATTTTATTTCCTTTTATTGGTTTATCATACCCATCCTTGAAATAAAATGAGTTATTAAACTCTTTAGGAAGATTAAGAAGAAAAAAAATTGAGATAGATAATCTTCCTCAATTAGGATATATTGTGTATGCAAAATGCAACCTTAGTAGTTTTGAAATGACTAGCACATTTGTAGATATTTATTAAGTAACAAGGAATAAGAATTGTATGTCATTCATTGGTTATGAACAGAGCATCCTCTCCATAAGGTCCACTAAAATATTTGTTACTTGAGATATTTAGAACCCTCATAGCTTCAATAGTTACCTAACATAAGAGGCTAAAATTTTGGTTGACCTTGTATTTCACTCCTATTTTTAGACCATATATCTTTCTAGTGATTATTCCCCAAACCTTTCCAAGGAAAAATAGGTGATATATAGAAACATGATCCACTCCCCTCTTGTAACTATGGAAGACTTTGATTATTCTAATTTTATCCCCCACTTTCCAATCAATCAATACATCAGTATCCCATATGTCCTTATATTCATTATAACATGTAGATGTTATCGTAACCCAGTGGCCCCATGTCTTCAAAATAGGTGGAAATCCTCCTAGAACATCACCAAGACCTCAAGTCTTACTCTAAAGAGGCACTTAAAATGATAAAAAACAAGATTCATCCCATTGCCAAAAATGGAAACTCCATTTGGGCCTTTATGAACATAATTACCATGACTAAGTGCTCTCCTCAATACTTGCTTAAAATTTTCTGTAGTAGGGCCCCTAATCTGTCTAGAGTTTTTGATCTATGTGGACCACACATTATAGTATGATGAATTTTATCCTTGTAAGTAAATAATATTTCCACTTCTATTATTTGAGAAGAATTTATCCCCCAAGGATTGAATTCTATCAAAATTAATAATGTAAGGCTTACATACTATAAATTTTGAATTTATAGTAGTGGTTATTTTTCCAACTGATTCCCTACCAAGAAGATATTATGGTTCTCAAATAATTCCTTGACAAGTATCTATTGTAAATCAAGTAACTGTGTTTCATTAAGTATTTGATATTGTGAATATTCTTCTTAACACCTCCCTTGGTGTCATAAATATGGAAAAACATTACAAGTAACATCAAATAATAAATTATTGCATATGTTCTTCCTTCACAATACCATATTACACAAGGCTTATAGACTTCCACAACCTTCAATGCATATTTTGTGTAGTTCATTTTTACATAACCCATATCATAAACTAATGCCCCAATCACTCAAATTTCTATGCCAAATTTTTTCTAAATATAAAGAGGAAAGGACAATTGGAACTAGCTTTCGATGATAGAAGCCACCAACTCTTATTAAAACAAGTTATTATTTGTGACATTGTTTAGATATTATTTAACCCTTTGGTATTCAAAAAATTGAATTAATATCAATTCTAGTATATGGATTTCAACTTTCTATGTATAATCTCACTCTTTGCCCCTCAAAATATTACTCAGTCCCATATGCAAGAATAATATTTATGTCTTATACTACAAGTTGCATCTTTGACTTTATTTCCTTATTTATCACACTTTGTTTTCTAAAAGAGAAACTATTGAAATATCCTCAATGCCCCTAGCTTTATGATTCAACACTCGCAGATTAGCATTGACCAAGTATTCTTCTCAAATGCATATCCATTCATAATACTATTCTAAAAACCAACCAATGATTCACCATTTGAAAAAATTAAAGCAGAGTTCATATATCAATATGCAACTCAAACTTTGTCCATTGGGATATGGAGTTGATGGCCCATTCTAAAAATATTTAGTTGTTTGTGTCATTAAAATACCTTGAATTAATTGTGAGAGTGTAATAGTAAGTGTTGTCATGAAATGTAAAATTTCAAGATAATGCATCCTTGTGTTACTTACATATTGATGGATGGCATAATCAATTACTCCTACATACACATATGTGTCACACTTATACTTGAGTGTAACAAAGGCATACACATATACATGATACATTCCTATTTTAGATGTCAATCTTTCCTTCTACTCATTTAATATGGACATTGGGGACATTTGCTTCTTTGATCTTGATGCACATAAGTTATATGGTTCAATGATCACTCTACATTATCATGTTTGAGCTTACACATGTCTATTATCCATGATTATATCTTACATAGGTTACTTGATATGTTATACACTTGGAATAATTTTCCTAAAACATTGGATCCATGGGCTACTATGGCATGTTATGCTCATTTCTTATGCTTTAATTTATTCACTTCCTTTAGTGTCTTGTATTCCTTTATTGAGAATTTGAATATGTTCTTTTTCTTAAAACCCCTATGCTTATGTATTCTTTCTTTGACATTTATGTATTTCATGGTTTGTTGTATGGACATTTTAATATGTCATTCTTAAATTTATGGGCATTTTAATAAGTCATGTCCCTTCAATTATGTGATATTTTAACATGTTCCTTATTTGTGGTCTCCTTAGACCATTCCCTTTTTACTTGATTTTGACTGCTCTTGTTTGTTTGTTTATTTGATTTTTGAACTTGTACTACTATTATCTAGACATTTCCATTATATTTATCATGCATCTTAGGCCTACATGTGATCACATTGGTCTTATGTGTTTCAATGTTACATCTTCCTTGACATGTTCCTTCTATATGTTACATGGTTACATTCATAGAGTATATAGTTGTCTTATCCTTTTGAGGTGAAGTAACTACCAATTATTATCTTCCCCTGAAATCAAAAGGGGGGAATATTAGTGGGTGTATGTCATAAAGGTATTTTCTCCACACTTTGCATAGTTTTTGGATTTAGCAAGGGCATGCATTAGAAGCATGTTCTCCAAACTCATTCAGTTTATGGTACTTATATCAATTTTTATATTCATTAGGGGCATGTCATATAGGCATGGATTCCACACATTAATAGTTCTTATATTTATTTAGTGAATTATTTATAATCATGTTATCCACATTCATTTAGTATATGGTATTTATATCAATTCCCAAATTCAATAGGGGCATTTTTGGGAAGAATGTTCTCCACACCTATTCAATATTAAACATCTCCAATTTAAAGTGGGGGAATGTTTTGAAAACATGTACTCCACATTGGTACTTATTTCAATTTTCATATTTATCCATATATATTTGTCACATGTTTTGCAAGCATGTCCTCCAAACTTACATAATTATTTGAATTGGCCAAAGCGTATAGTTATATGATTCGGATTCATAGTTGTGGTATAATTTTATACATCGATACTATTAATATACATAAACTCATCATGATACATATCTAAGGTACATATGTTATGCAACATATTCCTACTATTGAAAAATCCAAATTACTTTCAAATTACAAAAATATTTTATGGACTGTTGCCATATCATGGATATCTTCATATTGATACCCCATGAATTTTTATGAACTTTATTGAGCCAATATAATGTAGTATTTGGTTCACCTTTTGGTATGGTTGAGGTGATAAAATCACTCAAAATTTCCAATTTTTAAGGTTAGACTTGATCATCCAGCCTCACCAAGTTATAAGTATCATTGGGTTACATAGTTGAGATAATCTCAACTATCAAGTGGCAACTCAATTTTAATCCAAAGTCAGGGGAATCTCTCTCTCTCTCTCTCTCTCTCTCTCTCTCTCTCTCTCTCTCTCTCTCTCTCTCTCTCTCTCTCTCTCTCTCTCTCTCTCTCTCTCTCTCTCTCTCTCTCTCTCTCTCTCTCTCTCTCTCTCTCTCTCTCTCTCATTTATCTATATTTATCCTAATCTTAGTTTTAGAGCCTTATAATGATACATATTTTTCAAAACTTGGCAATAGGCAAGGTGATTACATTAACACATAGGTGTACTCCTAAACCTTACTCTTTCAATTTTAATAAATTTCAATTACTATCAACCCAGATTATATATACTAATTTTATATTGTAACATTTTTTTGGTTACAAGTCGGTCACTATAAAATCACTCAAGTTGGGAACACGTAAAAAACAAGGTGTGCATATATACCTAGGCAGGCATTCCTTTCCTTTAAACTAGTAATTTCATTACTAGATTAAATGGGGGAAATGTAGATGATATTTTGTGATAATATATCACCTTAGTCTTGTACACTTATTAAACTCAAACCTTGGTTATTCCTCTCAGTTCTTTACCTTTCCTACTTTTACAAGTCTCACATATACTCTATCTTTGTTCCCTTTGGCCTATATCTCTTTGTCCAACTAGTCTTATATTTATTACCTAAGTCTTCTACCTTGCCCAGAATGCTTAAAATGTAATTATATTGCATCTCTACAAATTTTTAACCTATACCAACTCTCCTTATCCCTAGACATTAATTTTTGAAATAGATAGTAGTGTTAACATTACTGTCATATCATGACACAAGTGTCTAGTGCCCTTAAGTCATCAAATTTAAAAATGAAACATATACTAGTAGTCAACCTGATTGATTTAATGTTATTTATTACTCCAAATGTATTGATATAAATACAATATCAACTCTCATTCATTCCAAATCTATAAAAATATTAAAGATACCAAGGCAACTTATCAAAAGCACTTTATCAAGAATTCCATTGAATAAAGATTCCCTATTTCCATATTAGTTATAGGTACATCACATCTATAGGTCTTAATTACTAAAGAAGAATCCAATATCCCAATTTTATAAGTTATAATATATGTCATTATTGTACTTGCTTTGCACACATTGTAGGATTCACACACAAGCCAACATGTAGAGGATAACTACATCTATATGAGGCCCTCTTTAGAGTATTGGCTATGTAGGTAACATCCTTTTATATCAGGGTCAATGGGGTCATCTTTAAATCATGCACCCACTAACCCATTTTTCTCAAAGGTTGTATTGAATATGGAAAGGTAGGGTTTTTCCATTTCACAAGGAGTGACTATCTATGACCCAAATCTTAATGCACTAGATCCAAGGTGAAGTAAAACACTAAAAGCATCCAAGTAGTTATTGTAGCATCAATTTTCACCCTTAGATAGGGTTCTTCAAGCTCTCTCCAATTAATCTACACTATGGTAACAACCCTAAGATGTGGATTACCTATGGTGGGGTTGAACCTCTAGAGAAGGTCAGCTTCCTCTTGATAGATCACCTAAACTAATGATGTCATAAGGAAAAGGGTTAGAAAATGGAAATGTGCTCCTAAAAATTCTAAAAGGTGATACACTAATTAAAATTATAAAATACCATAATCTTAAACTCACACTAGATTTGTACAAGACAATACTAGATCACATAATCTCATAATCTAGCTAATTGCATAAGTGTCTCATGGACTAGGTTCAAGAAAAACACTAATCCAGACTTGAAAATAGCTTGAAAACACCTTAGAAGATGGAAGGAAGGAGTACAATTGATATGGAATAATATTCTTCACAAGTCCCTCATGCATAACTCATGCAACATAGATCCAAGGCAAGAGATAGATAAAGAAAGTATTTTATTACATCAAGAGGCAGTTCTTACAAATGCTTGATAGGGTTTAACCTAATAAAGAGGAGAATATCTTGAAATATCTCAAAGAGTCCCCTACTCTTAAAAATCAAATAATTCTTATGAGATTTTAGAATCTAAGAAAGAGTGAGAGTTTATGAAAATGGAAAGAATGGGTGATATAGATAAAGGGAGAAGAGAGAAGAGGGAGCACATTAACCAAGAACAATCAATGAGCTACCACCTTTTAATTAATGTTCCACCATTTTTTGATCAAATCAACATTATTTATCTATTAAAAAGCAATATTTATTTTGTCCCAATAGCCTCTGAATCATTTCATTGATTGAGTAACACACTAGATGATAAGAGTTTGCCAAAGGTGATGAGTCATGATCTTGTTAAGAAGAGAAACTCTTAGGTACCCTAAAAATATTTTAAATGCTCCATCTACTTTCTCCAACTACCAAATCTCCATTTTGAGACTTTATGCTATCTTCCACTTGACTTGCTTATGAGGAAAAAATACTCGTATTTATAGACCTGATAGAGCCATGACCATATCTCCTTTAAGTGGTTGTGTAAGTACCTATTTTTTGAAACTATGTGGCCATGTTATAAGATAAGACACTCTTCCATTAATCACATATTTTCCCCTACCTTGAAATCTAAACCTAAGTCTACTCTAGATGAAAACCAATCCCAATTATTGGTTTTCTTATAGTCTTAATGTTGATGAAATGAACCTCACCAAGTGTTTAATCTTACTTCAATAATAATTACCACCATTTTGTCTATATTAGGTCTAAAAGACCTATCTACCTCCATGGATCTTTAATGGTGATGATCGATCCCTAAAATATCCATTATGGTTCAACCTAGATCATCTTTAAACTTGGCTCCTATGAATTTGCTTGCATGGGTCAAAAATAGCTTCATCAAACTCCATCAAAATTCTCCTAGGCTCACCTTTGTTTATTGGCCATTGATTTATTAATTTTATACTATCAAATTTAGACACTTAGCAGCCTCATACTTGATCTGATCTCTATTGACTTATTGACCTTGCTTACACCATTGATCTTTATCTATATGAATGTATGCAATCCATAGATCTTCTACCATTTTAATGTGCTTAAGAGACTTATCACCCACATATTTTCTCTTAGGATCTAGTGACCTTTTCACCCACTGCTCATTGTTGATCTACTTTAGTATGATGGATCATGTACCATTGATCAGCTTGAACCCACTAGCTTCATCATTCATTATGCACCTTTATATCTTCATTCAGGTACCCAATATCTTAACACTAGTCACCCACACATTCATCTTAGGATCCACTAACCTTTTGGTATGATGCTCATCATTGATCTTAAGTGCATGATCAAATGTGCTCTATTAGATCTTTGAGACCCACTGACATTGTTGATCACCTACTCATTGTTGGATATTGACTTGAACTCCCATGATATTGACACTTTTTAGTTCTATGTTCATTCTTGGAAAATTTTAAATCCAAACAACTATTTTATGAGGCTTAAACTTTATGTCTGCATAAATGTTTCACTCTATAAGTTTAAATTTAAAGGTTTATATCTTGAGATAGCAAGCTCATCAAGATACCAACTTTGTGTCTATGTGATCTTTTAGCTCTGGTTGACCTCTTAAAGTGCATATATCAAATGTGCAACTAGACTAATATGTTCATTCTTGCATGATGTGTCATGATGGTCTGGCTCCTTAAGATCACCAAATTCACACTTTAATCCTACTTAAAGTGTTTCAAATGATTTTAAATGGTAAGTGATCTTCTCCTAAAGTCTATCTACTCCTACTATTAAATCATTCTTAAATTAGGATTATACTCAATTATTTAAAACATATCCAATCAAGGCTTCTTATGTGGACCAAATTTGGCTAACATCTTTGGTGACTCAACTCAAAAACATCCATGATATGCTTGAGAACCCAAACTAGTTTCCTTGTCTAATCTATTGAATATGGATTCACAAGTCTTTGCTTTTATCTAACATGAAATGATACAATTTTTCCCCTCTAGATAACTTCCTCTTGAATCAGTAGGAATAACAAGAAATAAAAAACAAAGTGCCCAAGGAACTTTGGAAAAGGAAATGCACAATAGGAAAAGAATGTGCACAAAACACTTAGAGGAAAACAAGAAAACTATTCTAATATGTATAGGGTTTTAACTTACAAATATCCTCCTCTTGGATCAAATGGAAAATATTTATCATCACTCACTTGTGGTGAACTAGGATGGAAAACACTTTGCTTTTGAGAGCTCATGATAGGTGAGCTAAGATGCTTGATTATTGGATCTTTTGGCATGCTCTTAAGAGGATGAAATGGGACAAACATGTCTCTAATATATACATATTAGTCTATTTATTTAAAGATTGCTCTAAAATGTCCTATAGGATCACTTGTAACCTCCTCATTTTATGGCTCAATTTTGTGCTCTGAATTAAGCACAACATATGATGGTTCCTTTGAACATGAAGGTTGATTGTCTAGGCTTAGGCAAAAAATCTCTAATTCATCCCAAAATCTAGCTTCCACTTGGTCATCCAAGATAATTCCAACTTCAACACCATCCTTTCTTTTCTTATTTTGAAAGGATCCATATGGTAGCTCATCAATCCATTTAAGTTTCAAAATTTCATGTTCTTGTGGCTCTGGATCTGACCATTCTCTTTCATTCTTGAAGACACTAGTATTACCTTCAATAGATAATTCATCTTGAGACTGGTCATATTATTCAACCTAAGTTTCAAGCTCATTTTTATGTTATGGAGGAGGCATAGGCTAGTTTAGAACCTCTATTTGGTCCATGAAGTCATGGTGAAACTCTTGCCATACTTCATTTTGATCCTCTTTTTCCTCCATTTCTTTCTCTTATTCAGTTATGACCTCTTCAACTTGATCAAATGACTAGTTGATAGTTACAACCACATCAATTTCTTCACTTTACCCATCCTCATCTTCAACCCTACAAAATGGAAGATCTTGAAACAAAGCAAAATCTCCTTTGCTCTCAGCTACAACCTGAATACCCATTTCTTCAAATATGAAGGCATCAGTACTACCTTTAGGATCTAATTCATTAGTTTCAAATCCATGCCAAGAAATCTAATCAAAGCCTAACTTTTCCTCTCCTAAATAAAGTGGACTACCTAGCATGATCTCTTCATCATAGACACTTGAATTTTCCTCTTAAGTATCACCTATGACTACAATATCCTTCTCTATTCTTTGTAAAATATGTTCCTCCACCATGAGGGAGATGGTGGGAGAGTGAAAAAGTTCACCTTGATTGTAACTTCAAATAATTTCCTTCTAACTAGGGACCTTGAAAGATTTTTTAGGTGGTTCTTTGGGATAGGAGAGAGAGTCTTGAATATTTTTTAGGGCAAGCTCATTAACACATCTTTTTCTTGAACTAGTTCTTAGACTACCTCATTTAGCACTTCCTCTCCGTTCTTTGTGCCCTCCTTAATTGATTTCCATGAGGGGAAATCATAAAGATTGGCCACCTTCTCTTTTTCCTGAATGGGTGTTGGAGAGGGTGGTTTCACAAAAGAGGTTATGACACAGTCAGGGTCATTGGCATAGGAGAAGATCCAAAATGGGATGGCTTGATATTCTTTAATTTAATGGCCCTTAATGATTGAACTGACTCTTGATAGAGATGATATTTGACAAGGTGGGATAAGGGGTTGGGTTTGATCATGAAAAAGAGTAGGAGAGGGTATTTGGGGTTTAGGTATGGTTGTTCTTTGTCTCAAGAACAACTGATAGTCATTTTTCCTCTTGTCCTGGTCTTGCCTAACCAAGTATTCTTCCTGAAACCTCAACTTTTGATCTTGAACATAAGCTTAGTGTTCAATATTTTGTTATTGGCTATAGTACTCTTCCTCCCTATAAACCACTCTTAATTATCTTTCAAGATCAATCCATATCTCCCTAAGGCTCTTTTATGGTTGATTAGAGAGAGGCAAATTTAGAAAAGACCGATACATTGAATCTTGAGGGCCACTTGGGGTGAAGCCATGAACATTGTTAATTTGATATGAAGGATAAGGAATGAAATAACATGCATTTTGATCAAATGAGTGATGATACATACTAAATGATGGTGATTAGGCACCTAGACTATTTATACTAGCTAATGTTTATAGTGGATTCACCAATGGTGTTTCTAAATGTGCCTCCAATGGTTGATTGGACTGAAAGGCAACACCAATAACCTTTTAGTGAGATGTAAAACATAGTAAAATCCCATTGAGCATGATAAAAATTGTTGCAACATCAATTTATACCCTTGGAGAGGGTTCTTCAAGTCTCACCAAATGAGCTACACTATGAGAACAACCCCAAGCTGTGGGTCACCTATGGTGGGGTTGAACCTATGGAGAAGGCCCACTTCCTCTTGATGGATCACTTAAACTAATGATGTCATTAGGAAAAGGGTTATAAAATGGAAAAGGGATCCTAAGAAGGCTAAAAATTAATTCACCAAATAAAAATAAGAAACTCACATAAGCTTGAACCCATACTAAATCTACATAAGACAATACTAGCTCACACAATCTAGCTAATTACATAAGTGTTTCATGGATTAGGTTCAAGTAGAACACTAATCTAGACTTGAAAATATCTTGAAAACACCTTAGAAAAGGCAAAGAAGGAGGACAATGGATATAGAAGAATCTCCTTCATAAGGCCATCATGCATAACTCACCCAACACATATCCAAGGCAAGAGATAGGTAAAGAAATTATTTTATTACATCAAGAGGTAGTTCTTACAAATTATTGACAAGTTTATCCTAATCAAGAGGAGAATATCTTGCAATATCTTAGAGATTCCCCTACTTTTCAAAATCAATGAGTCCTTGTGAGAGTCTAGAATCTGAGAGAGAGTGACAGTTTATAAAAATGTAAATAATAAGTGATATGGAGAAAGGGAGAAGAGAGAAGATGGATCACATTAACCAAGAATAATCAATGATTTTCCACCTTTTAATTAATGTTCTACCATATTTTGATCAAATCAGCACTAGTTCTCTATTGATGAGCAATCTTTATTTTATCCCAATAGCCTTTTAATCATTTCATTGATGGAGAAACACACTAGAGGACAAGAGTTTGCTAAAGGTGATGATTCATGATCTTCTTACAAAGATAAACCCTTAAGTACCCTAAAAATATATTAAATTCTTTAGATACATTCTTCAACTTCCAAATATCCATCTTGAGAATTTACATTATCTTCCACTTGACTTGCTTATGAGGAAAAAATCCTCATATCTTTGGACCTTATAGAGCCATGACCATATATGCATTAAGCAGCTACAAGTGCCTATTTGTCAAAGAAATGTGGCCATTTTGGAAGATAAGACACTCTTCCATTAATCACATATCTACCCTTACCTTGAAATCTAAACCCAAGTTTACTATAGATGAAAACTAATCCCAATTATTGGTTTTCTTATAGTCTTAATGTCAATAAAATGAAGCTATCTTGGTATTTGATTTCATTTTAACAATAGTTTTTACCCTTTTGTCTATATTAGGTATAAAATACATATCTACCTTTATGGAGCTCTAACGGTGATTCTCGATCCCTAAAATATCCATTCTGGTTCAACATAGATCATCTTTGAACTTGACTCCTATACATTTACTTGCCTAGGTCAAAAACATCTTCATTAACCTCCACCATAGGTCTCTTGGGATCTCCTTTATTTATTGGTCATCGACTTATTGATTTGAGACTTTTAAATTTAGATACTTGGTAGCCTCGTGCTTGATCTAAGCTCTATTAACTTATTAACCTTGCTCGCACCAATGATCTTTCTTTATATAAATAAATGTGAGCCATAGATCATCTTCTAGCTTAATGTGCTTAAGACACTTGTCACCCACATATTTTCTCTTAAGATCCACTAACCTTTTGACCCATCACTCATTGTTGATCTCCTTTGGTATGATGGATCATGTACCATTGATCAACTTAGACTCACTAGATTTATTAGTCACTGCACACCACTATATCTCCATTCAAGTACCAATATCTTGACATTATCAACCATGCATTCATATTAGGACCCACTAATCTTTTGACTTGATGCTCATCATTGATCATAGGTGCACAATCAAATGTACTCTGTTAGATCTTTGAGACCCACTGACATCATTGATCACCCTCTTGCCATTAGATCTTGACTAGAGCTCCCATGATATTGACACTTGTTATTTTTTCATTCATTCTTGGTAACTTTTGAATCCAAATGACTATTTTACAAGGCTTAAACTTGACATTTGTTCACATGTTTCACTTTTCAAGTCTAACTTTAAAGGTTTATATCTTGAGATGGAAAGCTTATCAAGATACCAAATTTGTAGAGGATGATTTAGGCATGAATAAATTCATTTCCATGTGATCATTTGGCTTAGGTCAACCTCTCAAATGCATATATCAAATGTGTAACTAGACTGATCTATTCATTCATGCATGACATGTCATGATGGTCTGGCTCCTTAAGATCACCAAATTCACACTTTAAGCCTACTTAAAGTGTTTCAAAAGCTTTCAAATGGCAAGTAATCTTCTCCTAAAGTCTATCTACTCCTTCTACTGATGGATCATTCTTCAACTAGGATTCTACTCAGTTATTTAAACCATATCCTGTCAATGCTTCTTATGTGGGCCAAATTTGGCCAACAATAGTCACATCTTATTTCAATAGATACTCTGTACATGACACTAGCATTGAACCCAAATAGTAACATCAATACAACCATCCCAAGTTGACATTATTATCCAAATATCGAGAGATGTCAAATCCAAAATCTGATGATTGTCCTAAAATCTCATTCCTACCTACTTTTAACCTATTCTAGATCAAAAACTACATTAGCATCAAAACAAGCTAAGTGTTTCACTTCTTTGTCATTTATATATCTAGCATAGTTATACTTTCTATATTTAGACTATCATAGCATAATAAATTTAGTGTATACTTATATCTAAGTTTAGCATCTAATTGGCCTATTATAGATCTTATTATTACCCTTGTACCATTTCATTTCTATATACCCCTTTAATACAATCTAGATAATTCCAATCTAGATTCCATTTTAGGGTTAATAAAAGATTTAAATTAATTTTTAAAAACTTATATCAAAAAAAAAATATAGTGACAAATGAATGGTGAGTGTATAATAAAATAAATTCCAATGTTTTTATTGAAAATTGAAAATTGAAACACTTTAGAAAAATAAAAGAATGGGGAAAATACCTAAAATATAAAAAATATTGATCATTATCTCACTGATATTTTAAAAATTAAGTTTTCCATTAAAAAACTAAAACAACAAAAAATGTTGAAACATACCTAGATTTTTCTCTACATATACAATCTTGATAGAGTTTTTTATTATGAGATTACTTTGGCTCTAGTTTTTTTTTTTGTGCATATGATATTTTTATGATGGTAGTGAATTCCCTTGCATGACCAACAATGGAAAAATATACATTAAACCCAAAAAAATAAAATAAATAATGTTGGGATTTCCAAAATTGATTTTTCCATTAAAAAATCAAAATAATAAAAATGTGTTGTAACATAACTAGTTTTTTAATACAAATCTATGTTGTCTCTAGTATTTTGGTGTGCATATGCTATGGCTAGGTTTTTTTTTTTTTTTTTTAATTTTATTTTTAATTTTTATTTAAAAAGGGATCATTTTTTTTAAATGGATGACTTATTATTGAAACTTACAACTTAGTATTTAATGTTTGATTTAGGAAGTGGTAGATGGAAATGTTTTTAATAATAAGTTACTACAAAAAAGTAACATTATTTAATTCTTTGAATATGAGAGATTTGGGGGTGGCTAATTTATTATATATGATATCACATAATAATTCATTTAATCTAACCATAGTCAATGTCATGTATGTCCTAATATTGAAATATAATAATTAATTACTATTACTCATGAGACACCCTTTCTACATCCTCCTTCTATCTTGACCCATATTTAAACTCCTTCTCATGGGTCTCCCACTTCTACCCAAACTTCCTTGCCAGATCCTTCACAAATAAGAGATTCTTTTGTGTTTTGGACTCAATTTGTTGATTTTGAAGGTAATGGAAATTTTTAGTGGGTATAACACATAATAAATAATAAAAATGGATTATTCAAATATGTTGTTCCTAGTTTTGATGGCATTGATATCCTATTGTATGCATTAATCCAAAATCAAAAACTGCTTCCAAAATTGTCATTGATGCTTTAGGTTCATAGTTCCTAGAAGTGTCATCTCAAATTGGAGATAAAAATAAATATGATATAGTAGTGATCAACTATAATATTTAGTTAATACCTCTAGAGAAACCAACTCACCAATGTGATATTCATAATTTCAAACATGTGGTAGACTGAAAGGTAATAATAGAAGAATAAGATAGAGAGTTAAAAGATCAGTCACGTGCCATAATTCATGAACTTTCATTATATATTCATCACCTTATAAATTAGGTGTAAACTATGATCATCTTGGTTCCTAATTCTATACAAATCCTAAGGCTTATTAAATATGTCATCGTAGCAGTATATAAACTCAACATATAAAATAATTAAGCTCTAGTATAATAGTTTTGTTAATAGTTAGGATTTATATATGAGGTATTGAATTCTTATGATAAAATATCTACTAAACACAATAAGTTAGAAGATGAAATCCAAGTATATACTAATATTAAGTCTTATGGACTAACATGATTAATTATCTACATATTAAATCAGTGGTTGATGTGATTTTGTTGGTGTCTAAGGAATTTCTTTAAAAAAAATAAAGATGATTATTCATATGAATGGTTTGAAGAAATCTAATTTATTATTTTTGGGAAATTAGATGTTTAATTCCTAAATAATAAATGGGTCTGAGTAGATAAAATTAGTAAATAATGTACAATAATTAGGCTACTAATTTGTAAAATTTGATTATAGCTAGGGCTTTTCTAAAAAGAGTAGTGAGAGAGAGAAAATTAAACTTATCTGATTCTATGTTGTTCTGACTGAGATAGGGTCTAGAAATATGTGTGCAAGCTTGGAAGACTATCACAAACAAGAATCTATATTTTATTTTTTGATTGGATAAGAGCATCAAAAGTAGGACACCCGAGGTTTTGGTGTTATAGTCCTCTCTCACTGTTATTGTCTTGGTGATCTAAGCTTTATGGGTTTTGTGAGTTGGGTCTATGTGATCCTACCTATGAAATATCAAAGATTGAAAGTTTATGGAGCTCACTGTGTACTTGATTTAGTATTTAATACCCTAGGTCCTCTTTGTGCTTGAATTTGAATATAAAATTTAGAGAAAAGAGAGGAGGGGTTAGTGTGTAAAGGATACATTAGATGCACTTCACACCCTATGTGTGCGTATGTTGCCTACATACCAATAATCTTAGGAGGGATCAAGCTATATGTAGTTCTCCCATTGAAGTGTTTTGTGTAATAGTGTGATGAAAATGCAAGTAACTACAAAATTGGGTGTAGTTAGAATGACTAGAGACTAGTGTAAAGGTTTGAATAAGCTTGAAATACTATTAGATGGTTGTATGTAGAGAATAGAGAAAAGTGTTTGAGTGGTCTTGCTTGTATTCTTACTTCTCTCTTGTAAATGGGTGCCAACCCTTCTAAATGGACTTTGAATGGCATTTTATAGGGGATTTAATGATCATTGGTTAAATTAATTTACATTAGATTGAAATGAATTAGGATAAGGATTTATAAGAATATGATTGTTAGAAGCTAAAATACAATAGGACAATAATGCCAAAAATAGGACACCCTAGGTTTCAGTGTTGTAGTCCAAATTTGGGAATTGTTTTCCATGGCTAATGGGACCTAGAGGGATAGATTAAGCATGGAAAGAGAAATTTGGGTTTGTGAGGGTTTAGTTTAAGAGGCTAAAAATGATTGGGAATCAATGAAAACATGCCTATGAGGGTCATGAGAGAAAGCAAGATGGACCTATGGATTGGGTGTCATTAGCCACACTCAAGTTACCAAATTTCATATTTTATATGACTACTAGTGATGTAACAAAGTGAAATACTAGGATAAAGTAAAAATAGAAAGCGTACATGAACTTACCTACAATGGTGAAGCTCATGAAGTTGTGTGATGTTAGATGTGCATAGAGAGAGCATGGTGTGAAGTGTGAATTTATAATGAAAAACATAGATTAGATTAGTCTTTACTAGATACACTATATCTAAAATAAGAACATACAAAAGTTGGGTAAGAGAGAGAGAAGAGAAAGGAATGAATATGCATCACTGGGTACGTGAACCAATACAAAACTTGTGATGTTGGATTGTGTTGGGTGTGTGTTGTATCAAAAGTAATATCATGAACAGAGCTAAGTGATCAATTCCTTAGAAGTGGCTCAAGAATGCAAAGGCATGACCTTTGGTTCCATCATCACCTAATAAGTAAAGTTAGCAAATCATTTTTGTGTCAATCAATGTTTGGACTATGTGCCCAATCCCTCTAAATAGATGGCTCAAGAATATAAAGGCTAGTTATTCTTTTGGCTCCATCATTACCTCATGAATTGAAGCTATGAAGTAATATTGGTTTGGAATAGATGTCATATGAGATGGCTCCTAAATCCCTTGAATGTACTATTATCTAAAAATGTTGGTATGGATAGTTGAATGTATGTTGGAAATAAGACCATTCTTGGCCATTTCAAAACATGGAGATTAAGATTGTATAAAAGCCACTCTAAAACTAGGGCAATAGTATTATGTGGAAGCCAACTTAGGAACTAGAGTACTTGAGAAGCTAAGATTTTATGAAATCCAAACTTAAGAAAGGATGCCAACCACTTGTAGAAGGATTAAGGCACACAACTACTAAGAAATGCTTAGAAAATAAACTAAACTTGGAAAAAGGGGAGGATCAATGTGTCATGCACATTGCCTCTAATCACTGGTGTCTATAACATGGATTTTGATCCAAAAGTTATATCAACTACCTAATCTAAAACAAGAAGTGAGATCCATCATGTTATGCATGATGCCCCCTATATGTGGATTCTTTGAGCAAAAATTATATTGAAACATGTTGAATTTGGACTATACTAAGCTGATAAACCTATGACTAAACTCACTTTTCTATCAGTTTCTAGAATAACTAATTTTCTTATTATCTGGATAGGAGCACCAAAAATAAGACACCCTACTATCTGATGTTGTAGTCTAACTTTGGTGTTATTTTCCAAGGCCAAACCTAGTAATTATTCTAGATTCTCTATTATCTACCTGGTCTGATGTCTAGATTTTATTTTGAGCATTCTAAAAACTAATTTTTTGACCATTAAGAGCTCTAATCTCTATGATAAACCCCTTGTTTGTCTCCCCCTCTTCTGAGGGTAGGAATGAAGATGTTGTAATGACTGACCTCAAAATAAATATCCTTAAAAGTGTGTTATGTTGCATAGATATATGATATTTCAATGATAATCAATAATATATCTCAAGATATTTCTTGGTTTGATTTGAGAGATTGTTAGATCAATAGGGGTATGCCTAGATAGATATAATAATGTAATAACATGTGCAATGTACTAAGATAGAATCAAAACTATTATTTTTTATTTGTTAGTTGTTAGGAAGGAGGGTTGGAGCATGATGTCCATCATGGCATCTGAGAAAGCAAGAAAATGCATGATATGGATCATGGGATTAGAAACCAAAAAAGTAATCAAGAAACAAGCATACAAAGCAAGAAACAAGAAGCATACAAGAGTGGCCAAGGGGCCAAGCAAACAAGGGACATGGGCACATGTCACTAAAATTAGAAAGCAAACATATAAGGCAAGTTCAAATGCCACATACACATACAATTGAAACAAATAAAGTTGGCACAAGGGCCACAGGCACATGGAAAAGTATAAGAAAGGGACATTTGTAAAATGTCCAAAGGCAAACACATGAATGAAAGCAAAAGAAATTGGCAAATGTCCTAAAACACATACAAGGCATGAAACAAGAATTGAGAAACTATAAACACATCAAGCATACTAAGTGAGAAAGGAAAGAATGTATATACTGGAAGTACAATCACATCTAACTGATCAAAGCAAGAAGTAAAATTATTAAATACATGTTAGTACAAGACTAGGTATATGTTAATAAATATACAAGTGTAAGATACTAGTTACTATCGATATGGTAATATGTGTAAGTTTAGTAAGTAATGTATGTCAACATAATAACTAGAGTGTGTGGTGTAGAAATGACATAACCTGGATGGTGTAGTCATGTAGAAGATGCCCCCAGTGGGTATGTATATTGATGTGTGTCTCTAATGTAGATGTAGGATGCCCCCTCAATGGGTAGAGTGAAGCAATCAAGGATCTAGATGTCACTACACACACTTAAAGAAGATCAAGTGAAGCATGGTAATGTAGATAAATTGACAAACAATAGCATAGAACAACAAATGTAAGTCTAACATAGTAGTAGCAATGTAAAGCATGGATGATGCATACAATGAAAATGTTTTTGTGTTTTGGATATTATTTGAATGTTTTTGGATATTTTTTTAATTTTGTATTGTTTTTTGTATTTTTGAAATAAGCTATGTACAAGAAAGACTAAGAATAAATGATACTAAATGATGAGTCTCAGATGAGAATCCCTATCATGGTGTCTTATATCGAACAAAGGTATCATGTGTGATCATGAAGCATGATGTAAAAGCTATGAATATGATTGTAGATATTTGGATTCATTATTGGTATCTTGAAAATCATAATAACTTGTATTGTTCCACTCATGATTATCATCTTGATTTTGAATCAATGGAATGTTGTTGTTGACTTTTATTATATTAGGATATTTTCCTTTGATGAACCGTGTTTGTGAATGATTTTTTGTAGGATGTTAAATAAATCCCAAACCATGGTGACAAACATTATCAATTGATAGAATAGGAGTAGTGATGCCTTGAGCCTACTTGCCCAACCCTTAAACTTTATAATCAAATTATTGTAGATATTTTTGACCAAACCCATACTACTTTGAAAGTTGAGCCTCATTTTAGAGAAGTATTTTTGCATCTTTTTTGTGCTTTACATGTGCATGTGGTATTATTTGTTGCTCTAGTTTTGCTTTTTGATCTTTTTTGTTTTGAGTTATGCTTTGGTAACCACTTTTGTAATGTTTCTAAATTTGACCTTTTGTGAATGTGTTTCTATGTTACTATGGATTGCTTGATTGATTTACCTTGTATAGGGTCCTTATTATCAATTATTTGATGTATATGTTTATTCAATGCCAAACATGTATATGTGTGATGCCTATGCATTCTATGATATGCACAATAATATTTGGATCTTCTCACAGGATGTAGAGGAGGTAGTTTGATCAACTTAGATTTAACCATTTCCCTTAGTACCTCACTTAGACTCTTATTTTATCTTTAAATTCCTTTTAAATCATGATTTATAGAGTTACTTTGTTTTGATTTATTATTTTGATATGTAAAATTGCTTATAACCAATTGACTAGGTAAAGGTGCATATACATGATTGACACTAGGGTGCCTTTGAGGCTTTTGCATTATGATCTGATTTTTCAATGTTGTGATATTTTCATGTAATAGTTTATTTTTTGTGTTTAAATCTTGAAGTAAATTTCTCATACTAGTGATTTGATCCCTTAGAGTCTCATAAGTTCAAACCCTAGGTGTTTTCGATTAAACATGTAAGCACATATGCTGAAGATGATTTGAAGAAGTTATAAGTTGAATGCATGAATTAGGGACAATAGTATGGACCACCTCACCTTTTATAGGGGTGATATCATGGACCTAGTTAGAGGGAAAGTAACTATCACCCTCTTGAGGGAGAGGAGGAGAAGGGATTTCTTTCCTCTACATGAAATATGACATTGAAACAAGAGTAGCTAAGGAGGCATATACATCTAGGTAAAAACCATGTATATGGGATAAAATGCATGTAAGTGGAGTTATAAATTATATAGGAATATTATTATAGAGAACATTCCACATGAGAGATAGCAAACAAGGGATGGAGAGTATGAAATTGTGCATTAATGTATAGAAAATTTTGACATGAATCATAATACTTCTAACATGTTTAGCATGATAAACTTGAAATTTTTTCCATATGCATGATAGAAAGTAAAGGATAGAGATCATGACTTTTTACATAAAGGCATATAAAATTTTGACATGTAACATGACATTTTGAATGTGTTTAGTAGAATGGAGTTGGTAATTATTTCATATGAGCAAAAGAGATTATGCAAAAAGAATTTTTAAATTTTGTGCATTTTGGTAATGAATTTTGTAATATCATCCCATATAATGAAAAATAAGTGTGAAATGCAAAGGATGAAGCTTTATACTAACATATGATAGACTTCATCATTCATGTACATGATAGAGCCCATTATGGTTTCCTTATTATTTGCAAGAAATGTAAGAAAAGGTTATAAATAAATTAGCAACATGTTTACAATTTGAGTGTGGATGTAAGTTCATACCTCAAGAAGCTAAATAGGAGCTAGTGTATGAAACTAGGGATTTTTCAAAAATATTTTTGCAAAATACTATGAATTTTTGAAATTGAAATTGAATTTCTAAGTTAAATATTCAAGAAAAAGTTTAGAAATTTATGGGAAAGTACTTGATTTAATGGGACCTAGTAGATACAACTAGGGTTTTGAGAAAAATAATTTTTTGAAAATTAATATGAATTTTTGAAATTTGAAGTGGTTTTCTAATTTTAATATGCAACTAAAAATTTGTAAAATGATTGGAAAATTACTGGGAGTTAGTTGATGCAACTAGGGTTTGAAATAAATTTAATTTAAATTTTACTACAAAATTTTAAAAATTGAGAAGAATTTTTTATTTTAATATTCAAGAAAAATTTAGAAATTAATGGGAAAAAATTAGCTAGGAATTTACCCTAGGTTTTTTATGTGAAATTCAAAGTAAGTCAGGTTCACCAAATGATTTATTATTTTTGTTAAATTAAATGTTTAATTCCTAACTAATAAATGGGTCTAACTAGATAAAATTAGTAAATAATGGACAATAATTAGACTACTGATTTGTGAAATTTGGTTGTAGTTAAGGCTTTTCTAAAAAGAGTAGTGAGAGAGAGAAAATTAAACTTATCTAATTTTGTGTTGTTCCAACTGAGATAGGGTCTAAAAATCTATGTACAAGCTTGAGAGACTATCATAACCAAGAATCTGGACTTTGTTTTTTGATTGGATAGGAGCATGAAAATGGGACACCCTAGGTTCTGGTGTTATAGTCCTATATTAGCATTGTTGTCCTATGATCTAAAATTTTAGGGTTTTGTGCATCAGGTCTATATGACCCTATCTATGAAATATTGAAGCCTAAAAGTCTATAGAGCTTATTGTGTACCTAATTTAGTCTTCAATACCCTAGGTCTTCTCTATGCTTGAAATTGAATGTAAAATTTAGAGAAAGGAGAGGAGGGGTTAGTGTGTAAAGGATACATTAGATGCACTTCACACCTTATGTGTGGGTATGTTACCTACATACCAATACTTCGAGGAGGGATCAAGCTATATGTAGTTTTCCCACTGAAGTACTTGGTGTAATAGTGTGATGAAAATGAAAGTAAATATATAATTGGGTGTACTTGGAATGACTAGGGACTAGTGTAAAGGTTTGAATAAGCTTGAAATACTATTAGATGGTTGTATGCAGAGAATAGATAAAAGTGCTTGAGTGGTCTTACTTGTATTCTTGATTCTCTCATGTAAATGAGTACCAACCCTTCTAAATAGACTTTGAATGGTATTTTATAGGGGATTTAATGATCATAGGTTTAATGAATTTATATTAAGTAGACATGAATTAGGATAAGGATTCAAAAGAATATGACCATTAGAAGCCAAATGCATGTGGACAATAGCACCAGAAATAGGACACCCTAGGTTTTAGTGTTGTAGTCCAAGTTTGGGTGCTATTATCCATGGTTGATGAGACCTGGAGGGGATAGATTAAGCATGGAAAGAGAAATTTGGGTTTTTAAAAGTTTAGTTTGGGAGGCTATGAATGACTGGGAATTAGTGAAAACATGCCTATGAGGGTCATGAGAGCAAACAAGATGGACCTATGGATTGGGTATCATTAGCCACACTCAAGTTACCAAATTTCACATTTTATATGACTACATAATCAAATGGATATTTGAAATGTTGAATGTTTCCTTGAAATATTTTATGTTATACATAATAATAACAAAGCCACTCTATTTTAAGTATAATCTATTATTAGCACACTTCAATGTGAGTTACTCAATGATATAGGTGTTGTGATATTTGTGAATGAATGATCTAAAAAATGGAACTAATGTAATAGTTATGCTTGATAGATGTTTCCACTATACCCATTTTTTGTAATTCATGATTTTAAGACACTTCATGTTAAAACATCATTACATATAAGTTTTGGTGGGAGAATAAGTATGAAGATAATTTGGACATCCTCAGAATAGTGAACTTAGTAACTTTCAACTCTTAAATTTGAGGGGTTTATCATATATGACAAAACTATTATTTTTCATAGTGTTTAACCCTAAAATATAGATTGGGTAATCTAGGGTTAAATTGGTAGAGATATCATAAGGCACAAAGATTGTACACTATCTCTAAAGTAGGCCAATTAATTTGTAAACCCATATAAACATATACTAAATTTATTATGTTGAGTTATTCTAAAAATAGAAAATGTAGCTATGTTATATATTGTGATGATTATATAGATACTAATATAGATATGGGTCTATAATAGAAAGGAATTAGACTAGAAATGGATTTTGGGACTATCATAAAAAATTTAGATTAAGCACTTACGTGACCTCAAACACTTGCATTGACCTTAGATAGTTATAGTGACACTTCTTTATAACTTGGATGTAGGTGTCCTATACATAATACCTGATGGACCTAGATGTGACCACTTAGAATATTCTAGGTTCTATGTTACCTTCACTATAGTGTGCTTAAATCTAGATCATGGGTTTTCAATCCTTGTCAAATAGAAAAACCCTAGTATTTCATCTTCATAGTGGATATGGGAAAAATTAGTTAGTGGTAACATAGTGTTGAGCTACCCCAAAGAACCCTTTATTAATGATTTTTGCCTAAATACCCAATACTTCTAATATTTCCTTAGAATTATGTAATTCTCTCCTACGTGTTGGCTTGTGTGTGCATAAGGATGCAATGTGAGATAAGAAAGTACATAGAGTGACATAGATTGTAACTTAGAAAATGTGACTCATGGGATGCTCATTTAGTACTTCAAACCTATAAATGTGATGTCCCTATGATTAATATGAAAATAGGGGAAAATAGGGAAGATTTGCTCACTTGAGTGTTTGATTGAATGCCTTTTATAAGTTACCTTGTGAGAGGTAAGAAGTTACTAAGTGAGAAATGAATGAGGATTAATAATGCATATATACTAATCCTTCTAGATAATATCTCACATTAATTCACATTGGCCAACCATAAGAATATTTTAATTTGAAAATTTGAGGACTTCAGGTCACTAAACACTTGCATTGAGATAAGAAACTTGCATTGATGTAGGTATCTGACTAGGACGTCAGTGTTCAGGTAGTTATAAAATAGGCATAGGTCCATAAATAGTAAAGACATAAGATAAGTAGGTTTTTATCATTTTAGATATGATATAAGTTTTGATTCATCAAAATAACATTGGTTAGACTAAGATATAAGCAATAGGTACAAAGAGATAGTGTATCTAATTCTTTTAACAATGGGTAGGTCAAGAAGATATAGGTACATCAATGAGTTGTATTTAATAATTATAGAATATTGAGGTGATATATAATTCAAAAATAGTGTCTAAATTCCCCCCATTTAATCTATCAATTTAATTGCTAATTTAAAGGAAAAGAAATGTGTACCTAGGTGTGTATAATACACCTTGTATTTTTATGTGAGTCTAATTTGAGTGCTCTTTTGGTGACTAACCTACAACCAAGAGTATGTTATAGTATATAGTCAGTGCATATAATATGAAATTTAAATATTTTAAAAAAATTTAAAATAAATAGAGAAAGGTTTAAGAGTACACCTATGTATCAATGCAATTACTATGCCTTTTGGCAATTTGATTTTAAAAACATGTATCATTATGAATCATTGAAACTAATATTAGGACAAATATAAATCTATAAAGTACATAAATATAGAAATTTTTAAGGAAAAAACTTTCCCCCAACCTTGGAGATAAATTTGAGTAGCCTCTTGGTAGTTGATGTTAGCTTAATTGTACTACCCAATCATACTTATAACCTAGTGAGTGTGAGTGAGCTAAGTCAACCCATATTATAAATCTAGTAAGGTTAGATGATGTAATCAATTATAACCTATAAAATTAGTAAAATTCATTGATTTAATCACCTCAACCATACCAAAAATGAACCAACCACTACATTATATTGGCTCAATATAGTCTATAAAAGTCCAAACTAGAGGGTAATGATAGTCCATAAAAGTGGTTTGAAATCTAAAACCGATGTTGATTTTGTAGTTTAGGTGCCCTTTGCATAGCATATACACCTATATATGTCTCATGCTAAAACATGGGTATATTAGTGGTACCAATATATATAATTATTCCATGACTATGTATTTGAATCATATAACTATGATTTTTGGTCAATTTTTAAACTATGTAAGTATGGAGAACATGTTTCCATAATATGTCCCCACTATATATCTAAAACAAAACCTGATGTAAGTATGGAGAACATGTTTCCAAAACATTTCCCCACTATATAATTGAATCTAGTGAACTATGAAAAATGTGGAATCCATGCCTCTATGACATGCCTCCACTAATAGGCTCCTCCCTTTTGAGGTGATAGGAAGTAAAAATGGGTAGTCACCTTACCTCAAAAAGCTAAGATAATCGTATAATATGTGTATGAACCATGTAACATATAGAAAGAACATGTCAAGGTAGATATAAAATTAACTCATAAATAATGTGATCACATCAAGTCCTAATATATATGATGTGAATCAGGGCAATGTATAGATAGTAACAATACAAGCTCAACAAGTAATCAAGCACACACACAAGAGCACTCAAAAGAAAATCAAAATACAATAGTCCAATGAGACCTCAAACAAGTAACATATTCAAATGCCACATAATCAAAGGGACATGACTTAGTCAATATCCACAAAGCAAGGAATGACATATTTTGATGTTAACATACAACAAACCATGACATATACAAGTGTTACAATAGGAAAACATAGGCACAGGGGACACAATAAATGGATCATATTAAAATGATTGAACAAGTAATATAATACATGATAATAGAAATAAAGTAACACTCAAAGAAGTGAAAAAAGGAAAACATAGACAATAAGCAACTACCATAGTATAACATAATATCCCATGAATAATGTGTGTCAGTAAAAAAATGTAAAATACATAGGATATCAAGTACACTATGAAAGATATAAACATGGATAAAGGCATGTGTAAGTATATAATCTAAAAAATGATAATGTAAAGTGATCATAGAATAATAAAACCTAGATTTATCATGATTAAATAAGTGGATGCCCCCAATGTCCACATTATGTGAGTAGAGGGAAGGCCCAACATCTAAAATTACATAAGACCCAACATCAGAAAGTGTATAGGTCATGTATATATGTATGCATATTGTAATCACCTAAAAGTGGTATCTAAGTGTTAAGAGTGATAATTAAGACTTAGAATTATCCATATATTATCCCTAGACCTATCATAGATCTTATTTTCACACTTATCTAGCCTTTTTGTAGGACATAGATGTCCCTAGTCATCCCTAAAAGAATCCTCAACCCTCATTCTTACATCCTAGCCCTTCATGCCTAGTTTTTTGCCACTTGGACACTAGTGCCATAATAAGGATAGTAGTTCCACATGTCACTAGTGTCCCAATAATGGCTCTAATATATTTTTCCTCTCTTTTTCACCAAAAAAATATCTTTTCAAATCTAAAACCTCCTAGGGTTGGCTTAGACCTCTTTTAGCACCCACACAAGCATCAAAATGGTATATATACATGAATTTTACCCCTATAACAACTATATAGAAATTAGATGCAAAATACATGTTTAAACTTAGAACAAGTTGTGCATAATTAAGGTTATCAATCCCTATTTTGCCCTAATTTTACATACTACCATCTACAATAGTCCTAACTTAGATTACCTAGATTTTTAGGATTAAGAACATTCAAGACGCTCAAGGCCACTATCATAATAGCTTCATTTTGACTTACACAAACACTCAGGTGGTGAGAAATGCATTAGTCTTGACCACTCCTTAGACTATTTGTATGTACACAACTCTCATCATAGTGGGGTATTGAGGATGTCCAACCTACTCCACTAACAAACACACTTTTTAGGTTATATCAACTGGAGGCCCTATCAACATGTATGATCAGGGTTTGCTCATAAATTTATTCAAAATAGGTATTATATAGGGTTTCATAACACATGCACATAGGAATAGACCTTAGAGATCCAAACACAAGTGCACCCAGAAGCTTGAGATAGTCTTGTACCACATTTCCAATAATGGTGTTATTGTTCAATTAGAGAACTACTATACAAGAGGTGTTTTGACATTAGGATCCTATTCATAACACTCAAACCAACTTTCACCTTATTTTTTAGCCTCCATAACATCCATCTCAATTATTTTCTAGTTGAGATCTTACTTGCACTATTTAGTAATATTTTTAGAAAGGTCAAAGCTAGTCAATTTTGTAACAAATTAGTTGTATTTATTGTATATTATTACCCTAATTTAGCATACTCAGCTCTTTATAAAACATAGGATTTACATTCATGAAGTCCTAAAAGGTTAAAACATTTTGTAAACTTGACTTACTTCAAACACATTATTTCAAACCCCTAGTGTACCATTAGGGTTTTCCTTATTATTTATAGCATTTACTCAATTTTTAATTTGAAACCTATCATCATGATTATCATGATGGATTAAATTTTATACTTTATGGTACAAAGTCTTGTTATTTTCTTATCATTCTTATTACTATCCATTAATATAAAAGTGCACATGTATGTCACTCCTCTCATGGATCATGTCAGAGATAAGATTATTTTACACATTTGTCCTCCCCTTTTTGAGTCTTATTCTTATGAGGATCATTGATGCATGGCTCACTTTGATTTTCCTTTAGTTACTACTTGATGATAGAGGGATTAAAAGACTCCTTTTATTTTTCCTCCATCTAAACTAGTTAATTATCTCTACTCATATCCTACCTCTACTAATTTCCATTGGAAAATAGTAGATCATGCAGTTCAAGTTGTTAGTAGATAGAACATGGTGCCTCCTCAGCCTATACAAAAATAGCATAATCCCACCATCCATCCTCCCCAACACACTATAATGGGACCTAGATATTAGTACAGAGCATTTGATATTATGGATTAGTTGAAAAACACACTAGTTAAGATATCCATATTGGAATTACTTCAAAAGGAAACTATTTTCAAATATATTGTTTTTCAAACACTCAATCATACATCTTTGCCTCGTGACACAAATCCAACATACTTTGCATCTATTTTAAACACTATCAATGACATTGAAGACATTATATCTTTATTTAATAAATATTTTCCATCACAGTTAGATATTGCTTAAAATTTACGACTTTTCATTCAAGCACAAATCAATACCACTGTTATCAAATGAGTTCTAATTGATAGTGGTTCAAGACTTAATATATGCAACCTCACATTTATACAAACTATGGGGGTTGATATAACATCCATTAAAAATACATAAGAATATCAAAGGATTTTATGACATTCCTAGATAGACATTGGGTTCTATTACATTGGATATTATGGTAGTGACAAAAAACCTACCTACACACTTTCAAGTGATGCCTATTCATTTGCATTACAATTTATTACTTAGGAGACCTTGGATACATGATATAGAGGTCATACACTCTATTTTTCATATATGCATCAAGTTTTTACATGATAGATACTTATACACTTGTCCATCAGATAATCAACGCTTCATATATTGTAGGCTCATCAATCCTACCACCATGTTACATCTTTAAATGGGACACCTCATGTTCTCATAGAGTCCCCACCTAACAAGATTCCAATTGAGTAGATGCATACATATGAGGTTAGGGAATTATTAATATTATTCTTTCACCTCTTTCATATCTTCTTACAGCATAGTTACATTCACCCATGATGGAGGAATAGCCTCCCACAATATAGATATCCCAACATAGGGTAGATGATGAGATTTTCATAGCACAATTACCATTACTTGTTAATTTAGAATAAGTATGCATCAATAAATCTAATAAAAATTATCAAACCACCATAAAGGATAATCCAATACCTATTGACATTGATGACTATTTATGTGGACTAAGTTTCACACCAATGGGCCCAAGAGAGTATAGAGATGATTATAAGGCATTTATACCTCTTCCTACACTAGCAGTACCATTAGTTCATAATATTCTAGTTATAGATTCCCCTATTTAGCTATAATCAGTGTCAAATCCCTCCATTCATTTAGTACATATGGTTGTATCTATAAATATAAACCCATTTATATAGATTTAGGTAGTGATTTCATAAGATATACCACATCAAATTCAATAGATATTACTTGATAGAGGATTGATGGTATTACCCATAGTTCCTCATAGATCTATCAGTAGATTTTCATAGTAGTAAGGTTAACCCTTTTGTCATTTTCATAGACTTACAACACATGATACCAATACATGATTAGCATTATAGCATAATTTGAATAAATTCAAGGCTCAAGGAATTATTCATATTATATAGCCTCCACTTCCATAGATATAGGCACTATGATAGAGTCATCATAGACATAGATACTCATGGAATGATCCATTAACTATAAATATTTTTGTTGCAAATAGATGCATCCTCCATGTGGTTATAGATGAGGATTTTGATCATAATGCTTTTACTTTGGAATTTTTATAACACCTAGGCTATTAGGAAAATGAGCTACAACATGCCATACATTATCAAGATTCCATTAGACATATCACACTTCTAGTTTCATGTGTCCCCAAGGTAGCCAAAACATTATTATTTATCATGATCAAGGGCACTCATCTACATGTTACACTTTTTAGTACATGGTTATAGGTGATGGATGACATAGTTGATTGATCAGACATATATTTGGCATTCAGTCATGATGGACTCATGGTTTGTATTTTACATGATGTCATAAATGAGAACCATAGGTTTCATATAGATAATTCATAGTCCAAGGTGGTTTACCCTAGGACCACATGGGAGACATCTTATACAATAGAGCAATATGTTATTTCGAAGCATAGAATCCAAACTAACACCAAGGATAAGGCTCCATTGATACATAAATAATGGTATAAAAAAATTTATGATGATGACTTATTTAAGTTTGGATATATCCAATATCCAACACTAGATAAACTCCCACCTGATCTACCATTTGATTGTCCACATCCCACGGATATGCTCTTGTGTATATAAAGACATTGCACTTTGATTGTACACTATCTCATTTATTTCCATTATTTACTTAGACATACTTTAAACGTGATAATGTAAATTGATCATAGAATAATATAACCTATATGTGTCATGATCAAATAAGTGGATGCCCCCAATGTCCACATGACATGATTAGAGGTAAGGCCCAAATTTTGAAAGTACATAGATCATGTATATGTTTATACCTATTGTAATCACCTAAAAGTGGTATTTGAGTGATAAGAGTGTTACTTAAGACTACCTATCCTTAGCTTACCCCTAGACCTATCCTATAGCCTATATTCACATTTATCCATCCTTTGTGTAGGCCATAGATATCCCTAGTCATCCCTAAAGTAGTCCTAGATCCTCATTCTTACATCTTATCCCTTCATGCCTAGTTATTTCCACTTGGACACTAGTGCCATAATAAGGACAATAGTGCCACATGGCATTAATGTCCAATAATGGTGCTAATGTTTTTTTCCTCTCTTTTTCACAAATGGATATCTTTTCAAAACTAAAACTTCCTAGGGTTGGCGTAGACATTTTTTAGCACCCACATAAGCATCAAAATGGTATACATACATGATTTCTAGCCATCAACCACTAGATGGAAATTAGATGTAAAATACACTTTCAAACTTAGAACAAGTTGTGCATAATTAAGGTTATCAATCCCTATTTTTCCCTACTTCTACATACTACCATCTAAAATAGGCTTAAGCTCAGATTACCTATATTTCTAGTCTCAAGCGCATTTAAGGCACTCAAGGCCACTATCATACTAGTTTCACTTACACTTTCACTAGCACTTAGGTAGGGAGAAATAAATTAGGTTTGATCCCTCCTCATAGTATTGGTATGTAGGCAACTCTCATCATAATGGGGTGTTGAGGATGTCTAGCCTACCACACTAACAAACACACTTTTCATCTTGTATTAAATAAATTCCTTAGCAACATGGAATATTAGGTTTTGCTCATAAATTAAGTCAAAATAGGCAATATACAAGGTTTCACAACTTGTTTATATAGGAATAGACCTCACAGATCTAGACATAGGCACACCTAAAAGTTCAAGATAGACCTACATAGAGGACACTACTACCAATATAGGGACACTACCTCCAAATTTATAATAATGGTGCTACTATCCAATTAGGGTGCTACTATCCAGAAGGGGTTATGCCACCAAGATCCTATTTACAACACTCAGACTAGCTTCCACCTCAATTTCCATCCTCCAAATCATCCATCTCAGTTTATTTAAACTAAATTCTTACTTGGACTATTTATTACTATTTTTAGAAAGGTCAAATCTAGTCAATTCTATAACAAAGTAGTGACTATATTTATTGCATATTATTACCCTGATTTAGCATATAGGGCTCTTTAATAAACATAGGATTTACATTCACTAAATCCTAAAAGGTTAAAACACCAATATCACAATCAAAGATGCATGAAACCCATGTGTGTGTGTGTGTGTGTGTGTGTGTGTGTGTGTGTGTGTGTGTGTGTGTGTGTGTGTGTGTGTGTGTGTGTGTGTGTGTATGATATGATATGTTATCTACCAACATGGAACCAATAACATATATGCCAAGGAGCTAATAGAACATGTAAATGCTAAAAATATTTTTAGATTTTTTTTAAGTTTGTTGATATTTTTTATATTTTTGGAATTATGCGATATCTGAATCAATATACCTACATAGGTATATAGTAATCATTGGGTTTTTAAGAGGTTAATATTCAAGTGTAGCTATGTGGTACATATTTTTCCCTAATTTTTTTATAACTATAAATGGTCCCAACCAATTTGGTATAAACTTTCCTTTATTATCTTTTTTTGCATCGATATTCTTTTGATTTTATTTTAACACCAGTTCACCCACATTAAATTCACGTGGCCAAAATGTTTTTCATATATACACTTAATGCAATTTTGATAAACCCATAAGTTTTTAGCAACCATTTTGCATTTTTCACTCGATTATTCTAATTGGTGCAATTTATTTCATGATATTCATTATCTTTTATAATGTCTTTGGAACAAACATGTAGGGAAGGTATCTCAAGTTCAATTGATAGCACTACCTTTGTACCATAAACCAAATAATAAGGTGTATATTGTGTGAGAGTGAAAACACTAGTACAATATGTAATAAATCATATACCATCTATTGGTTCCAATCTATATCATATAATTCAACTATTTTTCCAAGTATTTTGACAATGGTTAATTTTCTTCGTCTCTACTAATCCATTACCCTAGGGCTAGTAAGGTGTAGAAAACGTATGTTTTATTTTATACTTACTACAAATTTTATTTGTTGTCTTATTTTTGAATAATGATCCTTTATCAATAATAATAGCTAAAGGTATGCCAAAATACGAAATAATATTGGTCATAAAAAATCTACATATGTCATCCCACACTGTAAACTCAAGTGAAATTGCCTCCACCCATTTTGTAAAATATTATGTAATGACTATGAATTTGTGTCCACCATTAGACACATGATTTATCTTTCCAATCAAATCAAAGACCCATAATTTTAATGGCCATGGTGAGATAATCAATTGTAACTCATGAGATGGTGCATGGTGCAAATTGTTATATTTCTAGAATTGTGAGCATAATTTGGCATGTTTAATACAATATTATTCCATGGTAGGCCTATAATATCCTTGGAGTAACAATTTTTAGGACATGACCCTACCACTAAAAATACCTTACACTCACTATCATGTATTTATAATAAGGCAGTGTGTGCCTCATTTTTATTTAAGCATCGAAGTAGTTGTCTATCAAAACCTTATTTGAACAAATCATTTCTAATGATAACATAATGAATTGCTTCTCTAATTTGTGTTTATCATTATATGTAAAATGGTCTATTATGTAAGCTTGCTAGAGTAAATTATAAATATCACTGTACCATTTTGTATTTGTAGAACTATGAGTAATACAAAAAAATGGCTAACACATCCATTTTATATGAAGAAATAGAAAGATCACATAACTGGTGTATTGTAAATTTTATATGGTCATAATTGATATCAAAAGACATCAAGGATACTACACTAACCATTGCATCTGCATGCAAGTTATCTTTACAAGAAATATTGTCAATGGAAAATGTATCAAATGTCTCCTTAAGTTTATCCACTAGTTATGTATATGGTTGTAAATGTTCTTATTTAGTTTGGTAATGATTGATAACTTGATTGAAAACCAACTGAGAGTCACCAAAAACTTGATTGTCCTTGATATGAATATTTTTGTCATTGATAACTCAATTATAAAAGCTTCATATTCTATGATATTATTTGTGCATGGCATGTACTCACCCTTGAGGGTGAAAGATATAATACTTTCACCTGCTCCTATTCAACATCTAGATCCATCAAAAAATATTGTCCATGGATTTTAAGATATGTTATATGCCTCAAATTCATCATGAAAACTTTTAATAATTATAAAGGGATCAGATAATTGATCTAAAACTATTTATCATCTACAACTTGACCTTTTATTGATTTTTGGGATACAAACTTGAGATCAAACTCTATAAGTTACATCACCCATTTTTCAATGCAACTAGTGAGGTGTGTTTTGTTCCTAAAGAACTTTAATGAATCTTCTTTAATTATAACATGGACCTCATATTGAGAAAATAATTTTATATTTTTTGTGTAGCAAAAACTAAAGGTAAACATAATTTTTCTATTGTTGTATTTTTTTCATTCATAATCTACCAATTAGTAACTGATATAATAGATTTTCCATTCTTTGTGATTATCATCATATTGTGCTAATAGGGGTCCAAGGGCCTCATAAGTGGCTGAGATATAGAGAATAAATAGTGTATCTAAAATAGCAGGCATGAACACTAGTGGGTTTGTTAAATATTCTTTGATTTTATCAAAAATTTGTTGTCAAATGTCATCCCATATAAATTTTATGTCCTTTTTTACAAAACATGTGAAATGAATTAATTTATCATCCAACTAATCAATGACTCATTGCATATTTTGAAATATGCCTTGTAAACATTATAATTATTTTAGGTTAATTGGTGATGGCACCTCAACAATAAATTTTACCTTTTTTGGATCAACCTCAATGTCTCACTGAGAAATAATGTATCTAAGAAGCTTTCTGAAAGACATTCTGAAAAAACATTTTTGGGTCTTTAGCCATATATTAAACTTTTAAAAGCATTCAAATATTTTTCATAAATTAGTAGCATGGTATTGGATACATTTGTATTTTATAAGTAAATCATCAACATATTATTCAATAGTTTTATGAATAAAATCATGAAATATATGAGTCATGGCCTTTGATATTATGCTCCAACATTTTTTGAATTTGAAAGGCATTATTTTATAACAAAATTTTACCCATGAAGTATTAAATTATGTCTTTTATTGATATATTAGGTTAATTTATACCTTATTATATTTTTCAAAACCATCCATAAATGAAAATGTCTCATATCTAGAAGTAGAATTGACAATCATGTTGATGTTAGGTAATGGAAAATCATATTTGAGACAAGCCATGTTTAAATCATGGTAATAAATGAACACTTAATTTCACATTTAGGATTATTAATAGGTAAAATGATATAAACCCAATTACAATATGTAATGGCTCTTATAAATCTTGCAGCTAAGAGTTTGTGAATCTCATCTTGTACTAGCAAAGCCATTTTAGGATGCATTTTATGTACTTTTTATCTAGCAAGTTTTGCATCTACACACAGTAATATATTGTGCATTACCACTTACAAATCAATTCTAGTCATATCTAATTATCATGTAGGACTTATTGATAGGAATTTCCTTCATCATCATGCATTATTATGGTATATAATACTAGTCAAGGATCTTTACTTGTGTCATAGTTATATTGCATGGTTTATTCATTTATCAAATTAGATCATTGGGTGATAAATGGTGTGGTATGAATAGCATTATATGCATCATGTTGGACATTGGAATAATTTCTCTCTCCCAAGTAATCATGAGTAGAGGTGGAATGAGAAACCTTATTCATATTATAGAAGGAAGGGAGATCCTCATGTGCCCCAAAGTACTGAAATAAAGACTCATCATTTTAGAACACATATAATGTCAAAATTTCTAGTGAATCACTCTCATAAATCATATGAGAGTTGAATAATTTTATATCTATTGTAGAGGTATGCATACCTTCTAATTTGGCCTTTTGTAAAAAAGGCTTGGTATGAATAAATGGTGTATGACTTACATATTATCCTAAGAAACCCATTCCATGTTAATTTTTGTTATTTACAAGAGAGATAAGTTGATCTATATATTGATCATGTTTTCCCTTTTCATTTTTACCCATATCTGAGCAAATATTGAGAGCTAAACTCAAAATTATAAGATTATAGTGTAGGACTATCCATTTGCTAGACCATTGAATAATGTGTAAAGGACTAGTATCCATTGGGCATGTGTAAATCTATCCCTGATGATTAAATTTTAAAATGCATGAAAATTATAGGTAATTGCATACATCTCCTGTATCTAATTCCATCACAAAATTATGTCATAATTTAAATCTTTTGGCATAACTTGGCATAAAGTAGGTAATGTATGAGGTCTGATGATGTTGTTCAAGGATATTTTTCCTAATACTCATCATGAAATGTTATCAAATCCTTTTATGCTCATGTTGAAGGGTTCTAATTCTTTAGGTCTAATGTCAAGTAAAGAAAGAAATTATATGTTACAAATTTTGAATCTAGAACCATTATCTAGAGTAAATATTTTAACCATTTTATTGCTCACACATACCTAAATGTATAGTGGTAAACAAGAATTTATGAGGTCTTGAGGTGGTAAGTATTCTTTATTGAAATAAATATTATATTCAATCTATTTGATAAATTTTAACATACAATCCACATATGGAGGCTCCACATTACTTGGTAAAAAGGTCATGCATAATGCATCTAAAATATTATCTTGTAATTTGAAGAATGATGTAATAAGTCAAAGAGTTAAGTTTTAATATTAATATCATTGGAAGAGGTTTTGATATGGTGGGAGGAGCAAGACTTTTCATACATTCTCTTTGGAATTTTATGGTAATAGGTAAAAATTCATTGTAAACATTATGGTAGTAGAAATTATTTAAGAATGCATTGGATTTGCAATGACTGAGTTTTGAACTCCTTAGATATTTTATTAAATTCACTGTACATGAAAAATAACTAGTAAAGACTATCATGATGTATTGTAAAATGAATTAACTAATAGATATATCCATATTAAACATGTTTTTGGAATTATGATTTTTAAATTTTGAACACTTTGAAATCAAAATTTAGAAAATAATAAATCAAGAAAAAAGCCTTAGATTAGGAAAAAAATTGCATTCACATAGGTCAAGTTCACTAAATGTTTAACCCTAAAATATAGATCAGGAATCTAGGGTTAAATGGGTAGAGATAGCCTAGGGCACAAGTATGGTAGAGTATCTCTAAAGTAAGCCAATTGATTTTCAAACTTAGATAAACATATATTGAATTTATTATGTTGAGATGTACTAAAAATAGAAAATGCACCTATGTTATATATTACAATGATAATGAAAATAAGATAATTTTGTATGATGTTAGAAAATACACCTATGTTATATATTACAATGATAATTAAAATAAGATAATTTTTTATGATGTTAGTAAATATCTAGATATAGAATAAGGAAGTAATCATATTAGGTGGATTTAGGACTATCATTAAATTTTGGGTTAAGCACTTATGTGACCTTAGACACTTGCATCAACCTATAACATTTATGTCAATACTTTTATCTAACCTAGATGCAAATGTCTTGTACATAATACCTACTAGATCTAGATGTGACCATCTATAATATTTTGGGTTTTATATCACCTTTACTTTGGTGTTCTTAGATCTAGATCATCTATTATCATTCCCTATAAAATATCAAAACCCTAGTTATTAATCTTCATAGTGGTTATGGGAAAAAATGATTAGTGAGCACATAGTGTCGACTGATCAAAATACCTCTCTATTAATGAGCATTAACCATATATCCAATACTCCAAAGAGGGCCTCAAACATATGTATTTCTCCCATATATATTATCTTGTGTGTGCATAAGGATGCAATGTGTGATAAGTAAGTACATAAATTGACCTAGCTTGTAACTTTTAAAATGTGGCTCATAGGATGCTCCTTTAGTAATTCATACCTTTATATGTGTTGTCCATATGACTGATATGGAAATAAGGGAAAATAGGAAATCTTTTCTCACTTGAGTGCTTGATTAAATGCATTTTGTAGGTGGCCTTATGAAAGGTAATAAGTTTCTAGGTGAAGAATGAATGAGGATTGATCATGCATATATAATAATCATTTTAGAGAATATCTCACATTAAATAACTTAGGCTAATCATAGAAATATGTTTCATATGCAAATTGGATGAATTCAGGGCACTGAACACTTACATCAGGATAAGACACTTGTGTTGGTGTAGGTGTTTGACTAGGATTTAAATGTCTAGGTAGCTAGAAAAAAGGCACAAGTCCAAAAACTTACAAAAATATAAGATAATAAATTTTGTAGAATTTTAGGTATGATATAAGGTATGAGTCATCAAAATAACATTAGTCAGACTAAGATAAGCAATAATCACAAAATATAGTGTATGTGAGCCTTTTGATAATGGGTTAGTCTAGAAGTTGAATGTACATCCATGATATGTATTTTTCAAGTGTACAAGACTGAGGTGTTATATAATTCATAAATAGTGTCTACACATAGATGGCAATTGCATAACCATTGATATTTTTAGGTGGTGATTATGTTCATACTACATTAGTTTTTCCACCATATAAAACATGGTTATGGGAATAGTTACAAACATTTCCACTTCCTTACGATGGTTCATTTTAGATCTTTTGTGGGATCCAAGGTGAGTGGCAATAAGTATAACCTCCACAGAAAGTAAATGACATCATGAAACATGGTGATAAGTATTGAAGTTGGATTCACATTGTAGTTTGCATTTTTTATACTTTTTTCTTTTTATGTCATTATTCCCAGTTGTATATGGTTTTTTTAGATATGTTTGGAGTTATTTAAAGTGTATAATAAGTGAAAAACAATCTTATGCACAATATTTGGATAGGGTGGTAGTGAAATTTTTGTTCATAAAGGCCATGCTTACAGTAAATTTAAATTTATTAAATGACATAGTGTATGGGGTAGATGGGGGGTGCAATTACCTCATCCACTAGAGTTTTTCCCACTCCAGGTCTCTCCAAGTCAATTCTTGTCTCCTTATGCATTGTCTAATTTTCATGCTTCATGTTCATGTTCATTATGTTGTACATTTCATTCAAAACACTCATTCATTTATTTTTATCACTAAAAATCACCTAAAATAGTAACCTTTCAATAATTTGTTGAGTTAGGAGTTATAAGATTCATATCAATGAAGTTTAATGCAGAATATTCACCTAGTTTATGGATTAGATTGGTGTAAGAGATAATTTTAGTATCAGTTTCAATCCATTTATTTGGTTTTATGTTTTTATGTTTACATTTCAATATATTCATGTCACTATAATAAATAGTTCTAGTGTTTAATGTATTCTAGCCCCTTTTGAATAAGACATTTCCGTAAGGAATTGGAAGAAAGAGATGAAAATTATGGCCTAGTTTAATGAATAAGATGATTGTATAGCGAAGGATTGATTTCATAATACTAAATAAGGAGTGGCTATCATCTCTCTTTATATGATCAAGATTGACCGGTTAGAGTCCATCATGGAGATTCTCATGGATAATCTTGATGTTTCTATAGAGGCATTGAAATAAAATGAGGATGACTCTCCTAAGGATGAGAAGGTGGAAAAAGAACCCTATGTCAACCAAGATCTATTGATGGTTTATTTATCACACCAACTTAGGTAGGTTGGAATTCCACCTAACCTCTTCTAAAAGGATAAAAAATCTCCCCAAGGTATTTGGCTATCAGGTCTTGGCTTGTAGGGTAACTTAGTAGTTGATGTAAAAGTGTTCCATTTAAAGTGGCCTATTTGGAATAAACTTAGATAAATGATACATATGGTGTTGTGAATCTGTTGCTCATACAATAAATAAAAATGAATTTTTCATAAAGATGTTGATTCAATAATTATTCAATGCATACATGGATTTAATAGTGTAATAATAATGACAATATTTAAAATCAAGATAAAGCTTGTAAACATGGATTGCAATTTTAGATCTATTTTCCCTACTCTAATAGATGTATTAGAATAGAAAAATATGAGGGTAAAGATAAAAATGTAAACATGTTTTGTATCTTGAACAATTTTGATTCATTTGACTTAGATTAACTCCATGGATCCAATATGTTGTTTGGCCAATATACACACAACCATGAACAAATATGGTGCAAGAGTCTAAGGTATTCAACTATGAATAAATATGGACAAAATAACCATATACATGCATATATATTGAATAATAATCTTCACAACTTTTCAATTAATAGATATTTACTTGAAAAATACTATTTGGATCCACCTTAATTAGGGTAATTACATAAAAAGCTTAACAATAACATTACCTACAAGAAAATTTAACTAAGAAAATGATAGATATCAGAAAATATGTTTGGTCTTCTAATCTATTCTAACACTAATCAACCATCCCTTAACTCAATCTTTTGGTTGGCTATATATATTTTTTCAAGACTCTCACCCACCTTGAAGGTGGTTCAAAATATTCAATGCATTACCCACCCACCAAGCAGCTATGAGCATTACCTAATAGGCATCAACTAAGCACAAATTTAATGTGTGTTGATCTTCAAGATAATAATGTCTCTTTTGAATACACCTTTTTCCATTAGATAATTAGTAACATGGTATTATTAGAATAAAATATTTTTCCAATTCACATAAATCCAAAGGAATATCAATCCTTTTGATTGGTTATTATTGTATTAAATGCAAGGACATAGATTTTCATATTCTAATTCTAAACACATGTCTTGGAAGTTAAGCATGTGTAGACATTATTTGTCATTTTCTTATCTTAAATTACTTTATCTTGATGTGCATGCCATTATCTAGCTTATCCCAATATCTAATTTAATTTTGAATCTATTTCCCTTTGCACTAAGTGACAAGACATTCAGTAATTACTCAGATCTGATTTGAATCACAATCTATTTTCTAGAACTTGATGGATTAGATGGGTAAAATGAGCATCAATTTTATATTTTGAGTATTTTCATGGAGGCCCATGTATCTTATTTTGAAATGTCACTCTACATGTCAACTTCTCGCTAATTAATAGCTTGTTAAGGGTCTTAAATTTTTTAGAATATGGTGTAGAAAGATATTGATAAGTGGAAAGATATTGCTTACCCAGAGCTTTGCAGGTCCTTAATCATTGTTTAATGTCTTGACTTCCCTATAATCCTAATATTAAGCCATGTGGTGTCATCTCAAGGAACTTGCCTAGTCTATATTATGTTGTACTACTCTTTATTGATCCTAAGGTGAGGTGAAGTGGGATGATGCCATGTGGGATCATCCCATTCACCCATAATTTCCATTGCCTACTCACCACGTCATGATCATTTTGAGGGCCTGAAGAAGTAATATCATGCCATCTATCATGATCTTAGGAACCATAGGGTCAAAGGGTGAACTCTTTGTCCAAAGTGCTCCATATCAGTAGAGATCTAATATATAGACAAGTGGCAGTGTCTTGGTAAATATAGACCTAAAAAACATAAAATTATCCATTAGACTTTAAATAAACATACTAATCATTAGATTTTGAATTCTATAAAAATTTAATAAGTATAAAAACCTAAAAAGAGAGGATGAAAAGCTTATAAAATCAAAAACCAAGAAGGGTTTTTTCACAAAAGATCTAATTAATCCATTTAATTAGATAAATGATTAAATCCTTTGATCAAAACATAATCAATTTCAATCCTTTTAAGTGATGAATTAGACTCAGAATCAATAAACTTAATCAAATTCAATAGTTAGGTCCAAAGGGAAAATCATGTTAGTTATGTGAAATTTTTGACATGTCAGATAGCCATAAAATATATGTTAATGTAATACTGACATGAATGACAACATGTTACCTGGATGGTAGTTCATGCCACATGGCATATGTTCACTCATTTGTGGTCTAATTTTATGTCCACTTGAGTTGATGACCTGTATACTCTTAGTGAAATAAAATCTTCACATTTGTCTGGACCTCATTCAGCTGGATCCTAATGGGAGACTCATAAACTATAATCACCTAAAAGTGGTATTTGAGAGCTAAGAGTGTTACTTGAGAATATATATCCTTAACTTATCCCTAGACCTATCCTAGAGCCTATTATCACACATATCTAGTCTTTATATGGGCCATAAGCATTCCTAATCAACTCAAATGCAATCCTGGACCCTCATTTCCTAATCTTGGATCTTTATGCCTAGTGTTTTGTTATTGGACATTAGTGCCACATTAAGGACACTAGAGCCATGTGGTGTTAGTGTCTGCAAAATGGGGCCTATGTCCTTTACCCTAAATTTCTTTAAATAATATATTTTTAAAATTAAAATCCTCCTAAGGTCAGCCTAGACATCTTTTATTATCCACACAAGTAATAGAACACTATAAATACATTAATTTTATCCTTATATCCACTAGATGGAAATTAGATGAAAAATACCTATTCAAACATGAAACAAGTTGAGAAAAATCAAGGTTATTAATCTCTATTCTACCCTAATTATACATACTACCATCTATAATAGCCCTAATCTCATATTTTCCAAATTTCTAAGCTCAAGACACTCAAGACACTCAAGGTCACTATCATACTAGCATCACTTGCACTTACACTAGCACTTAGGTGGGGAGAACTACATCAGGGTTGATCCTTCCTCAAAGTGTTGGTATGTAGGCAACTCTCTTCACATAAGGGTATTGAGGATGTCTAGCCTATCCTACTAATGAATACACTTTTAATCTCATGCCATAATTTCAAGGAGGATTATCGTTTACATCATAAATCAATAATAATAAGAACAATACAAAGTTCTAAACTTTGTACATGTAAGAACATAACCTATAAATCTAGACACAGGTGCACCCAAAAGTTTAGGATAGTCTTACACAAAGGACCTTAGCACCAATATCAGGAAATTAGAACCATATGGCCCTACTATCCAAATATGGTGCTATTGTCTAGCATGGGTTTTAACATATGGATTAATTTAATGACACTTAGACCTATTCCTATCTCAATTTCCAAAATTCAATTCATTTGCGTTGGATGTTTTCCAGATATGTCTTTGTTTGCACATATTTATTACTATTTTTAGAAATTCAAAGGTAGTCAAATATGTAACAAATCAATGGTCATTTTATGCATATTATTTCCCTAATTTAGTCTACTCATCCCTTTAATCAAACATAGGATTTACATAAGTTAAACCCTGAAATGTTAAAACATTTGGTGAACCTAACTTACTTCAAACATTACTGACAACCCTAACCCTAGATGATCTTAGGGTTTGTATCCTTTTTGTGTCTATGCTTAGACTTTATTCCAAAATTTCAAATTTATTTTAATATTTATTATCTATAATCTTTCTTAGATTAAAATTCTTTAAAGGTTCAAAACATACAAAAACTTGTTTTCCTACTTCCCAAACTCCAATGTCATAATTGAACAACTAATTTGATGAGATCGATAAGAAACAAATACAATATTTTATGTCAAAATATTTGGATATGCAATATGACCTCACCACTATTATTTAAGAACTTTAAAAATCAAATAATGGTCAATATTTAACTCCCCCGGCTAATAACATTGTTACACCTAAAATTGGTGCCAACTCAGATATCATAACCTATAATTGTATTTAAATAGCCTTTAGTGATAGCTAGACCTCTTGTATCTAGTTCTTCTACTCTAGATGTACAATCCCTTATGCACTAGGTTCATACTCTATAGGCAAAGGTGTTACATCTTGATAATCGAGCCACTAGGCCATCACATGTAGTGGATTCTAATATTCTCTTACATACACCTTTGTCACATCAAATAGCATCAACTCCCTTGCCATATAAATTCATGGCACCTAATCTTACATTATATGATGTCAATGGTGACCTAGAGTACTACCTCTAATATTTTCATGTAGCATGTTTAGACTACATGTCCAACAATTTGCTTCTCAATAAGTTGTTTCCATGTAGTTTAAATTATTATGCCTTATAGTAGTTTTATGACATATTGAATCAATCTATCACAACATTTAATCCTTTAGTATACATGTTTTTAGCACACATCTCCATCAATATCAATGAAAATATTTCATATGATCAAGCTGCATAGTTTAAATAGAAGTCAAATGAACCTATCATAGAATACATATTACAATAAAAGACTATATTAGCTAAATTGACTAGCCCCATGGTAGACAAATATCTTCAAGACATATTCAAATAGAGTCTTTTACCAACATTACACAAAGCTATCTTGTTTAATAAGTTTTAAACATTCACATATTTGTGCCACATAGTAAAAGAGAGGTCAAGCTTTTATCAATTGGAAAAATAAACTATACCAATGGATCAAAATCAACTGCTAAGAGTTTAAATAAGACTCCATAAAAGGTAAGGGCCACTAAAAATAAGGGTGATTAAAAGACCATAGTTAATACAGCTTCGTATCCATCTCATTGCTTGGTTTTATTAGATCCTCAGTGTCAAATCTTCACCAACCTTCTAGAGTCACCTACATAGGTTTTACAACAATTATCAGAATGCAATGTCATATCTCTCCCTCCCATTAAAAAGGTTGATACAACATAGCCTCTTACAAAAATATATGATTCCAACCCATTTTATGAGTATCACAAGGCACCAGGACATTCAACAAATAGATATAAAAGCCTAAAACATAATATATAAGATTTAATTGAGGCTAACATTACTAATGTGGGCACACGCATAGAGGCACCAAATATTATATAAAATAGAATATAAGACATTATATTCTCATATCCATATCCAAAACACATAATAAATGAGGCAGGGAGCACTTTAGGTGTTCACTACACATATCAGGCACATTCACCACCAAATTCATTTCATACTATTATAGAGGAGGCACACCCATTATACAATATCATTGGCGTGTACCATATTAAAATTATAGTTAGACCACTCATCACCTTCTCATAGCAAGAGATTATTGATGATGATCCATATTTTCATGTACTCTTTGTATGAGCATACATAGATCATCATCATATGTATAGTGTTATGGTTGATAATAAGTCAAGCATTAGCATGTGCACTATGACACTTCTACAGCATTTGGGGTACTTAGAGTAGGATATATTCCCCATAGACAAAGTTATTAGTGGTTTTAGTGGTCATTTTAAAATATCCATTGGGGAGATTGTGCTTCCATTATAGGTTAGACCAGTACATATAGCCACTTGGTTCTTAGTAGAACCCATTGTAGGCATGTTTCATATTTTATTACATATGTTATGGATACAGTATTTATGCACCATCCCATTCATAGTACATAAATGCATAAAATACATGCATGTAAATCAAGTGGTCAAAGTTGAGGGTCTTATATATGAGTATCCTCTACCTATTCCATAGGTAGTTACTTCAAAGTCACTAGTTATATTTCTAGCACAGTTACCATATATAACATAGTTATCAGTTACAAATCAGAGCATAGTTCTTATTGATACATCATATATTTTTGTAGAACCACCAGTGTAGGTGAGGTCTACTCTTATAGTATCGAATCATATGCATACTCTCTCATGAAGACCATTATTAGAGAGACCCTTGCATTAGATATATTTCACAAATTTTAGAGGGCTTTCTTCCACTCACTTTTATCAAGATTGGTATTATTGGATTCTCATAGTTCTTATCATAGGGCACCTATGTCACCTATATATTCTTCTACCAAATGTGTTCTTAAAACCCCTATAGTCCACAACACACCATATTCAATGCCATAGATTTCTAGCACCACTCCACTAGCAGATAAGGATATATATTACTCAGTATAGTAGATTATGGAATCACAGTTACCCTATCACATAGCATGCATAATCATAGTCCCTTTTTTTGACATAGGTCATAGTGATAATGAGTCTCCCATGAGACTCATCGGTTAGTATGGTTTCTTTCTTCTTGTACATACTTTCTCTCTCTCTTTACTCCCTGTACATAGTTCATTTTCATATTGCTTGTACATAACTTATTTATAGAAAATATAAAAACAATATAATATTCTAAAAAACACAAAAACATTCAAATAAGTACTCAAAAAACACAAAATTTACATATTGTATGCATTACTACATTTACATTTCCTATATTTGACAAACACTACATATTCTAGTTATCTTAGTATAGTCAATTTTAGCATACTACATGTTTTACTTGTTCTTGTTGAGTTTTTGCAAATTTCTTAAAATATTCAAGTCCACTACACTAATCTAGACTTGTTATTATCTACCCATTAGAGGTATATACATTGATATATGGTTATTCACTTGACACATTCACCCACTTAGGGGAATCTTATTCATAGTTTTAATCACTAGGTTCTATCCTTACATACTCTACATTCTAGCTTTTACATTTTTATATCTTGATATTGATCATTGCTACTCATACTCAAATTTTTTTATTGGCTATTACTACTTTAGACTCCACATATGTACATCCTAGCTCTTACATAGATTTATTTTACATACCCATGCATGCTTTCATTTACATATTTCATAGTTTAGATTTGATTATATTTCTATGCTTCTTCTATTCAAGGGCATTTGAATATGTCATTGTTATTTGGCTCTACACCACTTCTATTCACATTATGTATGCCTTGGACATATGCCCATGTCCCTTGTGTGTGCTTTCATGATTATTTATGCATAAATTTGAACATGTCCTTACATGTGGATCTAATCCAACTTGTTTGTTACTTGTATATGTGTACATTTGAACACGTCCTTGCATGTCTTATTTTCTCAAATTTAGTGACATGAGCCCATGTCCCTTGTATTATGGCCCGTTGGCCTATTTTACATGCCTTATGTGTTTTGTATGTATGATTTTATTATATGTGTCATGGAAATGACACTTATCTTTGTTTTTGTTACACACACTAGTTCTCAATGCCATGAGGGACCTCATGTATCTACCCTTCCTACTTGTGTGCCATTATGGACATCATGTCCCAACCCCCTAGACAACTACTTAGTTCTACTTAGATGTGTTAATACGTACATTGATTACATCTATATTGATACCCTTGTGCAATGCTAGACATGACAATCTTACATTATATACTTATGCTCATATTCTTTTACATTTTGATGTTATGTTTGCACATTATATTAGATTATCACAGAGTTATCATATATGCTCTGGTTAACACACATTTTGCAAATCTTTTTATTTTGAGGAAATTATTTCACATGTTCAAAAAGTACCCTTAAAATATGGAGAATTCATAGGAGTTTTTCATAGAGATCAGGCTCCTATATTGCACTTATGGTACATTTTTCAACACACAGGATCAGTTTTAGAAATCAGACTAAGGTAAACATAGAAAAAAATAATGACTTTAAAAGTAGTATAGTGACATAAATTTTAGACCAAAAGGACATTAGCACCCAAATGAGAACACTAGTGCCACATGATACTTCTATCCAAGATGTGGTGCTACTATCTAGTAGCCTCAGTTTTAGAACAACCTAGATTGGCCACAATAGTATAATAGTACAATATAGGTTTGCACAAATTTGGTTATAGGTTTATCAATTATACTCAATTTTTGCTCAGATTCATACTAGCTCAGCTTAAATTCATATCAATTTCTCATATTAGGAGCATCATTCATGGCATGACCATTCCCATATTCAGTTTAAATACTCAAATATAACTATTATAACTTAGTCCAAAATCAATATGCTCAAATACCATTTTGGGGAATGTGTATGGCACATTATTTCCATATACTCAATAATATATCAGTTTATCAAATGGAATGAAAAATTCCATGTCATTCTCTATATTTTATACACTTGACATCATATTCTAGGTTATCATTAGTTTTATGCCTTACTCCATCTGTGATGGTTGGCATTCTCAAGTGGCCTAGATCTACCTAATATACTTAAGTGGTTGCAAAGCTAACTTACACAGTTATATATACTTAATTAGATAGTTTTAATTACTTCATGTAGTTCAATTTTATATGCATCTACTACATAGGGTGGAAAATAATGGATTCATAGCCCTCTTGAGATCTTTTTCCACCCACATAAGATGGTTGGACACACTATTAATCCAATCCAATCTATTCATAGGACATGATCCACCAAGCAGGGGTGGGCAGTGATGGAATCAAAATTGGATTGAGTTCTTGAGGTACCCACACATGAGGATCAAACAAGCTATTAGGTCAGTCCAATATATTCATTGATTTATCACTACATACACATGCACACATAGACCCAACTTTACATACTTGGATTTATCTTCATGGGCTTCACATCCTAGGTAAGTCTAGGTATGTTTATTTTTCCTTTATACTTGTCATTTTGCTTTGATGCATTTCTAGCATAAAGGTGGAAAAATGTAATCACCTAAAAGTGGTATTTGGGTGCTACGAGTGATAATTGAGACTACATATCCCTAGATTATCCCTAGACCTATCTTAGAGCTTATTATCACAATTATACAACCTTCATGTAGGCCATAGGTATCCCTAATCAACTCAAATGCAGTCACAGACCCTCATTTCTTGATCTTAGCCTTTTATGCCTAGTATTCTACCAGTTGGTCATTAGCACCACATTAAGGACACTATAGCTATGTGGTGCTAGTATCCCCAAAATGGTGCTTATGTCCTTCACCCTAACTTTCCCCAAAAAATATGTTTTCAAAATTAAAACCCTCCTAAGTTTGGCCTAAACATATTTTAGTATCTGCATAAGTATCATAACATTATAAATACATGGCTTTTTGCCTTATATCCATTAGATGGAAATTAGATGCAAAATAGTTATTCAAACAAAAAATAAGTTGAGAAAAATCAAGGTTATTAATCCCTATTATGCCCTACTTATACATACTACCATTTCTAATAGCCTTAAGCTCATATTTTCTAGATTTCCAATCTCGATCACACTTACGGCACTCAAGGACACTATAATACTAGTATCACTTGCACTTGCACCAGCTCTTAGGTGGGGAGAACTATATTGGGCTTGATCCCTCCTCATAATATTGGTATGTAGGAAATTATCTTCATAACAGGGTGTTAAGAATGTTTAGCCTATCCTACTAACAAATAAACTTTTTAGCTCTTACCCTACTTGCATGGAGGATTAGGGTTTACATCATAAATTAGTCATAATAGGCATAATAAAAATTTCCAAAATTTGTGCATGTAGGAACAGAACCCAAAAATCTAAACACAAGTACACCCAAAAGTTTGAGATAGTCTTGTATAGAGGACATTAGTGCCAATATCAAGACACTAGATCCACATGACACTACTATCTAGGAGGGGTTATAACATAAGGATCCAATTGATGACACTCATACCTATTTATAGCTCAATTCTTAGCACTCATATTGTCTATATCAAATGTTTTCAAAATAAGTCTTTATTTACACATTTATTATTATTTTTAGAAAGTCAAAGCTAGTCAAATATATAATAAATTAGTGGTTATTGTAGACACTAAAATCATGTCCACCCCCTAGGTCGTCATCCCCCCTTGGCCCCCTTGGTCTATGTCCTAGCACTTATCCTAGTCCCCTCCATTTTTAAAATTAAAATAAATAAACATTTTGATTTGCTCCCCCTTTCCACCTCACCCATGCCACCTTGGATCCCCTCCTTGGATGCCCTCACCTCTCTCCTAGCCTTTATTGCCCAAATCTCCCCTTTATCCTTCCTCCCGCATCCATTTATGCCTTCCTTGATGTTTTCCCACGGCCCCTTGACCTGACAGCATACAAGAATGGATAGAGGCAAATTTTAGCCTATGTTCCCATTCTTCGGCCGCCAACGTCGGTCATTATGCGGCCGATGTCGGTGATTCTACCACCATCGGCAGCCTTCAAAACCATTTTCTACAACCATTCTTTGCCCCCCAGTGAACAAAATTCTCTTGATGCTTTTGCATTCATATTTTCTTCTCCTCCCCCTCGTACAGCAACACCAGCAGCTACAAGCATCTTGCAGGAACAGCTCCAAGCAACAGCTCCATTTGTAGGTCCTTCAACAGCTCTGACAATAGGTTTTTCCATTCTTCAATCAGCAAGCAAGAGGTAAGCATAGTGTTGTTTTCCATTTCATTTCTTGTTTAATCTATCTATTTAGCTAACCACTGCCAAGACCTTCCCTGTCCTTCCCCTGAGAGGCTGAAAGGCCTTCTCAAACCCCTGCCTCTCATTCATTCCCCTTTGTGCTTCTGGTTCCCAACCAGTCACTTTCTCAAATAACATTCTCAGTCCCTCAGACCCAAAACAAGTCCCTCAGACCTCCAGGCAATCTCTCAGACCTCTAAATAGACCTCCCTGACCCTCAGACGAGACCACAGTCCATTTTACAGACTAAAAACTAGCCTGTAACCCGACAAGACCCTGTCTAAGACTACTACCCCAGCCAACCTCATCCATTTCCCCTACCGATGTCGGCAGCCTAACTGACGGTGACCTTACCTGACTGATGCCGACAATACCACCGACATCAGTGACTGTGCAAAGCAGATTGCTGCTAACCAGGTATGCATTTGCCTGAAGTTCTTTCTTTTTGTTTTTCATTATTTATCACTTTCTATTTTTGATCAGCATTCTATTTTTAATAGTGGACTGTCATCCTCCAAGAAGCCTTCACACTTCTAGGACCAAACTCTTGCTTGGCAGTCCACCCTTTTGTCATCTAACATTTTTTGTGTTTAGTGTCTTTCCTTTTCAGGTGTCCTCCACAACCAAAGAGGAGTTCCTGCTATCGTCTGAATCTAGTGTGCAAGTCCACAATCTGGGTACGTACAAACCCTCATCCATTCTTCTTAGTTTCTCATCTTTCCTTTCTTGAATGTAAAAAGCGAAATATAGCATAGAAACATTTTGGCACGCCCGGTGGGACCTTAGGGTCTTCCTTGGGTTCCTTTTCTTTCTATTCATATAGGTGCATTAGGTTTCTCCCTTTTCACCTCTTTCTTCTCTTCTAAATGACATCATAAGTAGGATTAAAAAGAACCTTTCTTTCTTTTCTTGCATTTCAAACTAGTCAAAAATCATATCCTTCAACCCTTTCTCAACTTTTTTTCATTCAAACTCACATTTCGACTTGGGCTTAAAACACATTGCATATCATTTCTGCTTGCTTGCATTTCTTAGTCCACACCTAGTAATTAATAACCACATCATGAATTAATCATAGATCACTTTATGTTACACAACCAAACGACTTGCACCAAATCAAACATCAAAACTCACCTGAGACAAGGCCCAACTGGGATTTCATCACCCAGCAGATACCTTACCCATCCCGGTGATCCTACTTGGATTTCATCACCAAGGGGAAATCCCACTTTGTTCTCTGGCAGAGGATAATCTCTAGGGAAAGTATATTTTGGCTAAGCAAGACCAGCTTATCACTGGGCTCGTGAAGTGAGGGGAGCTTGCTCCTTAGCACCAGGCCATGTACGGAACCTAACCCAGACTCTTGAGTGCCTAAACAAACCTGAAACCATCCATAGACTACCTCTTCTAGGACCCTTCTAACAGCCAACCTCTCCAAACATCACTTTAAGGCATAAGCCACACAAGCTTAATAATTTATTTCTAGGGATTTAACGCTTAGGCTCTGCTTGTGTTCTTCATCTTTTCTGTTCTTATCTACTTGTTTGAGCTAGTGAGGACGTTCTTCTTTCTTTTTTTCAAAAACTCTCAAATCTTTTGGGTTTCTGGAAACCACAGTCATCGGTATCAATTTTACCACTGACGTCGGCAACCTTTCCTCGCCGGCATCGGTTATCTGACCAACGTCGGTCACTGTCACAGTCCTTTTTTTTTAAAAAAAATAGCAGCCTTAAAACCTGCCCCTTTTTTTGCCAAAACCCCATTTTGAGTTTTTAAAACTAAAAAAACACAGTTTTTAAAACCTGACCTTTCTTGCCTTGAATGGTTCTAACTCACAGTCAAGCCAAGGCTCTAGTCAACCACGCGAGGCATCAACCGCTTCCGTCTACCCCATCCATAACAGGTCCTATAATGGAGTTCCACTCGGAGACTGAAAGAACTCCCACTCGACCGACCCCAACCCAGTCTCCCATTGTCCCTGAAGGGGACCAAGATTTCGAAAGATTCTTGGACCTCAATGGCAGAGCCCTTCAACATTATCTTGCGTGAAACCGAACGCGAGACTCCTTAGGCAACCCAATCTATGGGATGCCAACTTCCTTAGTCAAGACAATGATCACATCAACAGCATCTACAATTCAACCTATAGACAATCAAGCCAACACCTCGACTAATAACCCAACCATGTCCTACCTTCAAAATTTAGCCTCTCTTTCTAGACCTACCTCCATGGGGGTTCTGATACCCCCTCAACCTCAAACTACTCAACCAAATCCTACACCTTTCCAAAACCTAGTGGTCTCTATCCCCCCTACTCTTGCACCTATCAACACAAGAGTAACTGCCTACCCTTTAACAAGTGTGGCCACTCCTCAACCATTTTTGACAGCCCCTATCCAACTTGTGCCTACCAACCCCATAACAAAAGTGCCCTTGGCTTCAACTTTTGCCCCGATAACTAGCTACCCATATGTTGCGTCTACACAAGCACAACCAACCACGTCATATGCCCCTCTCAATATCTTTCAAGCACCTTATAATCTAGGGGGTGTTCCACCTGCCAATCCGTCAGCAGACATCATCAAAATGTTGATGGACAAAATGTCCAATCTCGAGACCTATATTTTTGGTTCACGCAATGCCCTCTCATATGACCAAATTTGCAATGAACCCATCCATCCTTCCATCCCGATCAGGCCATACCCCAGTCAATGGGAGCTTCCTAAATTTTCTCGCTTTCAAAGCAAGGAAGACCCATAACAGCACTTACAGGCATTCAGACATGCCTGTTACCTTATTGCCCAAGATGATGCATTGCTTTTAGGCACATTTCCTATGTCTCTCTCTGGTGTTGTGCTTGATTGGTACAGCTCTCTTGCTAGCCATTCCCTCTTCACATTCACACAACTGGCCCAGCTCTTTCTTGATCACTTCTCCATCAACATCACCAAGAAGGTCTCGATCACAGACCTCTATTCTATCCACCAATTCAAGGATGAATCCATAGCTAACTTCGTTGCTCACTAGAGAGGCCCCATCAATCAACTCTCCTTTTCCTTACCCCAACCTGAACTTATTAAACTTTTCTCCCAAGCCTATGCCAAACATATTTCTTCCACATTCAGGTTCAGACCTTTCGCACCTTCGACGAAGCCTTCATGATGGCCCGCAAACTTGAATTTTGTGCCATCGAGGAGAATAAAGTCAAGTTGTAGAGTAAGAATCCCAACTCTAAGACCAATGACTCCTCTTCTTCTAAACCTTCATCATCCAATCCTAAGTCTAAAGCTTTAGCTAATGCTGTGGTCATTAGACCTTCATCCTCTTCGCCTTCAACCAATCAACTTGAGCCATCCACATCTCAGAGCGCCACCCACCAATTCCAGCAGAGATATGTACAACAATAGTATACTCCTCTTAGATAATCATACGCATCTGTGTTGGAAAAACTTGTTAAACAGGGGGTTCTCAATCTCCCCCAGGTCTGACCACCTCCACAATTTGATCCCTCACGCACCATCCCTGTGTGGTATAGGGAAAATGACTTCTACAACTACCACTGTGTTAAAGGACATGACACGAGAAACTACAAAACCCTTTAAAACATAATCTAAGACATGCTTGAAAAGGGTGAACTCGTCCCAGACAATCCCAATGCACCTCCTAATCAGGGCATCGACATCTTCAAGCAACCATTCCTCAATCATCCACCGACCCAAAACAATGTCCAGACCTTGATTGACGACACTCATGAACACAACATTTGAATAGTCAATATGGTCTCGCCCTTCATCCCTGACCAACCTCAAGAGGTTAGTCCATCTATCAGTCCATCACGTGTAGACGAACCTCTTTCCCTGATTAGTTCTCTGTTAACCTCTCTCATCTTGGAGGACACCTCAACCTTACTAGCACCACCAGTCTCACCATCCTCCTTGCTGCCTATGGAGGACCCGACCCTTCCTACTCCTTGATCGCAAGTGGAGGGCACCATCATCCCTACCCTTTACCCACTTGAGGAGCCTCATTCTCTGATTTCTTCTCCACCTAGAGAAGAACCTGCCTCTCCTTCGTCTCCAACCAAGGACGAATCTGTCATGACTTCATCATGCCATGGGTTTGAGGCTGCTACACCCATCTCATCTTTGGCCCCACAACCATCAACATATTCTCAAGGACCCAAACCTAATCCAACATCTTCTCAACCATTTTCCCGACTAGTGGAGAAAATCAGACTTCTCCCTTCAAGGAAAGTGGAGCATCAGGGATTATGGGAGTGTCTTAAAGCTCTTCAACATGCCCATTCACTCTCATCTCATGTTGCCAATTCTCCCAAGGTAAAATCTCCCAAGACTCTCAACAAAGACCAAAATCCCACATCTACCCCATCTAAACCTATCAAGTCACTTGATGTTCGCCCTGTCTCTACCCTCACTCACCCGCAAGTGAAGGTGGACTTAGACCAAACCTCAACCAATAATAGTCTTCCAACCAAGTCGAAGAAGACTACCAGACCACAAAGTGAACACCTCCTCCCCTATCACCATTACCTTCCATTTTGGGCCCCCATCCTTCGACCCTGACTAGAGTCCTTCCCACTCTGACCTCTAATCAAAACTAGTTGCCTCCTTTGCTTCCTTTGCCTATCTCCAGCCTACCCTCTCCTAAAAAGGCAATACCTCTCACGAAGAAAGTGTCGTCTCCACCTGTCACCACACCATCAACCCAAAAGGTGGTACAAAAACCTCCTCCAACTCTGCCTAAGCAAAAGTCATCAGCATCACACACATCAACTAGCATGAACCCTTTAGTGGGATCATACTCATTGATATTGCACCAACTTTTACAGACTTCTAGCATAACCCTTCTACCCATCAGGCCTTTCCAACCTCTCGGGTCCAAGCCCTATTGGTTCGATGATACGAAGATTTTCCTATATCATCATACGCCAGGACATGATACTGAGACTTGTTGTGCCCTCAAGGCCATCATTCGCCGCTACATGGACAAGGACACTCTTCTCCTTGAGGACACTCTTGACCAACCCTTGACACCTTCCCATCCAACCTCTTCAACCACATCAACATCTCACCAGCAGGCCATGACCCCTTCTTCACCTCCAATCTTTGAAATCAATGCTATCCACATAACCACTAGGTCACAAAAGGACAAGGCGAAAGAAAAAGCTGCCATTCCTTGGACCTATCCTTTCATCAAGCCACCTCAACTGCCAAAGCCTAAAATTTCTATCCTTGGCACATCTCAACCCTCTTCTTCTTCTTCAGGGGTGATCCATGACTCCATGATAAAATAGCTTCACCAGACGCCCGTGAAGATGTCCCTTTATGACCTTATTCAAACCTTGCCCCAGCATCATCAAGCCCTCATCAGAGCCCTACAGGTAGTGGAGGTCCAACACGAGGACCCCCAACCACTCACTGCCCTCGTCCACTCTTTATCTCCTATTGCCTCCATCACATTCAGTGACTCTGAGATTCCCACATCCAACACAAAAGATCAGGATGCTGCCCTCTTCATCACTGCCTATGTTGATCAGACATGCATTAAATGCGTTATGATTGATGGAGGTGCTAGCATCAACATTATCTCCACCCATGCCTTTGATCAATTGGCTCTTCCCAAGAATTGTGTCCAAAACTGATGCAATCTTGTGATCTTTCAATGACACCACCGCCACGACCATTGGCACAGTCATTCTTCACATCCGTGTTGGTTTACGCACAGTCCTGGAGCTCTTCTATATCATCAAAGGAGAGTTTCAATACAACATGTTGCTGGGCCAACCCTGGATCTGTGCCATGGCTTGTGTCCCCTTCACCCTGCACTGTTGTGTGAAATTTGAGCATGCCAGGCAAGTCCACACCATTCCTGCTGACCCTTCACCCTTCAAAACTTATAACACAACCTACCATCCAAATGATGTCCTCATTCCTATCAAGCCATCAACCCCAGCATTACCTCCATCCACAGAATCTTTAACCAGTTCGCAACCAGCGGTCGCCCTCACCCCTCCTCTTTAAGAGACTACCAAAGACCCCTTGGAAGACATCTTCCAATGACTTTCACTTGGGGAATATCACTTGCTAACCTTAGACATGTTCCAAACTCTACAAGAGTATGGATGCCTTCACCACAGCCCCAGTTACGACCATCGGATCAGGATGGTCATGCCTTATGGTCCTCCTCACCTCCAAACCAATCTTGTCTATGGGGGGCTCAATCAAGCTCCTACTAATGGCAACCCTCTCTCTTCACCCCAACCATTCACATCAGACTTCTCATTTCTTGGCAACCCTACCTTTGCACACACTTACCTTTACAGGTGTGCATCGAAGGGTTTTGGTTTCAGACGCTATGAGCAAGGCTCCCATCAACCTATTGAGCCTCTCAATGATGATGATGCCAAGAAATGGTATGGCCTGGATACGATGACCCCACTCAAGCCTCTGCAGACCTTTGCCCTGAGCCAACCATTGACCAATCTCCTCCAAGCCTACCCATTCCTCCTCCTTCACCTATGGAGTCAATGGTTTCCATCCCTCCTAGTTTTTTTTTCCATAAACACCATCCGCCTGGAACCCCTGACCTATTAGCTAAATGGGGTGTCTAGGTCTCTCCCTCTTATTTATCCCAGCATGATAGAGGATGAGTCAGTGACCATTCACACTGTTTGTTGCGTCGACGATGATGCCATTCTATCTTACATGGGCACTGATGACTCTTTCATCCAGTGCTCCCTCCCTTCTGAGACCTAGGTTATGTTAAATGAATCAACTATTGACATCAACCTCCCTTCTTTTGATGTTCCTCACATCTTAAAGATTAGCCAATCTTTAGACGCTCAGGAACAACTTGACTACACCCAGTTCTTCTCAGACCATAGCAAGGCCTTTGCCTGGACCTATAGTGACATGCCTGGCATCGACCCCACCATTGCTACCCATAACATCATCACCAAACTAGAGGCTAAGCCTATCAAGCAAAAGCTTTGAAAGATGCATCCTCGTGTTGTGCTCCTTGTCAAATAGGAGCTTCAGTGCCTTCTTTTTGTCTCCTTCATCCAACCCATCGATTATCCATAGTGGGTCTCTAACATCGTCCCTATCACCAAGGTGACTAGGGGGATCCAAATCTGCATGGACTATCATGACCTGAACCTAGCTTGTCCCAAAGATGACTTTCCTCTTCCCAACATTGACCAATTTGTTGATCTCACGGTCGGTCATGAGATGCTATCTCTCATGGATGGGTTTTCAGGATATAATCAAATCCTGATCGCTCTAGAAGACCAGCACAAGACTACCTTTATCACCTTATGGAGGACTTTCTACTATCGGGTCATGCCTTTCAGCTTGAAGAATGCAGGTGCCACTTATCAGTGTGCCATGACTTACATTTTCCACGATCTCCTCCACAAAATCATGGAGGACTATGTGGATGACCTTCTCGGCAAGTCTGAGCTTTGCCGTGACCATTTGACCATTCTCAAGATCATCTTCTCTCACCTTCTTCAATACAATGTCCATCTTAACCCCAAGAAATGCATCTTTGGGGTCCTCTCAAGCAAGCTCCTCGGCTTCATCATTTCTTTCCTTGGCATCGAGATAGATCCCGCCAAGATTCGTGTTATCCTCGAGATACCGCCTCCCACCAATCTCAAGTAGCTTCACAGTCTACAAGGGAAGCTCTAGTCCATTTGTCTCTTCATCTCACAGCTTTCTGACCATTTCCAACCTTTTCATCATCTCCTTAAGAAGGGCGTCTCCTTTAAGTGGGATAAGGACTGCCAAGAGGCTTTTGAAGCCCTCAAACACTATCTGGTCTCTCCACCAGTCCTCATTCCACCTAAAGATGACCAACCCTTCTACCTTTATATCTCTGCCACCAACCATTCATTAGGTGCTATGATCACGCACTGAGATGAGCATCACTGTGAGCAAGTGGTTTACTATATCAGCGAAACACTGGTCGACTATGAAACTCAGTATACTCATACTGAGAAACTTTGTTTGGCATTAGTCTTTGCCGCTACTAAGCTCTACCATTATCTTCTCAATCATAAGACCTTTGTCATCACTCACACTGACCCTCTTAAATACATGCACTCCAAGCCATATCAAAATCAGCATATGGCTCAGTGGCTCATGCTACTTGCTGAGTTCGATTTTGAGTTCATCCAACAGAAATCTATCAAGGGGCAAACCATCACTGACCAACTGGCAGATGCCCCTCTTCCCAATAATCAACCTTCTCAGTGCGAGGTTCTCGATGAATCTATCACCGTGCTTTCCATCGATGATACCGTCTATCAAATGACCATGTTCTTCGATGGCTCCAAATGTCAACTCGGTGGGGGTGCGGGAGTCATTCTCATCCCACTCGAAGGTGAGCCCATGCCTCTATCTTTCAAGCTTGACTTTGATTGTACCAATAATATGGCTGAATATGAAGCCTTAATTTTGGGACTTCAAACCACCCTTTCTCTCAGCATCAAGACCATCAACATCTTCAGTGACTCACAACTTGTCATCAATCAAATCAACGGTTCATACCTCTATAAAAATGAAATTTTGCAAAGGTACAAAAACCGTGTTGACACTCTTCTAGCCTCTTTTGACCATTACCTCTTGCAGACTATTCCTCGATCTATGAACAAGTTTGCTAACACCATGGCTTCTCTTGCCTCGCATATCCCATCTTCATCGTCTTCATCCAAAATTTTGGTCACGGTGCATCGTGTGTCATTGCCTTCATACATTTCTCCTAACATCAACCATGTCAACACCATAGACTCTAGTTCATGAGATGATTGGTATAACCAACTTGTGGACTACTTATCTCATTCTATCATCCCTCTCAATCTCTCTAGTAATGCGTGGTGGGCTTTCATCAAATGCACAGCTTGTTATACCATGCTAGGTGGTCTTCTCTATAAGCGAGGCTTCGACGGCCTCCTTCGTTGTCTAACCTCCACTGAAGCCTCTCATGCCATTAAACAAGTCCATGATGGGATTTTTGGTGAACACTTCAATGGGAACTCGATTTCTAAGTGCCTCATTTGCCTGGGCTATTATTTGCCCACTCTTCATCAAGACTATAGTGACTACATTTGGCATTGCATCAAGTGTCAGCAGCACTCTAACTTGCTTCATTTTCCTAGCCATGCCTTACAAGTTACTCAAGACCTCTAGCCTTTTTCACAGTGGGGCTTAGATCTCATTGGTGAGATTAACCCTCACTCGTCTCTTCGTCATCAATCCATTATCACTGCCACCGAGTATTTCACCAAGTGGGTGGAAGCCATTCCTCTTATCTCCACAAAAGCTGACAAGATTGTCGACTTCATCAGCAACCACATCATCTATCATTTCGGTGTTCCTCACAAAATCATCACCGACAACGACAAGTCCTTCAAAAACAAGACCATCTAGAAGCTTTGTGACTCATTTGGCATCAAGCTCAGTTTCTCTTCGCCTTACTACCCGCAAGCAAATGGGCAGGCCGAGGCTTCCAACAAAATTCTAACTAAAATTCTCATGAAGGTGGTCAACGACACAAGAAGGGACTGGCACATTCATGTTCCCTTCACTTTGTGGGTCTACCGCACTAGCATTCGAACCTCTACGAGTGCTACCCCTTTCTCTCTAGTGTATGAAACAAAGGCTGTCTTACCTCTCGAAGTATAGATCCCATCTCTCCACATCTCTCTGCATGACATTCTCTCCAACGATGACTTTTGTCAAGATCTCTTAGCTCAACTTGAGTTACTTGAGGAACGTCGTCTCGCTGCCCTTAACCATCTCCATGTCTATCAAAATTGCATCAAGCGAGCCTATGACAAAAATCTACGAGAATGATATTTCAACATCGGAGACCTCATCCTCAAAGAAAACCAGCATGTCACCAATATGGAGTGAAGTAAACGAGGCAAGTTTGCCCCTAATTGGCTCGGACCTTTTATCATCATGCACAAGTATGGGTTAGGGACTTATCATCTGTCTTCTCTCGATAGATGGCTAGAACTTGAGCCTCTTAATGCCTTACATCTGCGACCATTCTATTGTTAGTCGAGTACTCGTCCACTTGACATTTAACTTGTGCTCATCCCTTGAGCAATTTCCGTCCTTCTAATCCTCATTCCTTTCAACCCTATTCCCCTAAACAAATCCTCTATAACCCTTTTATGATGTATGGATGCTTTGTCCTAATAAAAGGGAGCCCTTGAACTTCTATAGTCTTGTCTATGACTCAAAATTCTGTCAAAAAAAAAATCAAGATGTCAAAATATCCAAGGTCACAAAATCAAATCAAAAAGCAGACTGCTCCCTCGAAGGATAGTTGTACTATCATTTTTGTAGCTAATAGACTACTCCTTCGAAGGATAGCTATTCAAACTTATATAAAGCAAAAATATAGACCACTCCCTCGAAGGATGGCTATGATTAAATCTTGCTACAAACAGCAATCTTTTTTAGAAGCTTCCCGCATTGATCAGCTTCACAAATGACCACAAAGCAAAATGACATCTCTATGTAGACTTCCTGCATTAATCAGTCTGCACCAAAAAAAAAATGGGTCATGGACTTGGCTTGTAGTTGTCTCAGGGTCTCCTATAAAAAGGGGCAAGGTTATCCCTACTCATAAAATGGGTTACCCTATTCTCCTCCTATCATAACACCTACTCAAGGGACTTCGAGCTCACTTTAATGTCGAAGTGATTCAATTACCACTCTAACACAACTCATGGTCAACGATGCAATGCATGAATGGGGCTCTTTGTTCTAACAACCCCTATCTATGTTATCATTCTGGTCTTTGTCAATGAAAGGGCAAATATGTCTTTCACTTCCTTTACAATCTAGTCACATTTGAACTTCATCATTTGTCAAATCAAATCAACTCGACTCTTTTCAGACCACTCACATAACCTATTCACACTAGTTTCTATGGATACCAATACACATGGAAACTATGGACTACACAATTTATGTTAAGCATAAACTAATACTTGCTGAAGCATAAATAGACCTCAATTCATTTTTAGCATACATCTATCATGAATATGGAAAATTGCTAGGGATGAAAGACCCCTCAACCAATGTTACAGCATACACCATTTGGAATAGGCTGTAACATCTTTTTCTCCTCATCATTTCGACACATGACCAAACCAATCATCAACCAATCTTCTCAACTAGTCTGAACTACATTGGTCTGAGGCCCTAAGACCAGGGCTATGTAGGTAGCACTCAGATGACACGATGTCTTCTGGGGTTAGCTTGACCACCTCTATTTGTTCATCTCTCTGATGGACAAACCTTCTTTTCTTTGACCATGACCTTGACCTCGACCAAGACCAATCCATACCTTTTGACCCTTCCTCTCTTTGGGGAGAACTACATAGGCCTGAGGCCCTAACAACAGGGGCTATGTAGGTAGCACTCAGTTGACATGGGGTCTTTTGGGGTTAGCTCGGCCATTCCTTCATCACATTTCTTCCATCACATTTTTTTGTCACCTGCCAATCACATCACAAACAATCACCTATTTTCATAATCATTAGAATTAATCATTTACATCCATATCATTAATCATTCATCATCATATAATCACAATAATATCATTAATCATAACATTATCATCATCACACTAGTCATCATACTCCTAAACATCATATCAAAACATGCATCAAATCAAAATAACACACAAACACATCCATAACACATCAATGATCAAAATCACATCATATATATATATATATATCAATGTTTTACAATGGCATAATCTGTGCCTCTTTCTCTCTCAAAAAAAAAATCAAGTACATCTCACATTATCAGCTCGCAGGCCGGTATATACATAGCATCAAAATCTACCCTCAAGGTTGTGCCTGTGGTGGTGGTGGTGGTGGCCGGGAAGATGCTATATCCTCTCCCCCCTCTGATCTACACCATCTGCACAAATCTATAGCAGTCACCTATGACATAGACCACTGTCGGCTCAACTCTGTCCTCATATCTGAGTATCGTTGTATCTGAGGAAACCCCCTAATGGCTCCCTCATAATATGCGATCTCGTCCAATGCATTATTGTATCTAACTATAGATATAGTCTGTGGTGGACCCATCTAACCTGCTACTGTGCCCTGCACTAAACCCTACGGCTGTCAAAACCCTGGCTACACTGATGCTGACTGTGTGGGCTACTGAACTGGTTGTTGGGGTGGATGCTGAATCGGACCCTATCCTGCCAATCCCTATGTCTGAGCTGCAGCCAATTGACCCTACAAAATAGTGACCTATCCTCTCAAAGTAGCCACTCGACCTATCAACCCTACCATCTCCCCCTATAATCATGTGACTTGGCTCTCCAAAATGGTCACTCATCCTCGTGTTGCATCCCTCTCTTGGATGGCAACATCTCTCTCCTGTTTGGCAGCGTCCCTCTCCTACCTCGCCATATCCTTGTCCTTGATCACTACCTACAGATTCAGCTGTGGTCCTGCCTGTATCCCTACATATTACCCTACCCACCATGTCATATAAGCCTCTATGCATCTTGGGTCTACTATCCCAAGAACTACTGGTAACTCCTCAAAATTAGGCCCCTCTATCTCCTCTGGCAATGGGAGCGGCACCTCAATGTCATCCCATCTATACAGTGGGAAGGTGAGCGGCACATCTTGAAGCAGCCCATACTAGCGCTGTACTCTCTCTGCTGGCACCCTCTTGAGCTCATCAACTTGTCTGCCCCTGACCCATCACATGCTCTAAGTCTCGACCAGTTGCTCTCCCTAATCTCTGAACATTGGACACACCAAGTACGGTATCCAAATGATATCTACAGGAATTAGGGCCTCCAGTACCCCTCTGTAGTGGTCAATATCTCTGACCACTCCATCCACCTGTGTCTGCACCATCACCTCATGCCATCACCTAAATCTAACCCTGAAGCTGGCCTGAATCACCACTGGGAGGCCAAGAGGATGTGTCACTGTGATGTGCTCATAGGCCCAACAGTGTAGGAGGTGGCCCATGCACAAGCTGTACCGCCACTGCTGGCTAATCCCCCATAGCTCTCTATATACCTGGGCCAAAAGGACTGGTGCCCAGGTGAACACTGTCTATCGCTCAATCATGTCCATCAGCACTCCGGTCATGGCAACTAGAAACTTGCCTCCCTCTACATCTGGCAATGCATAGACTGTAATCCCAATCATCATCAGGACCACCAGCTGATGTGCATCCTCATCTGCCGCATACAATGGCTCATAAGCAAAACTAGCTGAGTGATAACTCACCTCAGCTACATGCTCTCCAAATAGCATAACCATATGTATATCATGCACCTCTCTCAAACACGCATATAGGTCTGCTCTGTGTACCGGTAACCACAAAATTTGGTATATGTCCTCGACTGTCACTGTCATCTCTCCTATTGGTAAGTGGAAAGTGTTGGTAGAGTGATCCCACCACTCGATCAGAGCCACCATTAGGCTCACATCCCTCACCACCTGATAGTATCATTGTAGCCCACTGAGTCCCACTGCACTCATCTGTGCCCACTCCTCTCTAGTGATGTCCTGATGCATCTGCATTAGCAATGTTGGCAATCGATCTTCCAGCATCAGCATCTACCTCGCCTGCATCTAACCAATCAAACCCATGTCAATGCAACCCTCAATCCCCATGACTCTTCTTCCCTAGCCCAACCATTTTCCCTTTCATCTATCTACTTGACCTTCTACCTGACCATTTTTGGCTATCCTAACACCTGGGAAGCCCTTGGTGTAACCTCGACCCTTCAACTTGACCGAATTCACCATCTTTCTGACCAGGCAGCAACTGACATCAGTTCACATGCCGATGATGGCACTTACATAACCAACATCGATCACATAGTAACTGATGCTGGCAGCAAAGTGATCGATGCCAGCTGCTAGTCAGCTGATGCTGGCGAATTTGCCAACATCGACGATTGGTTTGGCCCTAAAGCTGAACGGGGTGAGCCCTAAAAATTAGGGCTTCCCCATTTTAGCTCCCCTTTCACCCCCAATCCCTCTTAAATGCCTCCTAACCCATTCTAGACCCCCCACCCACCTTCTTAGCTACCCTCCCCCCTCAATTTCTACCTAAAACAACTAAAATTTAAAAAATAAATCAAAAACTAAAATCAACCAATTGAGCTCATTAGGGCCTCCTACCTCGTCTCGGCATCGACATCATCAGCGTGGTGGCACGATGGGTGCCGCTAGTGGTAGACCTACCGTGGGTCCTCTACTCCCCTCTGCCATCTCCACTGTGTCTCTCTGTCCTCACACTTCACCTGGCCCACAAATGCCTCTACAGCCTCCAATCACTCTCCAACTCGCTCTCTCTCTCCACCAATGCCTATTTGCCACCTCAGCATGCTCACTTAGTCAACTCTGTGTCACTTTCACTCAATCAACTCCAGAGCTCTTTTTTCTCTTAGTCAACAAGTAGCAAATGACTTTTGGTGGGCCACCAATCCAGTTTTGTCGGATTTGGTAGTCCGCTGATGTCAGCATCTCCATGCCCTAGTCTACTGACGTCGACATATTTTTGCCGATATCGGTCCTTTTTGGCCACCGACATCAATTTTATCACTGACATCAGCACATTTTAGCCCTCCATTTTTCTTCATTGCCCTAAAATCTTCCCTCGAATCAGTCAGCTTTCCCCGTAGAAGTCATCTTAGCCCCCTGGGGCACACTTGAGATCACTTTTGCCTCCATTCCTCGACCACCAAACCTTGGAGATCATGACCATCTCCTCTAACCTTAACCACTTCCAAGACGACTTTGCCTTGGTTGTTTTTGAATGTATGCTACCTCACGAATGGTTAGCAAAATTGTGCGTAGACTACTTATGACCTTCACAAGTATAGGATTGCAAGCTGGTTGATGCCCACTACTTGTGACATTTTCATGTTTCTAGGAGCACTTTCTGAGCTCGAGATACCTAGAACATGATGACCATTGGAGCTTCAGCTTAGATTGAATAACCCGATCAGCTACGACCAAATGCTGGGGCTTGATTATTTCAATTTTGGCACTCCTCGACCTTGACCTATGATAATTTAACCTATCCATCCCGTGGTGTGGTACACGTGCAATCTCACCCTTTGCAGTGTTTGCACTAGATCCTCACCCTCTCTATTTATCTCTCTATCAAATCAACACTCGATCTCAGGTTCCCTTCCCTCGACTCTCACTTTGAGGGGGGAACACCTCATCCCATACCTGCGGCAACCAACTCCTATTTTTGTCTTACAGTTCGTCAAGAACAACCAACAAGACAAAAAGAGGCAAATGTAGACACTGAAATTGTGTCTACCCCCTAGGTCGTCATCCGTCCTTGGCCCCCTTGGTCTATGTCCTAGCACTTGTCCTAGTCCCCTCCATTTTTAAAATTAAAATAAATAAACATTTTAATTTGCTCCCCCTTTCCACCTCACCCATGCCACCTTGGATCCCCTCCTTGGATGCCCCCACCTCTCTCCTAGCCTTTATTGCCCAAATCTCCCCTTTATCCTTCCTCCCGCATCCATTTATGCCTTCCTCGACCATTTTACCATGGCCCCTTGACTCGGCAGCGTGTAAGAAAGGATAGAGGCTAATTTTAGCCTCTGTTCCCATTTTTCAGCCATCGACATTGGTCATTATGCGGCTGACATTGGCGATTCTGTCACCATCAACAGCCTTTAAAACCATTTTCTACAACCATTCTCTACCCCCCCCTGTGAACAGAATTCTCTTGATGCTTTTGCATTCATATTTTCTTCTCTTCCCCCTCATATAGCAACACCAGCAGCTATAGGCATCTTGCAAGAACAGCTCCAAGCAACAGCTCCATTTGCAGATCCTTCAACAGCTCCAACAACAAGTTTTTCCATTCTTTAATCAGCAAACAAGAGGTAAGCATAGTGTTGTTTTCCATTTCATTTCTTGTTTAATCTATCTATTTAGCTAACCACTGCCAAGACCTTCCCTGTCCTTCCCCTGAGAGGTTGAAAGGCCTTCTCAGACCCCTACCTCTCATTCATTCCCCTTTGTGCTTCTGGTTCCCAACTAGTCACTTTCCTGGACAACATTCTCAGTCCCTCAAACCCAAAACAAGTCCCTCAGACCTCCAGGTAATCTCTCAGACCTCTAAATAGACCTCCATGACCCTCAGATGAGACCATAGTCCATTTTGTAGACCAAAAACTAGCCTGTAGCTCGACAAGACCCTATCTAAGACTACTACCCCAGCCGACCTCATCCATTTCCCCTACCGACGTCGACAGCCTAACCAACGTCAGTGACCTTACTTGATCGACATCGGCAATACCACCGATGTTAGTGACTGTGCAAAGCAGATTGCTGCTAAACAGGTATGCATTTGCCTTAAGTTCTTTCTTTCTATTTTTCATCATTTATCACTTTCTATTTTTGATTAGCATTCTATTTTTAACAGTGGACTGTCATCCTCCAAGAAGCCTTCGCACTTCTAGGACCAAACTCTTGCTTGGCAGTCCACCCTTTTATCATCTAACATTTTTCATGTTTAGTGTCTTTCCCTTTCAGGTGTCATCCTCCACAACCAAAGAATAGTTCCTGCTATCGTCTGAATCTGGTGTGCAAGTCCACAATCTGGGTATGTACAAACCCTCGTCCATTCTTCTTAATTTCTCGTCTTTCCTTTCTTGAATGTAAAAAGCAAAATATAGCATAGAAACAGTTATATTATGCATATTATTTTGTTGATTTATTCTACTCATCCCTTTAATCAATCATATGAATTACATGATTTAACCATTAAAATGTTAAAACATAAACATACAGACCACCCTAGAGGCCCAGAGAAATGGGATCATGTCATGTGGCATGATCTGGGGAACCTAGGAGGTCTACTCTCAAGTATAATTAAATAGATTATATTCAAGGTTTAGAATTGTATTATGCCATATGACATGATCTCACATCTCTAGGATGTCTTTTCCTAGTCTTGAAAATCTATATTCCATAAAGAAGTGAGTAACAGGGATCATGACACTTACCATCATCTTGATTGTTTTAGAGGTCTATGGTTAATTTAATAAATTGAGGAGGCTTGTAGAAGCATGTAAATAGGATCATTCCATGTAGCACAATCTTGAGCACATGGAAAGTTTAGGCAAAAATGGCTAAGCTAAAATAAGCCCAAGAAAGTGAGTGAGTGACAAGTGGTATCTCCTTGCTTTCCCAAAAACTCACAAGAAAGTTAGGTGAATGTTGGCTCATAGGAAACCAAAATATCCATTAGACTTAAAATATGAATTTGAAATAAAATGGCTAGGTTTTTTTATTCAAAAGAGACTAAGTCTTGAATAAATATTTACAAATACTTAGACATTTGATCAATCCTAAAACCAGTTAAGCCAATTTTCATGAAGAATGGCTAAGTAAAGGAATAAAATTATATGAACACATAGTCATTTTAAATCAAAATAAAGTAGAAATGGACCAAATTTCTTAGGAAAAGAAGTAAAAAAAACTCTAAAATAATTAGTTAATTTGTATAAATTTGAGCTAAAATGGTCTAGAAATAGAAATTTTAATGTAGTTCAAAAACATGATCTAGAACAAACCAAGACTTATCATATTTGTGATAAATTCATATAGTTATATCAATACAGACCTACTTACAAAAAAAAATTAGACTAAATGCACATATTGGACACTTAAATTTTAGACTTAGTTCAAAGTGTAAAGTCAATGCAATATCTAACCTACAAATTGTCAAGAACCTTTTTAATTAGACCATGAATAAAAAGAGAGCTAGACTTGATTAGACCAAAAGACCAAACTCTAGCGAAAAAGAGGTTTCATGATTTTGGTGATGAAATTAGGGCATTTTCGTGTAAGTAAAAACAAATGGAGACTCTTTGTGAATATACTCTTGAGTATTTGGAATCAAATAAACATTCAAATAACCTAGAATTTATGGCTAAAATAGTGCATGGCACATTTTAAATCTAAAAAGGATGAATATGGAAATAGCTAAGTGACTAAATCAGGTATCCTTATTGACTTGATGTGTGCAAAAATGAATTGATTCACCATTTCATAAAATAAATAAGGACTAAGTACTATAGTTCTAACCATCAAGCTAGTGTGTCCTGCCTTGGATATATTTTCTTGGACATTACTCCACTACCAACCAGAGATTTATAGCCCTGATGGAATTAAATTTGATCCCACTCAAGGCCTTGTTCTACTACCATTCATGCATCATAGCCTCGATATAAGTTTCCTAAATCACCCAACATTGAGTTTTTCTAAAATTAATCTTATTTTATATTTTATTTTTCTTTTATTTTCTTTTAATGCCTCAGTTCATGGTTGGGGACCACAATGGAAAATAAAAGGCATAACTATAGATTTTTCACCCTAGGTTTTTACCACAGCAAGCTCACCCAAGTGTATTTAGAAATATTTTAAGATGTGAAATGTATGCTTGGTTTTAAGAGGACACCTTAAATAACCAACTAGTTTTACCCAAACTTATTCAAATAAGAACAAGTCTAGGACACATGCAATAGTATCAACCTTCAAGTTTATTCCAATAACAGGATCTAAGGTAGAAAAATAACTCAAGAATTACCCTTCACATAAATTATCATTTATGTTACCTACTTTAAATATTTTCACTTCATCACCTTTTATTGGCTAATATGGAACCACAGGATAAAATAGTTGAGAACAGTCCCAACAAGGAAAACAAGAAAATAGACCTAAACAAAATTTAAAAAATAGAAAAGTGAAATAAACAAGAAATGTAAAAAAAGGAAGTAAAATAAAAATATTTAAAATATCATTCTATTTTATCTTAAACTTGGAAACAATGGTTGAGGAGATGTCTTTTGACAAGCAACAAAATCTCCCAACTAGTTAGACACCTGAAACAAAACATAGTCATGTTCAAAATTTTGAGAAGGTTGGTAGGATTTATAACAAGGGATGACATGTACAAGTATTTATGTTGTCATATTTGTTTAAAAAAACTATCCCAAAGAACTTTATTAATAATTTTTTCATGCAAGTTAATCATATTTATGTTATAAAACTTAGATATGTATTTACATTCCATTAACAACAGGCACCTAGGATAGAGTTTAGAAAATACCTATGCCCAAAAATTAAATTATGATGAGGAATAAGAGTGGGAACTAATATCTACTAGAGTAAATTGTATATCAAACCTGGTAGATATGTTTTCTTTGTGATAGCCTAGTGTTAGATCCATTATTGGTTGTTCTTCAGCTAATATGGGCACTTTGGTAGTATCCATATTATTATTTTTATCATCAAGAAGATGTGGACTTGGTTCTTCCCCAAGTTAATTATTTTCTTGCTTTATCATAAGTGTCTAAATTATGTGAAGGTTTAAATTGGATTATTTCATTTCAAGATTAAATTCTTAATGCCTTCACTCTTTCATTCAGACCACTATATTCATGACTGCTCATGTTAAACTTGTTTGTGTTTTCTACTAAAAAAATTATTGGTTTTTGTATTCCCATTATATAGGTTGCTTCAAATAGTTCAAGGCTTCACATGTAAGGACAACCACTTAACTCTCTTTTACTTCTTCCATTTCTAATGAAGATATGGGTGTCAATTGGCTACACCCAAGTTGTTTATCCTCTAGATATAGCTTGGCAAATGTAACAGTAGCAGCATATGATGATATGAATATTTTAGATGCATAACACATAGCTTATTTGTCTATCTACTCCAACTCTTTTATTTAATCTTTAGGATGACTTCAAGAAATTTTTTAATTTTCCTCTTGTTCACACAAAACTTTGCTACTTGAATCTTCATGTAGGATCTCACTAGATATGGCTAATATCTCTTCATCAATATAATCATCATCATTACTAATATTAGGGACTAGATCTTGCCTTTTAAATGGGACATTCTTAGTTAACATGACTACTTCAGCATGCATCCTATTTCTACATCCATAGATTCCAAGTTGTGAACCTAGAAATGAAGTCTCATAAGTCATCCCATGTATTACTTGTGTAGCACCAATTACAACAAATGATAATTGATCAGTAAAATCATCAAAATACACTTGATTATTAACACAAAGCATAATAACTTGATCAATAATTGAATAATCATAATCACTTACATTTGGAATCACAATAGGGTACTCTTTTATCACAGGGAAGTTTAGTTGGACATAATCTTGAGGCAAGGTTTAATTATAAGGCACACATTAGTCCATAGACTGACATATAAGCAGATAAATCTAAGTATTTTAGATGTGAACACCTAGTTGTTTTGCTAAGCAAAATTGGTTAGCAATATAACCATGTCATATAGCTTGTTGTTCAATGATGAACACCTCTTGACAAGTATATGCCAAGGATGTGAGTGAATATGGGGTCCCCAAAATAAGCATAGTAGTTATGAGATCTAACATTTTAAGATAAACTTTAATAGACACCATTTCTATTTAAAGTAATGGGTCTTTCAACCTCCTGTACATTTAGTGAAAATGACTATTAAATAAGTTTATGGGTTCAATAGGCTCCCTATAGGTTGTTTGAAACTGGTAGTACAAGGTAATAGTATCAATAGGCACACTTAAATGGTCGACAAACATATTTTCAAAGATAGTCCATAAAGTGATGCATTTGTTTGGCACACCTATTTACTAATGATAATCATCTTAATTCAAGAAATAGGTAAATAGGTAGCAATCCACATCCTTATATTAGATATGTGTTTGAATGATGGCCTATTTAAATGCTTAAATATTTTATTTATCAATTTGAATCCCATCATGGGTATATTTTGAATATAATTTGTTAGGATTCTTAGGCAAGTCATGAGTAGGCCCTAGAATGTTTGCATGATATAAACTTCCATGGAGCCAAGTTAAGGCCATAGGTGGGTTTAATGGTAAGCAACAAGATCAGTATCAAATGTAAACATTAGATAGTATCCAATTCATGTTTCCTTCTTTTACAAAGTTGTTGATGTGTTGTTTACACACAAAATAAGGTATGGAAAACATAACTACAAGACTTAAACTAGTCTTAAATCTTAAAAAAATAGTCCAAATCAAGCCCTCCTTTAAGTGTCAATTTTTTGATGGTTTGTCTAGCACATTAACTTAGGGAGGGTGAAACTCCACCCAACCTCTCCTGAAAGGAGACAAAATCTCCCCAAGGTATTTATTTGCCAAGTCTTGGCTTGGAAGATAACTTAATAATTGATGTAAAATTATTCCATTTCAATGGTCATGTTTGGAATAAACTCAGATAAATCATAAGTATGGTTATGTGGATTAGTTGGTTATACAATTATAAAAATAATTTTTTCATGAATATATAGTTGATTTAATAATTAGTCATTGCATACATTGATTCAACCATGCATTAACAATAATGACAAGATTTACAATGAAGATAAAGCTTGTAAACATGGATTTAAATTTTAGATCTATTCTACCTACTCTAATATATGCATTAAAATATAAAAAATGAGGGTAAATATAAAAATTTAAGCATGTTCTATAGATAGAATAATTCTGATTCGTTTAACTTAAATGAACTCCATGGAACCAATATGTTTCCTGGCCAATATACACACAACCATGAACAAATATGTTGAAATAGTTTGAGGTAATCAGTTATGAATAAATATGGACAATATCACCATATGCATGCATAAATATTGAACCATGAACAAAGATGTTGCAAGAGTCTGAGGTAATCGGTTATAAATAAATATGGATAATATCACCATATACATGCATAAATATTGAACAATAGTCTTGAAAAAATTTCAAATGATAGATATTTTCTTTAAAAATTAGTGTTTGAATCCACCTTAATCATAATAATTACCAAAAATGATTCATAATAGCATTGCCTATAAGAAAATATAACTAGGAAAATAATAAATTATAGAAAAATGTTTGGTCTTATACTCTATTCTAACACTAATGAACTAGACCCTAACACAGTCTCATGGCTAGACATATATATTTTCAAGAGTCTCACACACCCACCATGTGGTTGAAAATATCCAATGCATTATCCGCCCAACAAGCAATTATAATCATTACCTAATAGACATCAACTAAGGCATAAATCTAATGTGTGTTGATCTTAAATATAATAATATATCTTCTGAATGCACTTTTTTCCACTAGATAATTAGTAACATGATAGTATTGGAAGAAAATCTTATTCCAATTCACATACACCCAAGAGAATCTTAGTCCTTTTGATCAGTTACTATTTTATTAAATGAAAGGTCACAAATTTTAATCTTCCAACTATGAACACTCCTCTTGATAGTTAACCATGTGAGGCATTCTTTATCTTTTTGTGATCTTAGCTTACTTGATCCTGATGTGCACACCATGTTCTAACTTATCCCAATATGTAATTTTTTTGTAATATGTTTCCATGATCCTTTTTAACTAGGCGATAAGATATTTAATAATTACTCAAATCTGATTGGACTCAGAGTCCAATTTCTAGATCTTGATGGCCTAGATGGGTAAAATGGGCATCAATTTTAGCTTTTGAGTATGTTCATGAAGGCCCATGTATCTTCTTTGGAAATATCACTCTATGTGTCCACTTCTCACTAATTCATAGCTTATTTAGGGTCTTGAAATTTTTTAGACTATGGTACAGTGAGATCTTGACAAGTGGCAAGATCTCACTCACCTAGAGCTCTATAGGTCCATGATCATTGCCAATGTCTTGACTACCCCAGAGTCCTAAGATTAGGCCATGTGGCATCATATCAATATATCTCTTGGTTTATAATCTATCATATTTCTCTTAATTGATCATAAGGTGTGGTGAAGTGGGATGATGCCATATGGAATTATCCCATTCACTCAAAAGGTCTGTTTCTGACTATTTATGTCCTAATCTTCTCAAGGGCCCAAATAAGTGATATCATGCCACATGGCATGATCCTAAGCACCCATAGCTTTGAAAAGAGAACTCTTATTCCAAATATCTCTAGAATAGTGGAGCTCTAAGATCTTGATAGGTGTTAGCATCTCAGTAAATCTAGACCTATAAGATAGAAAATTAGTCATTAGACTTTAAATAAATTAATTAATCATTAGACCTTGAATTCTATGAAAATTGACTAAATATAAAAACCTAAAAAGAGAGGATGAAAATATTATAAAATCAACAATAAAGAAGGTGATATTCACCAAATGTCTAATTGGCCCATTTTATTAGATAAATTATTAAATCCTTTGATCAAAACACATTCAATTTTGGGTATTTTAAGTGATGAATTAGACTCAAAATTGAAAGACTTATGTACATTCAATAATTAGCTCCAAAAGTAAAATCATGCTAGTTCTATGATAGTATTTACAAATCAAACAACAATCAAATTTATGCTCATTTAATGTTTACGTGGATGTCAACATGTCATCTAATTAGTATTTCATGCCACATAGCATCCATTTGTTTATTTGAGGTCTAATTTGGTGTCCACTTGGGTTGATGACTTGTTTAATCTTAGTCAAATGAGATCTTGACACTTGTCTAGACCTCATTCACCTGAGACTTGATGGGAAACTCAAAAACATATAGACCACCTTGGGACTTAGAGAAATGGTATCATGCCACATCGCATGATTTTGAGCATCTAGTAGGTCTATTATCAATTAAAATTGAAGGAACTATCTTAAGGGTCCAAATAAATAGGAGTATGCCATGTGGTGTGATCTCACATCTAAGAGGTCTTTGGCCCATGATAACAAACCTAGAAGCCACAAAGTATTTAATAACTAGGATTTTGACACTTAACATCTAGATTTCTCATGATCTATATGGTCAATCAAATAAATTGAGGGGACCCAAGAAAGTGGGGAAATATCATGGCATGTGTCATGATCCTGGTCACCCAAAAAAATTTAGGTTAAAATGGATAAGCCAAAACAGGTTTTGAAAATTGAGAGAGCAATAAGTGGTAGCTCTTTACTTACCAAGAGACTCATGAGAAAGTTAGGTGACTATTTCCTCACGAGGAAACCAAAAGATTCATTAGAATTGAAATATTAATTTGAAATAAAATTTAGGTATATTTATTCAAAATTGATTAAGTCTCAAAAAACCTTTACAATTAGTTGGAAATTTGATCAATCCTAAATCTCATTAATCCCATTTTCATGAAGAATGACTAAGTAAAGGAATAAAATTGCATGAATACCTAGTTATTTTAGATTGAAATAAAGCATAAATAGACCAAATTTCTCAGGAAAAGAAGCTAAAAACTCTAAAATAGCTAGGTAATTTGCATAAATCTAAGGTAAAATGGTTTAAAAATGGTAAATTTAATGTAGTTCAAAAACATGATCCAAAACAAACCAATACTTATCATATTTGTGATAAATTTGAGTAGTTATATCAATACAAACCTAATTTTCAAAACTTTTCTAGACTAAATGCATACAATGGAGACTTTAAGTTTAGACTTAGTTCAAAGACTAAATATAATACAATATCAAAATTTCAACTTGTCAATAACCTTTTCAATTAGACCATGAATAAAAACATGCCCAAACTTAATTATACTAGAAGACCAAACTCTAGATAAAAATAGGTTTCATGATTTCAAAGATGAAATTAAGTTGTGTTATACAATCAATAATAATCTCCACCTCCATTCAATATCGAGGCAAAGATAGATATTTATTTGTATGAAATAGATGTGAATGCAGAGAGGCTAAGCCATTGACATGTCCAACTAGATGTATATGTCAATTTGCATCAGATAAATAGAGCTAAGAAAACACAATCAAGGTTAAAATTAAACAATCATTATTTAACTTAGCTTGAAATTTATGTCCATACCTTGGTTATTAGGAAGCTTCTTCCTATTACTAAGTGGGATTATTTTAAGATGTTAATCAAGAATTCATTTTATCCTATTTGTTATGAGGGAAAAAACACCATATATTAATAATAGCTAGGCAAAAGTAAGGCCCAAGCATACAAGAGTTCTAAAAGAAGGTTTTCCACATGGGAAAAGATATAGTGGATCATGAAATCTTTTTGAAGTATGTTTGTGGACTACAGATCCATTTGAGGATACATATCCTCTTGTCCAAGCCTATGGATGTAGATGAACTTGTTCTCAAGCTCACTACTTAGAGATGGAAGAGAAGAAGGCTCCATCTACCTCTCAAATAACTCCAAAGCAACAAGGTGGTTCTAATTAAAATGGAAAAGGTAAAAAAATGTAATCATAATGTTACTTCCTTTTATAATAAGGATACTAAAAGGCATTATGGGCATTATTATTTCAATACTCATTTTGAGAAAAATTATTAGAAAATGCATCTAGATGTACACCCATTCAAAAACAAGAATAATAATAAGGCTATGCCTTCTCTCAAAGGTGAATATATTGCTTGAAAAATTGATGTGTAAGATACTTTGTGTTTTACCTTTGTCAAAATAGAGGTATGTTTGGGTAGTATTAGTGCTCAAGAGAGTGAACTTTCTATGCTTTTCCATATTAAAATTCAAATAAAGAAAATAAAATTGGATGCTCCTTTTTATACTTATTCACAATAAAATCTAATAATCAATGAGTTAGTAGATTTAAATTGAAGATATAAACTTACAATCACATATGCTTTAGGTTGGGTGAAGAAATGTGTAGACATCAAGGTGACTAAGCAATGTAAAGTTAAGTTTGGTATTAATAATCATTTCATTGATGAAGTTATAGTGTATGTTGTACCTCTTAATGTGTGTGGTATAGTGTTTGCCATCCCTTATTTGTATATTTTGGATGTTATCTTCATGATGATAACCAATAAATAATTTTTGGTAAAGGATGGCAAGAGCTACATCATTTCATCCTACAAATGTGATTATAAAATATCTTTTGCAAGTGTCTCTCAAGCTAAAAGACTTGTTAATGCAAGTGCAAAAATTGTTTTACTTATTTTGAGATATATTCAAGATAAACAAGTGGTTGCACATAAAACTTATTGTATAATGTTTAATAAAAAAGAGAAAAATCATATGGGAGAGTTGGTGTAGCAGTTCAAGGAAGTCTTTCATGAGCCCATAGGGTTGCCATTAATGAGGCCAATTGAGCATAAAAATTAGTTGCTACCATACAGTCTGATTCCAAATATTAGATTTTATAAGTAATCACTGAAGGATTCCAATGAGGTAAATAGTAGTAACAGTATTTAATCTATCATAGTACTTCACCATGTGGTTCTCCTATTTTTTTATACCTAAGAAATATGGTTCATGGATAATGTGTGTTAATTATAGAGAACTTAACAGAATAACCATCAATTACATGTACCATCTTCCATAGATTGATTATATGTTGGTTCAACTTTAGCATGCCAAGTATTTTATTAAGATTGATTTGAAATATGGGTACCACTAAGTGATAATTAAGGAAGAGGTCATTTTGAAGACAACATTCAAGACAAGGCAAGGGTTGCAAGAATGATTATTCTACCTTTTGGGATATGCAATGCACAGACTACCTTTATGTGGTTAGTAAATGAGGTAATTGGGACATTTATTGATTCATTTTTAATCATGTATTTGTTTGATATTATTTTTTTCATAAAAAATTTTGATGAGCATAATGATCATTTGAAACACTTTTTGCAAGTTTTGAAGGAGAACAAGTTAGTGTTGAATAAGAATAAATGTGATTTTTATCAATAATAATTTATCTTCTTCAGGCATGTGGTTGGATATGGATAATTTAGGATTGATCTAGTGAAGGTAGAGGCCATCATGAATTGGCTAAATCATTTCAATGTGATAGAAACAAGGAACTTTATTAGTTCAGTTTAGTATTTAAAGAAGTTAATAAATAATTTATCTTTCATAGTTTCACCTTTGCATGTCATTACAATAAGTGTTAATACTTTTATTTTGGTTAAGAATAAAAAATATTCATTTTATATGTTCAAACATAGTATTAGACTTGTTCTAGTATTAAAATTACCTAACTTGAAGCTCTTCTTTAAAGTAAAAAATAATTCTAGTAACTATGTTATGAGGTTGTCTCATTACAAGAAGGTAAGCCTGTATGTTAACATTTAGAGTTATTTCATGGTGAAATTTTTAATTATTTTAAATATGATAAGGAAATATATGATTTTGTTTAATCTATAATTAAATGGAAACATTGTCTTATGGGTAAGGAAACTATTATCCACATGGATCACCAACCTCTCAAATATTTTCAAGCACAAACCAAACTTCAGCAAACTAAACACTATAAGTGGATGGATTTCTTAAAACAATTTAATTTGATTATTAAATTTAAGAAAGTGTGATTAAAAAACAAATTGATATGTTATCTAGACCTCATTTTCCTTCAGCCTTGTGCATCATAAATCTTCTTGCACCTTTTATGTGTGGGTCTTATGTAGAAGGATATGAGCATGATGTAGATTTTAGGGAGCCATTTCTTCAAGAAAATAGGCCCCAAGGTGAAATATTTGAGCCCAAGGAATATTATTACCTTCAAATTGGATAATATTTGTGTGCCTAAGGAGGAAAGATTTAACTCCTGAGTGTATCACATACTTCAAAATTTACATGACATTTTGATGTCATAAAAACTGTTACACATTTTCAAAGGTAATTTTATTAGCATAATACATAGTTTGATGTTGTTAAGTTCATAAGGGTATGTGTGTTATGTAGTAAAATCAAGCCTATTAACAAGGATTTAGGTTTTTATGTGCCATTATTGATTACTTCTTGGTAATACGAGATTATTTCTATGGATTTTGTATGAGGGTTGTGTTTATGGGTCATTTGGCACACCAAATCAGGTGGGATAGTTGTTTTTCTATACCATCTTAAAAGGAGGACCAAGATTCTCCCTGAGTTCTATATCTATTAGGTCATGGCATACTAGATGACCCAGTTAGTTAAATGCAAAATTGTTCTAATATGAGGTGCCTTTGTCAGTTCTAGATTTTCAAACTTCATATTCATCTTCAATACATAGAGGGAAATGCATCCATGTTATTTATGTTTTAGATTAGGTATTTGAGTGAGTTTCAAAAGATAACCAAGCATGCATACATACTTTATCAAATAAATTAATGTTTTAATATTTTAAACAACATGGACGTGGCTGATTTTTAAACATTCATTGTATACATATAAGTATTATACAATATGGTAAAAGATAGCAATGAAATAGAACATGTAATTAATATAAACATGATAAAGTTATTGAATTCATAGCCTAATCAAACCCTAGATAATAGATCCATAAAAATGGAAAAAAATAAAAGGGGGAAAGAGAGAAAAATTTTGTTGTCATGAAACCAAATCAGATCCTCCTGATGGATACAACCCATGAATTAATCTCCTACCTAGCCATAATATGCACAACCACCAATTGAGATGATGAAAGAGTATAAGGATGAGAAATCAAGGAGAATAACATCACTATCATATTCATGTATAGTAAATGAAATATAAACTCCACATCTTTGATTAATAATATATGTGAATAGCACAATTTTTGAGTTTACATTGATCAATTGGTCACAAATGATAGCATAATAGTAGGGTTGAGAAAATAAGGAACAAAACACACTATGAAACAATAAAATTTATTGAAAATAATGATTGTTCCAATCTTGTCTTCACACATCAATAAAGAGTCATCCCTTGGAATGGCCTTGGTCTCTCTACTTATATAAAACTTGGTCAATGGAGGGAAATTGTTTTCCTTCCAAAATCAAAAAACACTTTAACTTGAATTTTATTATGCACTTTCCCCCCAAATCCAATATTCTTACACTTTAACCACTTTCACACACATAAAATATAAATTATAAGTTAATTTTTGGAGCAAAAAGGATTTTAAGTCATTTAAATGCATTTTATAATAAAATGGGAACTTGGTTAGGATAAAGATGATAACTCTTGATTAACACAACTTACCAAATAAAAATTGATTACACCATGATGTCTAGACCACAACCAACTTTCCATCCTTGTAGATAGATTGTAAATTAGAGTAATGGCTCAAAATTTATGCTAAAAAACCTAACACATTATCGAATGGTTGTAGGACTCTAATTGTAGAACCAGTGAAGGACTCTGATATCTAAAAAATAGGTGTATGAATTTGATAGTTAAAAAACACGTATGAATATAATAGATACAAAATAGGTGTAGGACTCTAAAAATTGTAAAATAGGTGTAGGACTCTGATGGATATAGAATAGCTCTAAGACTCTGATAGCTACAGAATAACTCTAGGACTCCAATAACTATAAAATAAGTGTATGACTCTAATAAATTCAAAATAGGTGTAGAATTTTGATATCTACAAAATAGTTGTAGGACTCTGATAGATGAAAAATATCTCTAGGAATATGATAGTTGTAGAATGTCTTAGGGATTTTTTAGGATAAAAAGTAGGCTAAAACTCCATTTTTAGACTAAGTGTCCACTATGAAACTTTCTTGCACTAACTTGGCATTTTAAATAGAGGGGGTTGCAGGCCCTAGTTTGGTATGCAAACTAAGGTCACCCTTAGGATAAACTTAATATATTAGAATGAAAATTAAATATGGGTACCATGATTCCATAAAAATTAAGACATGTTTTGAAAGTAACAATAAATATGACTCTGCTAGAAAATACTCTTGAGTATTTTGAAACTAGAGAAATGTGTGTATGAACCCAAAATATATATCTAGTCTAGAATGAAACATGAATGGATTAAATAGAGTAAAATATTTTAATGGTTATGAGACCAAATATAATATTATCATTGGCATGATGTGTGTAAATGAGTTCATTACTACTTCGTGGAACCTATAAGGACTAGCTACTATAGCTTTAACCATTGGGTTAGTGAATTCTACCTTGAGAATGTTTGCCTAGACATTTGTCCACTACCATCCAAATATACATAACCCTAATAGAGATGTTTATAATCCCTCTCAAGGCCTCACACTACTTCTATTTACGCATCTATAGCCCTAATAAAGGTTTCCTAAATCACCCAAGAGTTGATTACTTTCTATAAATTGATTTTGTTTTCTTTATATTTTCTTTATTTCTTTATTTTAAATGTCTCAATTCTAAGTTGGAGACCAGCACGACAAATGAAAAGCATAATTATATATTTTTCACCCTAGATCTTAACCATAGTAGGTTTGTCCAAGTAAACTCAAAAATAATTAAAATATGGTTTATTTATTTTTGTACATGGTTTCAAGAGAATATCTTTAGAGGCCAAATAGTTCACCCAAACTCACCCAAACAAGAATAAATTTAGAAGACATATGATAGACAAATATTTTTAAACCAACTCATACACATAATATTAATCCAAAAACTAATTATAGTACTTAAGCACCTTAATGTCATTCATGATACTTACCTACAAACCTTTCTTTCTTCATTCACTGACCAATGAGGTATCCATAAGGCCAAACAAGTAAGCCTAGACCAAAAAGAGGAAAATGAAAAGGCCAAACCAATGGTAAAAATCAATGAAAAGTAACCTAAACTAACAATGAAAGCAAAAAGGAAAGATAAATTATTTACAATACCTTACCAAACTAATTCAAACTTAAAAGTATTGCTTGAGTAACAACCCACTAATAGGCAATAGGATGTCCTCACTAGTTAGACACTTGAGAGAGAATTCATTATAGATCAAGATTTTAAAATTTTGGTAGGGATATAATCACAAGCCAATTTTTATCTATGATTTTGTTTTCCTTTTCATTCATGTATCATATCCCAAAGAGTCTTATTCATGATGTTTTCACAAAAATCTAGTAAAAGTCCATTATTAAATTTAGTAATATACTTATGTTTACTCATGAATATCAATGGGGATAGGGTTTGAGAAATACCTCTACCCACATAGTGAATTGTGAGGAAGGATTAGCATGGGTATCATCACATACCAGATATATTGGAACACCCAACCTGGTGAAGATAATCCTTTTAAGGTAGCCAATTAGAATTTTAATTATGGTTTGAATTTGAGACAGGGATGCTATAATAATATCTTCACTTTGATTCTTTCTTATCATCATGGTATATATGGTATGTTCTTCCCATGAAAACTACCTTTTGGTTTTATCTTTAGTGGTTTAAGTACAATAAGAGTTTAACTAAGTTAGGTTATAATCTAGGGTAAATTTTAGTGACGAATATTTGTTAATTCATGAATATTCCAATTTTTAAATTTTGTTTTTGGTATTTTTAAGGTCGTTACATAGGTCTGAATCACCTAAAATTTAAGAATGTAAATTATTTTGAGAGTTGGCTCGCCAACCATTTATAATAATTTCATAGTTTACCCTTCAATTCACCATATATATGTATATATATAGTGCATAAGCTATCATGGGTAACCATAAAAATATACTTTTGGAAACCACCCCATGATATCAAACAAACACCCAATAGGTAACAAATTAAACAAAATAGTAGAACCCACACTATAACTAAAGGATTGTAGTCGAATGGTAGCATTCAAGATGCAAATGGTAGAAACAAAAAGTAGCACCAAATGGTAAAATTCAAGTTATAAATGGTACAATTTAATGAGAGAACTGAATGGTAACACTAAAAAAGTAGAACTAAATGGTAGAACCAAAAGGTAGAATGGTGTTGTAATTGAATGGTAGCATATGTGTTGTAATTGAATGGCAAAACCAAATGGTAGCATATGCACTACAACTGAATAATAGAACCAAACTATAGCATCCTTTCTCATCATGGAATCTAGTAGTAATGGTAAAAAGATAGGCCAATTATTAGGAAAATCAAGCATATTATCTTATTTTAAAGAGCTAATAAAAAATCTCACACAACCACAATGCACTCAAAATATAGGTACCTGTTAATTTTTGAGTTTGTCTTGAACTTGATTTTAATTTTTCAATAATATAAAAATAATTTTACATGCATAAATGCCCACTGATCATGATAGTATCTAAAAATAAAGAATTAATTAGTATAACATGTCACCCCTTAAAGATTGTATTGATGATGGCATGCCACCACTTGAAGACACTCCTCTAATGTTTTATGATAATGATCATGACACTCAAGTGGAAAAAGATATTTATGGTGCTCATCAAACATAAAATTTAGCATAAAACTTCACTCAAAAACATTTACAAAGGAAGAGAAGTAGATGGACAATTTGAAGGTCCTTTAAGGTGGACTAGGTAATGAAATTTTCTTTCATTAAACCTATATAGCCTAAAAATGTTGATGATACTCCAAAAAAATGTAGATGTACAATATGTAGCTATAAAATAGGAAATAAACACAAAATTAAACTTAAGTTAGACACAAATGAGAAACATTATGTAGAAATATGTGTGATAGTGAAGCACATAGATGGACAAATGACTAGAACATATAGGTGGAAAAATACAAAAGAATACATGTATGTAAGATATGCACATGAGTATGAAAATGATAATAAATATCAAAAATATATTTTTGAGAAAGGGTGAATAATCAAATATCAATTTAGAAAAGTTATGCAGTCTCATCTAAAAGCTAAATATATACATTTTTCTATTATATACCACATTCTAAAAAAGGGTAGACCTATTTTTTATTTTTTAGATTATAAGATTTTATTTCAACATAATAGATTTATTTATATTCCACAATCACATTGGTTAGATATAAGTTCTTGGGAAATGTAAATATGTCTAGCAATGGTTTAGAAAGATGATTTGAATTAAAATAATTTCAAAATTCACTACTCATCTCATTGTTCATTGATGGGGTCACAGCAATTGACAACACATCATGGGTTTCAATGCATGTTTATACTTTTGAGAACTATTCAAGGTAACCTCATCTACTAGTAGTTCATAAAATGGTATAAAATTTTAATATTAAAAAACTTCATTAATTAGCTATATTTGATTTGAAATATAAAGTTGGGATGGATGATTATGCAATAGTTACAAAGTTGGTGTGTATTGGGGTTGATGGTGCATTAGTTATGCAAGGGCATAGAAATGGTTTGTTTGTTTGACTGTAAATAATAATTGATTTTTTCCATACATTATTTTTATTCATTACATGTCTCATAGGATGAATCTTACATAAAAAATAATTAGTAAATTTGCTAATGTCTCAAAAGTGGAAGAACTCATTCATGACTTATATGCTTATATGTGAATAAGTCCAAAAATATTTTTAGAGTTATAAAAATTTGCAATAGGAGTAAATTATATTAAAAAACTAATGAAATATGTATACATAAGATGTATTTCTATGTATGAACCTGCATGCCAAATTTTTGAAGAATATCCATCATTGGTAGGTTTTATGTATAAATATCATAGAGAAGTTGACAAGGTAAGAGATTTTTTGTAGTGTTTCAAATGATTTAAAAACATTGTTAACATTATGTGAAATTATCTCAATGTTGAAGAAAATGAATTATTTAATGAAACATGCTCAGGAGAGATCCATTTATATTTTGACTTCATATGGTAGAGAAAATGAGTATGTCAATCTCTAGATATACTATACACTTCAAATGAAAAGTTTCAAGGCCATGCTTTAGTAATTGGCAATGTTTTATAGATTTTAATAATCCTAAAAGATATTTCAAATTGAATATAAATGATAATGTTTGTGTCATCATTAATGGAAAGGAAATACCAATGCACACTTTCTATAGAAGCCCTGATCTTGTGGGAGTTGAATCTGAAGAACTACCTATAACACGTATTCTGTATGATACTATTATATCTAAAATTTAGATGAAATTGAGTATAATTTCCCAAAACTTATCTATAGAGATCAGAGAGGGATGACTTGTTGGAGGCCATGGTAGTTGTGAGTCTAATATTTTGGAACACTAATAATAGTCAAAAGTTGGTTATCAATTTATTTCACAAATACATGGGTTCTCTTGTTAAGCATTTTGGTAAATCTATAGAGATCAATGGAGTTAAAATAAGTGGTATTTTAGGAAAGGATTTACTAACATCTCAATCAACTCATGTTGTAATTAAAATGTTTGAACAATATCACCTTCTAAGCAAACCAACAGAAAATGGGGCAATTACACAGCTATAGAAAAAAATTATCCTAGTAGCATCCTGTAGGAAAGTATTAGTGAATATTTTTGATTATATGAGTTTTTTCAAAAAATAATTTTGGGCTCAGTGGAAGATGAAAGAGTATTCAATGCATTATCTTTCTTTAAGTTAAAAATTTGAAATAGTTTGGATAAAATTTTAGAAATTTATTTGAGATTATATGTTTCACATTATGTTGTGGACATGTTTCCTTATGAAAGAGCTCTATCAATATGGAGTTATCTAACTAAAACAAGATACGTCATTAATATAATGATAAATAGAGAGGATGTAAATAATGACACTGAATATATCACCGACATGATAGATGCAAATGTCACTTGCGATGAGTAGATTTGTGTAAGATTGTTTCAATTATTCAAGTTTTAGTTGTATATTTGTTGCAATTATCATATTTTGAACTCCAATTTCATATCATTTTTGATATTATAAAACATTTCAAATATTAATTTTTTTACAATTTTTTATAGCATTGTCATTTGAAATATTTGTTCCATTCATCATGCAACTTTCCCTTTTATTTAATTGGCTCTTTAAAATTTCAAATGGATCATAATATTTTTGTATTTTTATAAGATTGCATTGTTAAATGCATATTTTTATTACTTTTGAAATAACTTAAATTTGATATTATAACACCATAGTAATAGTTTTAACCTTAAATTTTAGCTTAAATATATGAATTTTTAAGTCAAATACCAAGGTGATATAACATGACAAGCCTATTGAATAACATGACCAAATTCAAAAGAAAAAAATAAACTCATGAAGATTCAAGTGTAGAACAAACCATAATAATTGCCTAAACTCTACATCTGTAATAACTATAACTTTTCCATTATCTAAAACAATTATAATAATTGAACAAGCTGAAATCCCATCAAATTCAAATCCATGCTCATTTCAACTAAAAAGAAAAAACAATTACAGTCCACATCACCATGTTGTTTGAACTACATCCATTGAATAAACTGATATTTGTAAATTCAAACTTAACATTGATATTTAAAATTATTTTCTTTAAAACATAACATTATCTTTTAAAATTTAATAATGAGTTTACAATATCATAAAATTCAAATTCATTCTCAATCAAAATCCATAGAAATAATAATAATTGTAGTCTACATCACCATGTTCATTGAACTACATCAACATAAAATATGCATGCAATATGATAAATGAACCATAATTCATTACTCAGTAAAACAAGACTAATTGAAAATTAACAAATTGATCATTGTAAATCCAAACTTAAAATTATCATTTAAAATATTTTTAGAAAAAAACATCACATTGTCTTTAAATATAATAGGGTTTAAACATCGAAAATGAGTATTGGGAGGAAAAGATGAGTTTCGAGCTCTGCAACTCGAAGACCAGCTAGGGCAATTGTGCCCTAGCTGTTGGCATGGGGTTTGACGGAGGGTGCGTAGCGGTGGAAGGTGAAGCAGGGAAAGCGTGGTGGGTAGTCCAGTGCAAAGAGTAGGAGGCGGTTTAAAGGCTTGTGGGGGATGGCGATAGGAGAACAGACCAGTTTCAACGGGGAAAGGAGTTTTAAGGAGGTAGTCAGCAATTTTCCCCAAAGTAAGGATGCCAACTTCAAAGACTGGTCTGGGACAGGGCAGTATGCTAGTAAACAGGGTGCAGGTGTTGTGGGAGGATCAAAAATCTCCAAAACTAATGGTTGTCTGGAACGGTGTGAAGAGCGACCCAAGCTCATTATACCTTATGAAATGATTGCTGAGGATGTGAACTATTATTCCAAAAATTCGTTAAACTGCAAGTTTCTGGGGCTGAAAGTGTCTCTGCCCTTCTTGGAAAACTGGGCTCGAAGGGTGTGGGAGCTGGAGGGTGAAATGGAAGTAGTGTTGCTAGCCAACAGCTACTTTATGGTCTCTTTCAATTGCCTGGTAGACAGAAACTGGGTTTTCGAGGGAGGCCCGTATTTCTACAATCAGGTAGGCCTCTTTATGAAGCCATGGCATACGGGATTCAATCCCTCTGAGGAGTTGCCTAATAGAGTCCCGGTGTGGGTTAGGCTCCCTCGCATACCTATTGAATGTTGTAGGGAGGATGTCTTATAGATGATTGCTGCAATGCTTGGGAAGCCGGTGGGATCATCCTCTCAAACCACGGGTAAGAAATTTATGTCTTTTGCTCGTATTTGCATTGAAATTGACTTGAGCAGGCCTATATTAGATGCCATAGAGATGAGTGCATGAACTTATTCATGGGTTCAGCAACTAGACTATGAGATGTTGCCCTTTAGATGCCACCTGTGCCATGAATACGGGCATTTGGTTAGAAGATGCCCAAAGGCGAAACAGGAAGGACAACAACAAGCCTTCAATCCTCAGGAGAAGGTTGCTGCCTTGGATGACAGGAAAAAGAAAGGTGGAGCAGGTGGGGATAAAGACATGGAGGGTTTTGTGCAGGTCAAATCATGGAGTAGAAGCAGTGGACATAAGCGTACCTTCAGGGAGAGGCAGGAGGGAGAGACTTTTAACAGGTTTGAGATTTTGGAAGAATTGGGACAACAGGTGATTGCCCCTGGTCTTCCCATTACAGAGCAAATAGACAGTGAAATGGGATTGGATGGTACGACCTCCTTTTCTTTTGTTAAAAATGCTGAGGTACCCCCCATGCCAATGATTCTGGAGGAGCAAGGAGAAGGACAGGTTCTTTTAGAGGCGACTGAGGAGGTGAATCAGGTCTTAGATATGGAGAGGGTGCCAACTTCACATCTGGCTACAGGAGGGAAGAAGAAAGGGAAGACGCTTCCTTGTTTGGGTATTCTTCAGAAGGAAAGCAAAAAAGGGGGTGTTGATAAAGGAATAAAAGCAGGCAGGAGAAAAGATTTAGAGAAGTTAAAAATAATGGGGGAGAATTTGGTGGAGTCGGGGTCAGTCAGGACCTTGGATGAGCACTTCACAAGCCCCATGAAATGATTACAATATCTTGGAATGTGAGGGGATTGAATAGCAGCCCCAGACAAAATGCTATTCAGGATCTCATTAGGAGTAGACGTCCTAATATTCTCTTTCTATAGGAAACCAAAGTGTCTGTGGATTACATGCTTGACTTAGCTCTAAAACTTTGGAGGCAAGGTCAGTGCCAGTGTATTGGAGCTCATGGGACAGCAGGAGGGTTAGCTTGTTTTTGGAATCCTCGTAAAGTGCAACCAGTTGCCTGGATTGTTTTTAGGTCTGTGATCTCCTTGGTTGTAATGTGCACAGAGTCAGGGGAGTATGTTTTATTGTCAAACATATATGCTCCCAATGATGTACAGGGCAAGCAAACGGTGTGGAATAACTTGCAGATGCTCTATCAAGAATATCCATACCATCCTTGGATCATAGCAGGGGATTTCAATGTGATTCTTGATTTCTCTGAGAAAAGGGGGGGCAACACTCGATTGGAGCCGTCTTCTCTTCTGCTCAAGGAAAAGATTTTGGAACTTAATTTAGTGGACATTAAGCCAGGCAATGGTAGATTTACCTAGAATAATAGGCAAGTGGGAGATGAATGTATTGCAGAGCATCTTGATATATTTCTTACCTCTTGATTTTGGGTGGGGGGACGTTGGAATCTAAATTTTGAGATCCTTGATTGGTGTGGGTCGGATCACTGGCCAATTCAGCTAACCATCTCTTCGGCCCAAAGACAGCGGCAACCTCATTTCAAATTTCAGCTTATGTGGCTGAGAGATCAAGATTTGTTCAATCACATGGCTGATTGGTGGAAGGAGGGTCGGCCAAGGATGGGAACAGCAATGTATGTTTTTGCCAAGCTCCTTCAACATGTGAAATACCAGCTCCAAAGGTGGAACAAGCAGATTTTTGGAAACCTTTTTCAGGAAAAGAAGGCCGCGTAGCAGAAGTTGAATGAGATTACTAGAATAATCAGAGAGGATGGGTTGACGTCGAGTCTTCTACAGGAAGAGGGGAAGGCATCCCAGGTGCTGGAGGAATGGGAGTTGAGAGAAGAAATATTTTGGAAACAGAAGGCTAGGATCGAGTGGTTGCAAGAAGGTGACAGGAATACGGCATTCTTTTTTAATTCGGTCCAAGTGAGGCATCATGGTAATATGATCTCATCTTTGAGGACGGAAGAAGGTGAGATGGTCTACTCTACTAGTGCCATTTGTCAGGAGGTGGAACAATACTTTAGCTCCCTTTTTCAAGACAATGGGAATCGGGATGAGGCTACAGAGGAATTAATTTTGTCCAGCATCCCGTCTATTATTTCTCCTGATATGCGGACACAGTTGATGAAGCCCATTACAATGGATGAGCTGAAAAAGATGGTTTTTATGATGAAAAAAGGCAAAGCTCCTGGTCCGGATGGTTTCCCAATTGAATTCTACCAAGAATTTTGGGAGATTGTCAAAGACGACTTACTTGCTGTGGTCCATGAGTCCTGTGAGAACAAACAAATGTTGTGGGCCCTGAATGCTACATTCCTAGTGCTTATCCCCAAGGAAGAAGGAGCTAATCATTTCAGCAAGTTCCGACCCATATCTCTTTGTAATGTGATTTACAAAATTATATCAAAGCTAATTGCTGAAAGATTAAAGGGATGTTTGAAGGGGCTGATATCAGAGGAGCAGAGCGGCTTTGTTGAGGACCGGCAGATTTTGGATGGGATTGTGATGGCTATAGAAGCCATCCATTCCATGTCCAGGTCAAAGGAGAAGGCTATGTTTATGAAACTAGATATGTCTAAAGCATATGACAGGGTGAGGTGGCCTTTTCTTCGGAGAAGTCTAGAAGCTTTTGGTTTTGAGGAGGGCTGGATTAATTGGGTTATGAGTTGTATTACTTCTACTTCTTTCTTGGTTCTGATCAATGGGGAACACTTGAGCTTATTTGGGGCAACTCAAGGTATGCGGCAGGCTGATCCGCTATCGCCCTACTTGTTTCTTCTACTGGCAGAGGGGCTCGAGAGGAGAATGAAGGCTTACACTAGTGAAGGAGTGGTTCAGGGGTGGCGATGGGGGGAAGGGTTTCCAGTTCTCTCCCATCTACAGTTCGTTGATGATGTGGCTTTGATGGGATAGGCCATGATTCATGAGGCTATTAATATTCGTAGGTGCTTGGATGACTATCTGGCTGCTTCGGGTTAGAAGGTCAATGAGGACAAGTCGTCCATATTCTTTTTCAACATGCCTCATGCTATTCAGAGGAGAATTGGGAACATTTTTTGGTTTCAGATTGGGAGCTTACCGGTGTTGTATTTGGGAATGCCTATTTCTTTGGGTCGGCTGGCCAAGGAATCTTGGCAGGGGATTTTGAACAAATTCAGGACCAAGGTTAGTCATTGGACTCACAGGTGGTTATCCTTCACCAGGCACATCCAGTTGATCCAGTCCGTTGTCCAAGCCTTGCCTATCTACAGGTGTATGTTGCAGATCGTGCCAGCTAGTTTCATTAGAGAGTTGGATGCCATGGCTAGACAGTTCCTGTGGGCCAGTAGTCTGTCTACTACCAAGTGGAGCTTAATCCAATGGGATGTGGTTTGCACTCCTAAGAGGTATGGAGGTTTGGGGCTTAGACAATCCTTGCTTGTGGGGATGGCTATGGCAGCTAAGTTATACTGCAGATGGTGTAATGAGCAGAGCAAGCCATGGGCTAAAATTTTAACCCATAAGTATTTGCCAGGAGCGTCCCAAGAGGATATCCCCAGGTATGGCTTAATGGGAAAAGGGTCGGTGATTTGGGATACACTCAAGAAAGGAGCAGCTTTGATTAAGCATGGCTTATTTTGGATTTGTAACAGTGGGAGGAATGCCAGATTTTGGGAGGACTCTTGGGATGGACACGTTCCTATTGTTTCTCAATATTCGCATTTGTCTGTGCTTGCCCAGAGGTTCATGGAGGTGGGTTGGGATAGAGTTGGGGACTTTAAAGCCTATGTCACCTAGGATCAGCTGACTTTGGTGCATTGGAAGGGCAGGGAGGACTGGCTGATCAATGGGATGGATGCAGAGTGTGCTGACCTAATTTTAATCCTGGACAAGCGCAACTGCAGTGCCCTGAGGGGTGAGGATGAGCTGGCCTGGTTCCCGAATCCCAGAGGTAAATATACTATCTCTTCGAGCTAGCAAGTATTAATTGAGTAGAATTTATCAGTGGACGGAGAGATTCCTTGGTGGCGCAAGGCTCGAAACAGCTTCGGATGGCTGAAGTGTAACTGTTTTGCATGGTCACTGGCTTGGAACCATTGCCTGACATGGGAAAATATTTGGAAGAGAGGCTTTGCTGGCCCGTCCAGATGTGTCCTGTGTGAGGCAGAGGAAGAGAGCACGCCACACCTTTTTTTTAGATGTTAGTTTACCAGCCAATTGTGGCACTCCTGGTGGGATGTGTGGCGCAGCAGCTGTGTTCATGCTTCTTCCTTGGTGGAGTTTTGGTCGAGGCAGGGGAAGCCGACCTCGATCTCTCATTTTTTGCTTAATGCTTGGTATGTGGGGCCAATTTTCCTCCTCTGGCAGGTATGGCTAGAAAGGAATCAGAGGATTTTTACTGATATTAAGATTGGAGCACAGCAGGTGTGGGGTCGCATTCTGAGGATGCTCCAGGAGACTATTCACGCCAAGAGTGAGATTGCGCTTCCTATGTCTAAGGAGGACGCTGAGGTGGTCGACAGGTTGGGCCTGCATGGGATTGTGCCTTCCTCAGCTTGTGTTCAAAGGAAGGATGGAGGCAAGAAGTGGATCCAGAGGAGTGGTAGATGGTCGCCCCCACCGGCGAATTACCTGAAGATCAATACGAATGGTTCTTCAAGAGGTAACCCGGGCCTGGCTAGGATTGGTGGTATAGGCCGGGATGCTTTGGGAATGGTTGTCTTCATTTTTTTGACCTTCATGGGGGCACAGACTGTCAACAGGATGGAAGGTATGGCGGTTTTACATGCTTTACAGAAAGCGTATGAGCTTGGATGGCGCAGGGTGATTTGTGAAGCCGAATCACAGATTTTGATTGACATGATTGTAGAGAAGAGATTTACGGATGTTAGTTGGCAGCTTTCTGTGATTGTTCAGCAGGTTTTACATATTAGCTCCCTCATGGAATCGGTGAATTTTGTCCATATTCTGAGGGAGAGGAACGTGGCAGCAGATTGTTTGGCCAAATGGGCATCTGAGGGAGCCGAAGGAAGCAATGTGGAGGTTTGGGAGCAGTTGCCGGAGATTGTTAGACAGAATTTGGATAGGATTGTGAGGGCAGATAGAGACAATATGGGGATGTGATTAGATGTCCCCTTTGCTTTGTGTTGTGCTGGTTTGGGATTCGGCTTTTATTTGTAAGTTTCTTGGTTTTTCGTGATTTATAGAGTTTTTACCCCTGTTTTTATTTAAAAAATAGGGTTTAAACATCAAAAAATAGCAATTTTTTTGTCTTGAAAAAAGACACCTCACTACTCAGCCACTTTGTCGATCCCAACATCCACATTTTTACTACCATCCTTACAAATCTCTACCTCCACTTCCTCTATGACATCCTTTAATATCCCTGCCCTTTCAACATCCTTAGCCATAGAATTAATATGAGCAAGATTTTCCTTTTCTTCTTTTATAGCATCTCATATAGAAAGTAGACTTGGATTGACATCTATTTTTTGCTTCATAAAGCATCAGAATCCCATCCTTGCTCCTTAATGATTTTTTTGGGTGTGTTCTATTTATTCAATAGAACAAGATTCTCTTTGAACTGAATGGTAGAATCTAAACTTTTTCATCTATTTTTCAAATGCACATTGAGGACCCCAGCTTCCTTTTTTAAATTCTCATATTTTTCCTACAATTACAAATGAAATGTAATTAGATACAAACTAAAATAACTATGACATAAAATTTGATAAAAATGATGATACATTACGAAAGCTTTTTCCTTATTAACATTTGAAATAACAATAATGTTATTGTTTTTTGCCCATTTATTAAAATATGAATAGGATATGCATTCAAATTCTCTAACCTATTTAGAATAATACTCAAAACATTATCATTATAACTATTAGAAATACAAATGGACCCAGATTTAGCTTGATCCAAAAAAGCATCAATCTTTATGGATTCATGTTGACAAAAAAAATCCCTCTAGGAGTGGTTGTGATAACGAGCATTTATTTATTTAATCAATGTATTTGCTTAAAACTCCCAAACTAATACATTTCTTAACTAATCTATAACTCCCTCCTTACAACTTGAAATAATACTTTATGATAATAAATTATTTAATGGAAAATATGTCATGCCATCATCATAAAAGTTAACATTAGTTAGTGGGGTGGGGGATGAAGAGGTACAAGGTTCCTCCTAAGCAGTTACATTTGGACCCTAAATAAAATCATGAGTATTGAAATCAGCACCACCAACTCTCCACTTTCAATCTTGATATATTCCTCATCAAGATCATTTTTTTGTAAACAAGTTAATCCCTATGCACTAGAGATACATCTGATAGATAAAGTTGGTAATTTAGAATCAAAAAATTATAGTGTTCCTCTACTAGGTGTTGGCCCTATTGGGAATGAAATATTATTTCCCCTTATGTGAACTTTGTTCAGGGGTGGTGGTGGCAACATACTTTTCCTTAGAGATTGAGGGTGACCTACAAAAATAAATTATACTAAAAAACTGGTAAATTTAAAAAATAAAACTCGATGCTAATTTGAAATTAAATATTTAGTACTTGTATTTGGAGATAATATTTAATCCAATGTACACACCATATTCTGAGTGATGGGGGCAGTTTGAGATGCAATAGGTAAACTTCCAATCAAAAACATCTATAATCAATTAATCTTCAACTAAAAAACCAAAACATAGAATGTAAAATACCTTGAACAGAGGGTCAATAAGACACTAGAAGATGAAATGTTGGGGTTTATTGAGTTTGTTCAAGGCCAACCTCAGTCAATTTTGATTCAACTATAAAAATCAAATAAATAAATAAGATGATGCACTTGAAAGTTAAAATGTCAGTATGTATTTATTATTGAAAGTTGTAAATATGAAACCTGCATACAAAGATGGTCTGGAAAAAAATCTTGAATGTTTTAAAATATGCAAGGAATGTAAGGATGATTCTATAGACTAGAATCTCCGGATCTTTCAACTACACATTTTCATTTTGAAGCAACTTATTTTCAAGTTATAAGGGCATCAAATCTTACCTGTAACAAACAAACAAATACTAAGCCTTAATTTTATAATGGTTTATAAACTAAACCATTTAGTGATTCATTTGAATGGTAAACTAACCTCCTACTCATTAATAGACAAAGCATTTGTGCTTATTTTTAGATCCAACATGGTTTAAATCACATTTTTTTTAAGGTCATATAAGACCTCATAATACAAGTCCAAAATAGATTGAATAGGATATTATGGAACTGGGATTGGTATAATCATAATTTAATTATAACCTAATCCTAGAATAAATAAAATTGCATCAGTCATATCTCAACCTAGAAGGACTATGAAGAATGTAAATAACTCAAAAGAGAATGTTTGTTGGTCTTCCCTATAATACTATTATTGTAAGGAAAAATTAAATCATTGATTTAATAAAAGGGTCAAAAATGTCATCCATGTGGAGGCCCCTCTTACGACTATCTACAATGAAAATTAAAAAATATGAATGAGTCAAAAGGATGAAAAATTAAAAAAAATTGAATTTTTAATATGAAAAATAAATTTACATACCAGTTCGATCGATATGCAAGTTGAAATATGACTCTAAATATTTCTTATCATCATTTATAAACATTGATTTTGGAGTTAGAGGGTTAGCATTATAGAATGAAAGCCCTATCAGATTATGAATGTCTGTTATCAAGGTACCAAAGTAGATCAATCTAGAGTTGATGTTCATTATGAACCTCATCTCGTTAATGTCATAGTAAGACATTAACAATTTTAGTAACCCATGGTCTATTTCATACTACGGCATGTAGAGAAAGCTGTCAAATTTGTATTTTAAAATCCAATCATTTAAGGTGTCTGGGTGTTGTACCGGCTTCAAAATCTTTAGGAATAATCAATTCTTGAAAATCTATTTTCTTTCCAAGGTATTGGACTATTTATTAGGTGGATCCTAGATGTCATTGGCTGTGTCATTAGGTGAATTGTTATGAGTGGGGTAAAGCAAGGATGATAAAACTATTTTGTGAAATGGTGAAAATGAGGGTAAAAGATGAGTATTTATAAGCCAAGGGTGGCAACTAGGATACTAGCTAAAATACTAGATGCATGGGTTACCCAACAGCACTAAACAAATAATATGTAATTGAAAAAATCCCATGTTGACTGGCCACACCAAATGACATCTCCAAGACAAAAGCACCACCCAAAATCACTAGCCAAGTGTGTTTCTTAGTATCACCAACTGGCACAACCATCCTCCTGAATCTTGATGGATTCATCATCATTCATATAAGATTTTTCACGAATATAAATTAGTTTTTCATATATTTTCCAAATAATTCCAAGAAGTTTTCTTGTACGGCCTCTTAAAATTAACCCTGGTATCATCATTTCTAACACCCACTAGATCTATTTCTTTGTTCAAGAAGCCATGTTTATCATCACTCACTTTTATTTTAATTTCTTCTACCACTAGGAGGAACATCATACTACTCCAATCACATCCTATAGGTTCCTCTAAATGATTCAATATTTAAAATGTGGGGGCAATGAGATTATTTTCATCCTCTTTCCACTTATCATTAGTAAGGTACATGTGTTTTTATTTGGTGGTGAGTAACCTCATGATTGCATCATTCAAATCCATAGTAATCAGACCATAATTAAGGTTGTCCTAAAGCAATGTATTTTCAATTTTAAACTCTATTAGTTCTTCCTACTTGCATAGATGACTAATTTCAAAATTATTTTATTCTATTTTATCTACCTCTAATAATAAGGAGAGAGTTGTACCATTGCAATTTGACTATTGATCTTCATAAATCAGCTCTTCAAATGTTGGAATAGCAACATATAATAGGCCTATTTTAGATGCATAAAATGCATCCTCCTCATTTAAATACTCCAATTCTCTCATTTCTTCTTCAATATGGTCATGAGAAGTTTTTTATTCATCTTCTTGTGTAGACAATTCATTTATAATCAAATTTTCACCAATGAGCTTACATAGATGTACTACTATAATTTCATCATCAGGATCATCATTGTCACTTCTTTATTGGATTTATTTATGCCTTCTAAATGGAACATTATCAGTCAATATGACCACTGTAGCACTTGTCTCATAACTCAGCCCTTGCATGGTTCATTGTAACTCTCTTACAGCAAATGATGTTTGACTAACAATAGTACCAAAAGATGTTTGAGCATCAAAGTAAGATAAAAAATCATGTTGATTATATGTTGAATTAACATAATTACATGCCCTAAGTGTTATAATTTGTCATAGGGAGGTCTGGTTGATTATAAGCTTGAGTAAATTCTTGATTGGGAGGCATAAATTGATTCATTAGATGATATTTATGCATGAAAATTGAAAGAGTTTAGGTGTAAACACCCAGTTGTCCTAATAAATATAATAGATCAGCACTAGATCCATGTGGCATTGATTATTTCTTGATAATGAATAATTCCTAATAATTCAACACCAAAGATACGATTTTTGATGGGTTTATCTAGATGATCATATAAGTCAAAGGGTCTAAGTTTTTTAAATAAATCTCAATGGTGATGGATTATTTTTACAAGAATGGTATCTCAACCTCCTATATAATTGATGAAATTGATTATTAAACATTATCATCGGTTCATTGGGCTCCCTATAATGAGTATAAAACTGGTGATATGGGGTGGTGATATTAGTGGGTATGCCAAAATGGTTAACAATCACATTTTGGAAGGCAATGCATGAGGTAATGCATCCATCCAAAAAGTCTAGGTACTAGCCAAAACCAACCTCATCCAAAGAATAAGGAAATAGATGACAAGTGACATATTCATGTTGGATCTGAGTCAATATAATGGCATCTTCAAATAGTTGAATATGTTATTCATCCATTTGAATCCCATCATGTGTGTATTTTTAGCAAAATTTATCAGAATAATTAGGCAAGTTGTGAGCAATCCCTAGAATGTTCACATGGTAGCCACCTCCACCAATCTAAGCCACAGCCATTAGTGGGTTAAAAAATTTAGTCTTATAGTTTTAATAAATGTAATGCCTCATTTTGGGCAATGATTCTAAAGTGTCAAAGTTTAAGTTTTTTAGTTTAAATTTTAATTTAGGCTCTCCTTCTATCACTAATATGTTGATGGGTTATTTGGCATACCAAATTAGGTAGGACAATTGCCCATCCAGGATATATTGAAAGGAAGCTTGAATATTTCCCCAATGTCTATATTTGTCAAGTCATGACATAATATATAACCCAGTTGGTTGAATGAAAAATTGATCCAATTCAAGGATTTTTTGTTGGTTCTAAAATTTCAAACTACATTTTGGTCTTTACTAGATAGATAGAAATGCATGTCTTTTATGTTGTAGATTAAGGTTTTAGATGAGTTTTGGAAGACAATCGAGCATGCATATAAAATTTCCTAAATAAATTAGCATTTTAAGATTTTAAACAATAGGGATGTGACTAATTTTTAAGCATAGATTGCATTGAGTATAAGTATTCAACAATGCAGTTGTGAGATAGCAAGTATAGAGATCATGAAATTGAGATAAATGTGATCAATTGATTACATTCATATTCTACTCTAATATTAGCTAAAATATCCATAAAAATGAAAAAAGAAGGTGGAAAAAGAGAGAAAAAGCATGTTATCATGAAACCAAGTTAGATCCTCTTGATGAATGCAACCCACAAAATCAATATCCTACCTAACTAGCATATACAAAACCACTAACAAAGATGATTCAAGATTCTAAGGATGAGAAAACAAGGAGAAGAATAACATCACCACCATATTCATGCACATGTAATGAAATAGAAACTCCATAGTTTTTATTAATAATATATGTGTGAATATCACAAGTTATGAAATAAAAACTCATTTCACTTTAACTACTTCCACACCTATAGGAAATTAAATAGAAACTCCTTTCACTTTAAATGCTTCCACACCTAAAAAATGGAAAATACAGGTTACGTTTTAGAGCAAAAAGGCTTTTTAAGTCATGTAAATACATTTTATAAGGAAAACATGGAACTTAGTTGGGATAAAGATGGAATCTCTTTATTGGCACAAGTTCCCAAAGAAAAATTATTACAGCATGATGTCTAGACTAGAACTAGCTTCCCAAAATCACACATGGATCACAAATCAAAACAATAGTTTAAAATTTATCCTAAAAAAACTAGCATGTTTTGAGATGGTTGTAGGACTCTGATAGCTTTAGAACATCTTTAGTACTTTGATAGCTTTAGAACATATCTAAGACTTAAACAACTAAAAAATAGGTGTATAACTCATATAGTTGAAAAATAGGTATAGGGCTCTTCTAGATGCAAAATATCTCTAGGACTCTGATAGTTTTAAAATAGCTCTAGGACTCTAACAGTTGTAGAATGTTCTAGGGACATTCTAGGCCAAAAAAGGAGGCCAAAACTCCATTTATAGACTAAGTGTCCAATATGAAACTTTCTCACATGGACTTGGTCTTTGCAAAGGAGGAGATTTTGCACCCTAATTTTTCACATAAAATGAGACAAACCCTAGGAAAAAATTGAGAGAGTGAAACAAACATTAAATAGGGTTACCATGATTCTAGAGGAATTAGGGCATGTTTTTCAATTAACAATAGGTTGTCTGTGTCAAGGAAGAGGCATGCCTATCTCTTTACAATTGTGGACTGGTTTAGTAAGATGTGTATGTTTATCATTGTAAGAAGACCCTCAAATGTGTGATGCATTTGAGTTATTTTTGAATAATGTGTGGGTTCCTTTTGGTTTACCTAGTTCTATTATTTTAGATCAAGACTCAATATTTTGTGGTAAGTTTTAGGCCACGTTATTGGAGAAGATGGATACCAAGCTAAAATTATCAACTAATTTTCATCCACAAATTGATGAGTAGACAAAATTTGTGAGTAGAACATTGATGCAACTCTTGAGAGGGTACCATAGGAAGCATCCTAAGACTTGGGATGAAAATTTGGTGCATATTCAACATTCCTATGACATGATAGTGCATTCTTATACTATCATAACTCATTTTAATTTTTTTTTTGAGATATTCATACAAATTAAATGGGAAAGTAGATCAATAGGTTGACAAATCTAGAAATGTCATTGGTAATATTTAATAAATTCACCTTCAAGTGTAAAAGAGGTTGATGTAGTCATAATCCAAGTATAAATCAAGGTATGATTAGCATAGGATTGAGCATAATTTATTTTTTGGAGATAGTGTATGGTTTTCCATGAGTAGAGAGAGTCTTCAATGTAATACTAAAAAGTTTAAGCCTCTTATATATGATACATTTGGAATTTAGGAACAAGTATGAAAGAATGCATTTAGACTTGATTTTTCTTCGTATATGAAGGTCTATTTTGTTATCAATTTTTTCAATGTTCAAAGTTAGACAATGAAGACAAAGAGTTATTGATACATATAATATAAGACCTCACTCTTGATAGTTATTTATAATTGGAGAATAATCTTGAGTCTTAGAAGAAGAAGAAGAAGAAGAAGAAGAAGACAACAAGAGGAGTGTAAAAGCATTGGTTAGTCGGGATAAAGATTCACCTACCCAGAAAGGCCAAATGGTATTTCATAAAAGATGTAGGGAAGAGATTTCCTCACTTAACATTTTCTTGAAGCTTTTATAGAATTAAAAGCCTAAAATTGGGGAGGTATGATCTAAAATATGGATGTAATTTATTATTTATGCTTGCTATATGTTTCCATTATTCTCAATTTATTTAATTAATGCTTGTAAGACACTTCATATTAAAACATCAATACATATAAGTTACAATGGCATAATCAATATGAAGATGATCCAAACACCCTCAGAATGGTGAAGATGACTAATTTTAGGTCTTCAATTTAAGGGTTTTTAAATATATGACAAAATTTCCAATTTATGTAAGCCATAATTAAAATAACTAATTATATTTGTAGGTGACAATTACATAACCATCATGAAATGATTTGGTAACCATCAGTTTGCATATTGTGGTAATTTCTCCACCGTACATAACTTGAGTATGGTAATGTTTGTAAAACTTTAATATTTCCTCATGATAGTTTGTTTGAAATATTTAGTGGGATCCAAGGTGAGAGGGCATAAGTACAACCTTTGTGGAAGGCATAGGACATTAAAAAATGTAGTGAAAAGTCTTTAAGTTGGATTAACAATTTAATTTGAAAGTTTGAGTCTTTGTTCTTGTTATCTCATTGTTCCTATCTATATATGGTTGTTTTAGTTTTGTTTAAAGTTCTATGACGTTTTTAAGAAGTGAAAATCAAGCTTGTGTGCAAACTTTAGATAGAGTGGTAGTGATAATTAGGTCCATAAAGACCATTTTTGGTAGTAACTTGTATATTTTTTGAATGACGTAGTAGAAGGACAGTGTAATTGCCTCACCCACTAGATTTTTTCCCACACCAAGTTTCTATAAGATAATTCTTGTGTTCTTATTCTTTATCTCATTTTCATGATTCATGTTCATGTTTAGTATGTTGAACATTTCATTTCTACCTCTTATTTATCTATGTTTTAGCATTAAAAGTAGCCTATAAGACTAACCTTTCAATCGTTTATTTAGCTAGGAGTTATAGGATATGTGTTAGTAAAGCTTAATCTAGAATATCCACCTAGTTTATAAATTAGATATCAAGGGACAATTTACCAAGGTGATCAAGGAGGAACTAATCAATTCAAGTGTCTTTAACATTATCACAATGAAGAAATTGCACATTATTCAGGGTATGCTTATGAGGTGTATATTTATATATTTTATTTGCTTAAATTATCAGATATAAATATTTGGCTTAGAGAAATATGGGCCATTCATGTTAAGTTTTTCATTACTCCAAATTAAGCCATGGTAACAAAAGCATTAAAGTGATTCTAAGATTTCAGGGTGAGGATGGAGAAAAAAAGAAAACACCTAGTGAGCTGATTAATGATGAAAATTCATCCCCTATAGATGATGACTCATCAGTTGTAAAACCCACTCAAATGTGGGGTTGGTTATGACCATTTTAATTTTATTTATCAAATCCTTGTATTTGTATTTTGTCAAAAAGAGAATATTCTATAATATTTCAAAGTCATTATTTTTAATGACTTGAAAGTTGGTTATAATTATTTATGTGCCTTTTATGTCTCATAAATTAAAGTTATTATTGTTGCAAAGGGACTTGACACAAAAAAATTGATAGAGAATAGATTGATAAATGAAACTTTGTATTCTTTTTTGGAGGAGAATTTAATAAGAATTATTAGACTTTGTGGTATTATATTTTCTTGTCTTCGTATTATTTATTTAATTTAATGGTACATATATTTCTCTTAAATTTATTGGAATCTAATGTGTCTAATGTTGATTATCAATAACATTTTCTATTTTTTCCTTGTATATGCAATCTGAACTCTTGATTTATTCAACATTGTGTGTGTTCTTCCATTTCTTTTCCTTTCAAGTAATTTAAAACACTCCAAATAAATTATCAATGTATATTTGTGAATATTATTTCAAGAATTTTTTTTATTTCAATAAAATAAACCTCCCCTCATAAGAGAAGGGAATTTTTCCCATAGTTTTGTAAAATCCTCATTTTGTCCTATGATAAAATATTTTACCAGTAGAACAAAGAAGTGAACACCTATTAAATGTATCAAGTATATGTACGAATGGTATTAATCCACTACTCAAATGAAATTCTCAAAATTACAGAGGGGTGAGCATAAAAAATTAGAGACAAAAAATAATCTTGATTATCATTCCCTATAAACAATGTGCCTAATAAGATACCCATATATAATTCAGGAATTTGATTTCACATCTACATCATTGAATAGAATCATTACAAAGTGTATAACAAATTTATAACAATTAATATTATCTAAAAATCTAAAGTACAATATTAAAAATTTGTTGTAAATGAGCTCAAATCTTAAAATTAACCATTGGTGTGTTCTTTAGATTTTTTTTATTTGCAAAAATACCCTAAAACATTATCTATATGAAAAAATTATGCTCGAAAAAAGTTTGAAAATAGAGCACAAAATGCTTTAAAAACACAATATCCAAGATGAATCAAATTCATTTACTATTGTAGACATTATTATATGATTATATATCACCTCAGTCTTGTACACTTGTCAAACTCAAACCTTGGTTGTTCCTCTTAGTTCTATACCTTTCTCACTTCCACAAGTCTCATGTATCGTCTATCTTATTCCCCTTGGCCTTTATCTCTTAGTCCAAGTAGTCTTATGATGATAACACAGATACTCTATCTTGCCTAAAATGCTTAAAATATACTTAACTTCCATATTTACAAGTATTAAATCTATACTTAATTTCTTATTCCCTTGACACTAACATCTAGGATAGACACTAGTGTTCATATTAGTGTCCTAACCTAATGCAAGTGTCTAGTGCCCTAAAGTCATCCAATTTTAAATGAAACATATATTAATAGTTGTCTTAAGTGTTTTAATGTAATATATTACTCCAACAGGATTGATATAAATACAATATCAACCCTCATTCATTCGTCACCTACAAGACCTAGAAAAATACCAAAGAGACCAAGGAAACTTATCAAAAACATTGTATCAAGCATTCAATTAAATAAAGCTTCACTATTTACACACTAGTCATAGGTATAGCACATCTATAGGTTTGAAGTACTAAATGAGTATCCCAAGATCCTTATTTTCTAAGTTACAAGTTAGGTCATTTTTGTACTTGATTTCCACATATTTCATGATTCACACACAATACGTCATATAGGGGAGAACTAAATGAGTTTAAGGCCTTCTTTTGGTGTATTGGCTATGTAGGTAGCAGCCACTGATAGTAGGGTCTTTAGGGGAGAAATACATGATTCTAAGGCCCTATTTTGGAGTATTGGATATGTAGGCAACACCCATTGATAATGGGATCTTTGGGGTCAGCCTGACATCATGTGCCCACTAACCCATTTTTCCCCAAGGTCACTATTAATATGGAGAACCAAGGTTTTGTCACTTCACAAGGAGTGATAGTCTATGACCCAGATCTGAATGCACTAGAGTAAAGGTGAAGTCAAACTTAGAAGCATCTAGGTGGTCACATCCTTTTCTATTAGGTATTCCATACATAACACTTGTGTTAAACCCATATGATAGCATCGACGCAACCATCCTAGGTTGATGTTAGTGTTGAAAGTGTGAGAAATGTTAGACTTAGAATATGATGACTATTCCAAAATTATCTTCTAACATGTTTCCTATTTGTTCTAGATCCAACACTACATTAGCATCATAACAAGATAAGTCCATTACTTCTTTGTTATTACTTTTCATAGCTTAGTTATAATTTATATATTTGGACTATACTTAGTATAATAAATTTAATGTATGATTATATTTGAGTTTAGCATTTAATTAGCTAGTTATAGTTATGATGATCACCCTTGTGCCATTTAATTTTTATATAACCCTTTTATAAATCTAGGTTTAACAATAAGATCACCTTATATTGCATTTTAGGGTTAAACATTTGGTGAACCCAATATCTATTTGTTGAACCAAACCCTAGTTTTCATATTAAGATTTTTATCCTTTAATAGTTTGCTTGATATTCTTATATTTATTTTTTAGATATGATTGTATACATATTTTAAATCATGTTTATTTATCTTTTTATTATATGCCTTGTGTTTTCTTTCATTATGATTATATGCACAATTATGGATGTCTTTAGGCAAGGTCCTACAAAGCCCCATCCTTATGATTGTTTCTTTAATGTACCTGATGATAAATGTATTTCATATGAAGAACTTATACAATATCAAAATCATGTTAAATATGCTTTTATCCCTTATATCTATGATCATGAAAAAACTAATTAGGATCCTCTTTCCCTTACTTCTATTTCTAATAGCAAAAGGCTTAAAAAGGTAAAATTGATTCTTTTTATGAAAGGTGATACAATAGATATGAAACAAGTTAGCATTAGAGATGATGAAAATATTTCATGGACAAATTATCATGATGAATCTAAAATTGAATTTTTTCCTTATTTTTCACATGATTCAAATGTTAACAAGGATTAGTGTGTGCTTTCTTTCCAAAATAATGATAGTGTTGAAAATATCATGTTTTCTTTGGATCACTCAAGTAGTGAAACTATTCCTTTATCTCCTATCAACCTTTGTAATATTAAAAAATATATATTTACCTCTATAAATATTGTACCAAACAAGGTTTCTTATCCAAATCTGAAGCTACAACATAACACCTCTAAAATAAGTGATTCAATTATCATACCAAATGTTAATAAAATACTGAGTGAGATCTTAAGAGAAATGATTATAGACAAAGTGATCAAATTACCTCATGTACATCATATATGTAGATCAAAATAATATAATACATATAATAAAATGCATGGGCATCATGTCGATCATTTTTTTGCATTGAAGAACCAAATAAAAGGTTACAAACATAATGGTGATCCTATAATTGATACATCTACCAAGAAACCCACTCACATTATGAGTACTTTTATTAAAGCACAAGTGCCAAAACATAAAATATGGGTACCAAAGGAAAATTTAGAGAAAAAATAGTTATAAATAAAAAACTTATAGAAATAAAAGGATACAACCTTACCTCTCAAAAATGATACTCATGTTTTCAAATAATGTGGTTTTGGAAAGAAATATTTACAAAAATTTGGTTATCATGGTTAAGGATTGGAGAAATAATCCCAAGGCAACACTTAATTTTATTGTATGGACATTTTAATATGTCATTCGTAATTTTGTGGACATTTGATTAAGTCATGTCCCTTCAATTGTGAGGCATTTTAACATGCCCCTTGTTTGCAGTCTACTTGGACCCCTTGCCTTTCGACTTTCTTTTGAGTTCTCTTATGTGTGTACTTGCTTACTTTTTGAGCTTGTATTATTACTATCTAGGTGTTTCCATGATATTTATGATGCATCTTAGGCCTACATGTGATCACATTGGTTCTACGTGATTCAATTTTATATCTACCTAGACATATTCCTTTTATATGCTACATGGTTACATTCATAGATTATACCATTATCTTATCCTTTTGAGGTGAGGTAACTACCAGTTCCTATCTTTCCCTCACCTCAAATGGAGGGAATATTAGTGGGGGAATGTCATGGAGTCATGTTCTCCACACTTGGCATAATTTTTAGATTTAATGGGGGCATGCTTTGGAAGCATATTCTCCACTTCATTCAGTATATGGAACTTATGTAAGTTTTTAGATTTAGTGGGGGTATGTCACATGAGCATGGCTTCCACATATTCATAGTTATCAAATTTAGTGGATGCATTATTCAAAAGCATATTCTCCATACTTATTCAGTATTCAGCATCTATAGATTACAATGGGAGGATATTTTAGAAACATGTTCTCCACATTGATACTTTTATCAGTTTTTAGATTTCTCCATATATAGTGGGGGCATGCTCTAAAAGTATGTTCTACACACATAGTTTTCCAAATTGGCCAAATCCCATAGTTATATGATTTATATTTGTAGTTTTGATAGAATTATACACATTGGTTCCATTGTTATACATAGTTTGCGTATGAGACATATATAAGGTGCATATGATATGAAATTTGTGCCTAATATTTCAAAATCCAAATCAGTTTTAGATTTCAAAACACTTTTATGGATTACTACCACATCATTGACTTTTATGTATTCATACCCCATAAACTTTTTTGGACTTTATTAAGCCAATATATTACATTAGTCGGTTCACTTTTTGGTATGGTTGAGGTGATCAAATAACTCAATCTTGACAATTTTTTAGGTTGGACTTGATTATATCAACCAGCCTCACTAGGTTATAAGTATCATTGGGTTGCACATTTTAGGTAATCTCAATAACCATGTATCAGCTCACTTTTTCTCTAAAGTTGGAGGCATGTACCTTCCAATGTCTCTCTTTATCTCTCTCCATCTCCTTAGATATATGCACTTTCAATATTTATCTATATTTGTCCTAATCTTAGTTTTAGGGCCTTATAATGATACATCTTTTTTTAAACAACTTACCAATATTCAAGGTATTTATATCGACACATAGGTTTAATCCTAAACCTTTCTCTTATAATTTCAATCTATTTCTAGTATTTTCAATCCCATATTATATTCACTAATTTTATGTTGTAACATACTTTTGGTTGTAGGTCAGTCACCGATAAAGCACTCAATTTGGGTACATGTAAATACAAGGTGTGAATACACACCCAAGTATACATTCCTTTTATTTAAACTAAAAAATTTATTACTAGATTAAAATGGGGTAAATGTAGACACTATTTTATGATTATATAGCACCTCAATCATGTACACTTTAAAAAGTCATACCTTGGTTGTTCCTCTTAGTTCTATACCTTTCTCACTTCTGCAAGTCTCTCATTTCCTTTATCTTGTGCCCCTTGACCTATATCTCTTAGTATGACCAGTCTTATGATGATGGCATAACTTCTATCTTTCCCATAATTCTTAAAATGTGCATATCTTCCATGTCTATAATTTATGAACTAGTACCTACTTTTCTACTACCTAGACACTAACATTTAGGACATACACACTAGCATTGACGTTAGTTTCCTAACCTGATGCAAGTGCCCAATGCCCTAAATCCATATAATTTTTAAATGAAATATATCCTAATGCTCAGCCTAAGTGCTTTAATGTGAGTTATTACTCCAAAGGCAATGTTATAAATACAAGATTAACCCTTGTTCATTCCTCACCTATAACAACTAAAAAATATCAAAGAGACCATGGTCATTTATCAAAAGCACTATATCAATCATTCAATTGAACAAAGCTTCCTTATTTTTTCACCAATCATAAGTACAACACATCTAAAGTTTTGAAGTACCAAAAGAGTAGCCCAAGAGCTTAATTTTCCATGTTATAAGTTAGGTCATTATTGTACTTGCTTTCCACATATTTCATAATTCACATACAATCCAAAATGTAGTTTAGAACTACATGAGTTTGAGATCCTCTTATGGAGTATTGGATATGTAATCAATGCCCACTGATAATGGGGTCTTTGGTGTAAGCTCAACACTATGTGCCCACTAACCCATTTTTCCCCAAGGTCACTATGAAGATGGAGAATTAGGGTTTTTCCATTGCATAAAGAATGATAGTCCATGACACAAGTATAAATGCATTAAAGAAAAGGCAAAGTCAAATCTAGAAGCATCTAGGAGGTCGCATCCTTTTTTAGTATGTATTTTGTATAGGACACTTACATCAAACTGAGATAGTAGTGTTGATATAACCATCTCAAGCTGATGTTAGTGTCTAGAGCACCAAAAGCATCAGATATAAAATTTGATGAGTGTTCTAGAACTATCTTCCAACATGTTTCTTACATGTTCTATATCTATCATTGTATTAGTATCAAAACAAGCTAAATACATTACTTCTTTATCATTTCCATGCATAACTTAGTTATTCTTTTTATTTTTGGACAATACTCAACATAGTAAATTTAATGTATGTTTATATTTGATTTTAACATTTAATTATCCTGGTATATATATGATTATCACCATTGTGTCATTTCATTTCTATAAACCCCTTTAATCAAATCTAGGATTAACAACAAGATCACCTTATATTGCATTTTAGGGTTAAATATTTGGTAAACCCAAAATATATTTATTGAACCAAAACCCTAGTTTACATATTATTGATGTGGATTTTATGCACACCATAGAATCTTTAAATGAGGTAGCCTCTAACATTTAGGATCTATGGAACAAGGTTCCACTCTAGGGCATGAGTTGTAGGTATATGATTAAAACAACCAAGTGATGGAATAACAAGTTGAGCTTATGGGTTATTTAACCAAGCTTTGTGAATAGATGCATGGAATATAATAAAAAGTAATCAGTAGGTGAGATGGATGGGTGGAAAATTATTCTAAGGTGGGTATATCTCAAAGAAACTCAAAAATAGAAAAAACGGTAAGGCAGAAAAGAAGGTTTTATGTTCCTAAAAGGTGACTTCTAAGATTTTTCTTTGGTGGACAAGTATCTCCAAGACTAGTGTTTTCCATTTGTAACTATTGCACTCTCACAAACAAGCATGGTTAGTAGTCTGGGATAACAAATATATGATGTTCATTGATATCAATGTAAGGTTTATCTCCTTAGGGTTGTGTTTGCACACCCTTATCTGAGAGATTATAGTTTGGACTATAAATTTATCTAGAGTAGTTATGACTAACACCTAGATGACTATACCAAAAGAGATAACTCTACACACCTTGGAATATCAATTCAACCTTTACTAATCATTTAAACTAATGAAATCCACCAATACTCAACTACTATTGCACATATAAGATCAATATTCATTAATTGAAATAATTAGATTCATTTATAACATTAGCACACTTCAAAATTATTAAATTAATACAGGCAAAGAAACTTAAATTTCATTAACACAGAGAAGGAAGAAGAAAGAACAAACATAGTTGCATGACAATAAATTTCTTGATCTCTTCTTGTATATTGATCCAAAACTTATACCCTTTGAAAAGAGGGTTCTACATGTATATAAATAACCTAGGGAAGGGGTCACCTCATCCTCTAAGTATAGAAAATTTTCTTTACACCTTGAATGACTAGATCATAAGTCTTAGTTGCATGTTATAATCTATAGATACCTCAGACATGTAATGTGTGCATTATAGTAAAAAACAATTTGTTTAATTATAATATGGACATAAAAAAACTTAACTGATCTTTTTTAATTGTTACATGCAAATTATATAAAAATAGCCTTTGAATTTAAGCTAAATCGGCTCCTACTTAACACCTTTTAAAACTATTATTGGAACTATAGTTATGATTATTCTTGTGGACATGGTGATTGGATCTATACTTGGTGATGCACTCATTTTTTAGACTAGAGTTACAATTGGATCTAAACTATGAGGAGGCATTGATGTAGTTGTTGACCCAAAAGTCATTGAAGTTGGTGGTAGTGTTGTAATTGGCATTGTAGGTGGGGTTGCAGGAGTGAAACTGGAAAGTAACACTGATGTTGATTTTTTATTTACATCTAACTCTTGATAATATTTGTATGTCTTATCATGTTGTGCCCAAATAATCTCATATCAAGGAGATGAGGTCTAGTTATCCTACATGTTCATTCCATCAGCATTACATGTTTGATCTTGGTAACTTGAAAGCCAACTTGGAAGACTTCTACCTCTATTGTCTTCTTCTTTATTGCACTTAGCTTTGCTTCAATATCCTTCAGGCTCAGTCCTTGTAAAATCTATTTGAAACCATCTAAAACTTGTTGAATCATCTAATCAAAATTGGTCTAAGCTACCAGCTTCCACATGTTATCCTAAGATGTAAATTTGAGTTTGTCCAAAATTTGTGATGCTTAATTTTCCTATTTTGAAAGCTTATTCATCAAGGCTTCTAAATTAAACACCTAATCCTGGGCATCCTAGGTTCTGATGACTACTAAATTCAATGTATTATCTACCTGTAATGGAGTCATCAGATCTAAGTGGCTAAATATCTTATTAGGGGTATATAATACCATGAAATGCAATTTCATTTCATCTTCTCCAAGAGGCTTAAACAATTTTGTTATTGAATTTATATGCAATTGGACTCTCAAATAATGAATTGTATCTAAAATTTCATACAATCTAAATGTCACATTTTGTGCATCCTGCTTTATACTAGAGGGAACTCATATCACCTATTTTTTCTCTTTGAGAGTTTTAAACTCTTATTCTATTTCTTTTTTGGCTAGCTTCATTCCCTCATAGATGGCCAATATTACTTTGATATGGGTCTCCATATAGGACTTGAGGTCCTTGATGTATGGGGACTAACCCTTCTTCTTGTCCTACCTCTTTGAAAGAGAGTAAATATATTTTCTTTCCTTTAAAATCAACCCTCTTCCACTGTTATCCTCAATCTTTATTTTCCTAACCCTCTACATAGAGGTTATGGCTTTGTCAAAAAGTGAGCTTATAGTGGAAATCTTGATGATCTTCAGATTGGGCCTCTTAGAATATAAAGTTGATAAATCCTTGGCCTAGTTTGGAAGAGTGAGCTTTGAAGGATCTAATGATTTGTCTTCTATTTATTCATGTTCCTCAGGCTTACAGTCAAGCTCAGTGGAATTTGGGCATCGAGGGCCAAATTATTTTAGACTATTCTATGTTCTTGAATTATGGCATGGGGTGCACAACATAGATTGGTTTCATTTTTGGGGGCCTTTTAGTTGTTACTATTATTGTGGTCTAAACTAGTCTCAAAAAAGGTAGTGTTGAACCCAATTGGGTAGAGGAAGCATCTATTTTAGTGATGGGTTGGTTAATGGTTGTGACAATAGAAGTGAAGACTACAAGAGTGAGAGTAGAGGTGGATGGGATGGAAATAAAAATGGTTGAAGGGATGGATATCAAAGGAATAGATACTACAAGGGCAATGGTTGAAGATGTAGAAATGGAAATTGGAATAGTAGAGGTGGGGTGCATGAAAATAAGACCAGTAGAGAGTGATTGCATAGAAATGAAAAAGGAAACAACTAGAAAAGGCATGGTATAAGCTAATGGTAATGACATTAGAGAATAAAGGCCTAAAGGGGAAGTGAAGAGAGCACCCTTATCAATTTCATCACCATTGAAGAGTGCATTTGTTTTTAGTCCTTGCAAGCTCAAGACCTTGGCTTTATATAGTTCTTCCTCATCCACCTCTTGACTTGGCTCACCTTTGACTAAAGGTTATGCCTCTCTGCCAATTACTTCTATGGATGGGGTATGAGGTCTTCCCCCCTTAGTTTTCTTTGATAGCATACTATTGTTTTCTTAGCTTATGGAATAGTCACTTGTTGGGCAAGAGGGGGGAGATCCATACTAGATGTTAGGGATGTTAAAGCCACCATAATATGTGTCATTTATTTCTCATTAAAATAATATATGAAAATGGTCTCCACATCTTCCCTACTTTTGTTATTTTTTCTTGTGTTAGTTCTTTTGCTAGTTCTTATTTAACTCTCCTTAGTTCAACAGTATATGCTTAAAGTAGAGGAGTCTTTCCTCTACTTCTTTTGTAGTAATGGGTATCTCTTCTGCCTCTTGTTTCTATTCATGTTCTTCAACAATTGATGTTTCCCCTACTAGGTGTTCTTATTCTTCTTGTTGTTCCTTAACCACTGATGGATGTTGGGGATCTTGACCTTGGTCTACTAGTTATTGGTTGGGCATGTTACACCAAAAATCAGAGGATATATGTCCCCCTAGTGATGGGATCCTAAATTTAGCTTGACTGAGTGTAAGGGAGGGGTTAGCTTGTATCACCTTCAATAAGTCTTTGCTTAAGCTTGTTGCCATTGTTATTTCCTTTACTTCCGCATCATCCTTGGTGTTGAGGAATAGGAAGTCATGGTTGAATAGCTCATGTTTTTATGGGATGCTAAGGCTATGAATCTTTTATTATACTCTTCCATGGGGTTTCTAATACCTATGGGAGAGACTAGCCAATACATAGGCTTTATTTTCATTCTTAGCTTCCCTAAAATGCCTCTTAAATGTATACTATATTCTCCTAATAGTGATATGGGAGCCATGGAAAGTCCCTTTCTTAATCTTTATCAAATATTCATCTATATCATTCCATATTTGAAAGGCAATCTCTTGTTTAGCCACTTTGTCAAGAGTGAATTTAGGAAGTTGAAGAGGGTCCACCCTATGACCAGAAACCATGATGACTAAATAATCAAGGTAGAGACAATACTCAACCAAATTGGTGAGTGTTTTGGAAATGTTGGATGAAATCCTAGCCAAAGGGTGTCCATGAATATACATCCAAAATTGAGGGTAGAGGTCTTATGAAATTTTGGAAATGTTACTTACATAGGCATATATGTGAATGAAAGATTAAAAGTCACATATTTTGTTCTTGATAAAATTAGGGTTGGGACTCCATATAACCCCATTATGCATGTATATTATTCCCATGGCTACATCTAGTAGGTATGACATCATATAAAAATTTCCCCCTTGGGGCCTCTTGTCCTTGTGTAGTATTTATTCATGTAGATGGGCACTGATGACCTCCCCCAATGCATAGGTACACTTAAAAGTAATGAGCAAGTCCAATAGGGGTACCCATTCTAGATGTAGGAAGTAGATGCTCGAGTGGCCAAAGAGTCAATTTAGAAAATCCATGCCTATGTGAATCCCCATTCTAAATTAGGTGATAGGGATGGGATTATTAGTATGTTCTTTGGCATTAAATATCTCACTAGGGAGAAGCCACTTCTTTAATACTCACTCCACATTTTTGTTTTTCTTCCAAGTGACTACAGTATGTAATTCAAATGTAACATCTAGAATAGGGAGACTTAAATACCTCATGAATGCATTTCCAAGGATGTATTCCACAACTATGTTATTGTTTACATATTTTAGATAGCCACCATCTATAATTATACCTTTAAAGAATAGGCCTCATAGTAAGTTGATGCATGACATAACTTCTAATTTGGTGACTGTATAGTGAAGTGTCTATCATTTAAAAGGTGGCAGGTCAATTTTAAGTTGTTTTTCCTTAACCAATATGTACTCTTCTAATGTGAATGAATCAACATTATCTATGACCTCCCATAGAGTTGAGTAATTGGCATGGAGGCCATCGAACATAGTTATATCAAAAACTATGTCTAAGTATTCAGTGGAGTCCTTGATTGAAAACATAGATGGTGTTAAAGTTCCCTTGTATGACCCAAACGAAGATGCCATTACTATTTATGGATGCCAGTATGATTCAAGCTTCCAAAAATGGTGGTGTAAAAATTGAATTAAGCAAGTTTCAAGTCATTCTAGACATAGTTAAGGATTTTAAAATTATATAAGGCTACGTTCACTCGAGGTCTTGAAAACAAAATGAGGTGAAATCAGTTAGGGGATCAATGTTATAGCTTTTGCATTTATTCCAATTCATACACCATTAATCATCATCATCTACGAGCTCATCACCCTCATTTAATTCAAACTTAACCACCTATTCCTAGTGTACATGCTATGTAGGATGCTTGCTCATTCGAGGTGCCATGATGTTGCTTTTTTCCTTTTGACATTTTTCACTATATGTTTTAGTTGGGGGAGTCAATCTTTGCCTTTGGGTCTAATAGTATGATATGTTGAGCCCAGTATTCCACACAAAAAAACACAAAAAGTAAATGCTCTTTAGAGAGATTTGATCAAATAAAATTGTTTGGAAGTCATCGAATGAAAAGTTATTGAAGACAAAGTACTCTTCAAAAATATTCTCACTTGGGAAGAAATCACTGTAGAGATAAGCCCCAAAAAAATTAAACCTTCTGAATGAAAGCTAACAAAGAAAAAGTATATGCAGAACCAAAACCTTCTGAAGAGAAAGTTAATGAAGACTAAGGCTCCAAAAAAAATATTTTGAATGAAAGTTACAAAAAATAAATTTGTTGATTAGAAAAAATGATCTGAGAGAAAGTTCTTGAATAAAAATTGTCGAAGACTAAGTTGCTGAAGAGAAAGTTATCGAAGACTAAGTTGTCCACTGGAACAAATGATCTAAAGAAAAGTTGTCAAAATAAAGTTCATGAACAAATAGTTTTTAAAGACTAAAAGTATCCAAATAAAACTCTTTCAAGTGAAAGAATCCAAATAAGACAATCTGAATACCTATCATACATAGCATTTTTTCTCAGATTTCCATTAGTAGATTAGTTTCAATAATATCTTTCAAATAAAAAATAGGTGCATCAAAACATGACTTAATGTCCAAAATTTCAAGCTCTTTAATATAATAAGACACATACACACCCAAATAATATATAAGTCTTCTAAATATAAAGGGGGTCCCCACTTTTCAAATAAAAATACAAGGTGGGGTGTGTTGAATACTGTCAGGAATCTAGAACAACAAACATGCTCTGACTCCACTGTTAGGATCTAGGAAGCACAATTGATTACCATGTACAAGCAACTTAACATGCAGAATTAAACCAAAAGTAACAAGTAACTAGAATTCAAAAATAACATAGAATATGAGAGACAATACCCAATAGTATTAATACTCTTCCAGAAGGAAATACAACAAAGAAGATGCCACAGTCTTCTTCCTTACACACCTCTAGGGCTCCCACACCTCGAGGGCATAAACAGTAAATCTCTTCAAGAGCTCACTCTCTCTCTTACGGTCCCAACACACAACTCAAACATAGAGTTGGTGTTCACCTCCAACCAGTCAGTATCACTACTGCCAGTACCACCAGTCAGTATCACTACTACCAGTACACAAGTGCTCCACACACTCCAAATCTAAGTACACACCGTACTCCAAGTACACAATCATACTTCAAGTAGATCTCACCTGATCTTGCTACCTATTGTGTTGTTGTCACCTTTGATCTTGCTACCCCATAGATTTCCTTTGACCTTGCACACACACACCTGCAAATCAATGATCTTACTTACCATGTAGATCTCTCTACACCCTGAAGAACCCTTGTCCTTACCTCACCAAGTCCTTATGATTCTCCAAACCAGTACCCTGATAGATCTTCTACCTGATCTTGCAACAACTTATAGATCTCCCTGATCATACACACTCGGCACCCCTATGGAACTAGGAGGAGCTACCCTTGCTCTCTTCACTCTCAAAAGGAGCTAACCAAGCTCAACTCAAACTAGCACAAATTACAATACAGCCCATGAGTCTATTATATAGATCTCATGCAAACAATAATTAGACACCCAATTACAATAATTAGATCCATAGCTCAAGACTAAAATTAGCCTTCTTCATGCAAACAACCGGTTCGTTAACGAACTATCCATGGAACTCGCAGTTAAAAACTGCACAGGCGACTGACGTCAGTTCCTATTAGTCTGGAGATGACCAACGTTAGCCAAATACTGTCGATGTTGATTGCCTTCCTGTCTACCCCTGACCGATATCGGTTGGCCTGACCGATGCCGGTGACTGTGACACTCAGAAACCTCCTCCCCTGTTTGCATCAGTGAAGCTTTTAGCTCCACAACCTAACAAATACAATAAATGATGACTCATAGGGGTGAATACTCTTGAATTTTTATGAACCCAAAATCCATAGTTTTACAATCCAAATATCAACCATGAACCTTACTAAAAGAAATTATTAAATCAAAAATGAAAAAAAACTCTTAATAATTCCATACAACATACTAACTTCACTTATACCTTGGACCTATGTGTAAGAAAGTGGTGTTTTTTATTTCTTGTCAAAGGGTTTTAGGCAAATACATGGGGTGAGTTATAGGATTCATTTTTATTAGGTGTTAGGTGCATAGACATTGGGGAAATAAATCATTTATCTACTACCATCTAGATGTCCATAGTCCCAATAAAGATACCTTTGATCACCTTTTCTCTCTTTCTTCATATTTTCCAAGATGCATGATACATTGATCTTTTTTTATCATGTTGGCTTCTAATTCTCTTTTATTTCCTTTTAGAATTTTGGATTATGCCTTTTATTTTTTTATTTTTTTATTTTATTTTATTTTTCTTTCTAAATGAAAGAGGGAAGAAGGTGACAACCATGAGTTTGTATTAGTAAAATTTTGGTTAATCAAAATGTCCTTGTCAACTTTTACCCATGTCAATGGTTATTACCTCAAACAAGTATTAGTCATTTATGTGTATTTGACCCAAGGGGATAAAGAGAGATTTCTAAATTTGTACATAACAATGGGAGTAGTTTTTACATACTTAATGGAATCATTAGTTTTGGGACATAGTCATGGTTAACTCTATCATTGCTTTCTTGGATTAAGAATTCTAAACTATAGGATGCAACACTCACTAATTCGAGTTGTATTCAAAGCACCCCAAATTGTCATTTGATTATACCATGATTGATCAACTTAGACTGCCATGAAATCAAAAGAAAGCTACCTTAGAAAGCAAGAAAACTACCTAAAGCAAATGCACCTGATGAATAAAAACAATCTAACAAAAGAAAAAGTGGATATTCTAGAAAACATGAACTATTATAATGAAAATAAATGATTAAAAGTATGAAGCTAACTAAGAAATCAAATATAACCTACTCTTACCTCTATCAAAACATCTATTATTATTTAGAGACCTTTCCAAATGGAATAACCATGAAGTAATACTTCAAAAACTATCCATTAACTAGATATGTCAAATTGTTACCTTGGATATATTTCAAATAGACTGCATTATTGCCCAAGATCTTGAAGATCTGATACGGTCCTATTCATGGTGGGGTAAACTTGTCATGCATTCATTTTTTCTCATGGGCTTTGTCCCATAGCAATACCAAGTCAGAGATCCTGAATGCTTTGAATTTTACTCTCTTATCAAACCATCTCTTGACCACATCTTGATGTTTTCTAAAGTTTTACAATGATTCATTCCTAGATTCTTCCATTTTGATGATATCCAATAATTTGGACTCTATTTCGTCATTGGGCTCCATGTATTCCTACATAAATTGATACATTGGCAGCTTTATCATGATTGGGAACATTGGTTATTTCCCATAAAATAATAAATATGGCAAGGCTTTAAGGGGCTATTTATATTGAGTCTATTCTACCTAGAGTGAATATTTTAGTAAGAGATGTCACTCCTTAGGCTTATCTATGGCTAACTTCTTGATAGTGTCTATGAGGTTCTTGTTGGTTGACTCAATCAATCTATTCCTTGAGAGTAGTGATTGAAGGATGAACTAATTATAATTTGATTATCATGGGACCATTTGGTGAACTTATTTGATTGACATGTTGGCCCATTATCAAAAACTAAAGAAATAAGTTTGTCAAACTTGGTTATGATATGATCTTCAAGGAAATTGATCACATCTTGGGCTCTTGAGTACTTAGTGGCTACTACCTCAATCTATCTAATGTAATAATCTATAATAGTGAGCACAAATTTGTACCTAGCTAAGGAATTTGGGCTTATAACACCAATGAAATCCAAGCCCCATTGGGTGAATAGCCTACCTTTAATCATAGGATGTAGTGACATGGTTTCACATGCCTCTCTTTTTGTCAAGACCTAGCATTCATAGCACATCCTTACATGGAAGTGAGCATCAATAAATACCGTTAACCAATAATAACCCATTTTAAGTATTTTATGGGTTTTATTATTACCATATGGATGGCTACTACCAATATTTTGATGTAAATTTTCTAATATCTCTTGAGTTTTTTCATATGACACGCATATTAAATAAATGCCTTCATAGTTATTCCTATACAGGATTCATTTCTTGATCATATAATGATCATCTTTGAGTCTTAAGCTCTCTTTTGCTTCCTCTTAAGTTCCTAGGAGCATGTTCCAATGGGTAAGAATTGAATAATACTTGAATATCAATCCTCTTGGGAAACTAGTGTTTGGAAGACCTCTTTGATGGTGATGTGTAGGTCTGGTTCAATCATCAACTAAACAATGTCTTGTCCCTGAATGATCCTGGTAGCTTTAATTTTAATATCAAACTCATGTAAATTTTCCATCTATTTATCTCTATGCTCCCCCAATTCATTTTATCCCAGTATAAGCTTGATGTCAAGATCTGGTACTATGGTGATTATCTTGTGATGTAGGATGTAGTGCCTAAACTTCTTAACTTCTTTGATGAGAGCAAAGATTTACTTATCAATCAAGGAGTATCTAAGCTCTACATATTCTAAGTTAGTGCTCATGAATGTGATAGAATGCTCACTTTCTTCATTTTTTTGCATAAGCATGACAGCAATAATATGCTTTGAGGAAAATGAGTACAATAGAAAGTCTTTAGTGAAATCTAGGCTTACTAGCACTAGGGCTTGCAAAATAGCCCTCTTTATGTCTTGGAAAGACTTCTTAACATTAGGTGTCCATTCTAATTTGGCATCCTGCTTGAACATTTCATTCAAGGGCCTAACAATCTCTGTAAATCCTGATATAAATTTCCTTATGGAATTAATTTTCCCAAAAAAGGACTTGAGCTCCTTTTTTTGTTTGGGAACATTATTTTTAAAATCCCTTGGATCCTGTCTGGGTCAATGGTGATCACATCTTTATTAAAAATATGGCCTAGAATTTTGCCTTTGGTAACATTGAATATACTTTTCTTGGGGTTAAGTGATACACCAAACTTTTTACACCTTTCAAAAATAGACTAAAGGTGGTTGATATGACTAGCTCTATTTTTAGAGAAAATTGTGAGATCATCCATGTATATGATTATGCACTTGCCTATCAGTCCATGGAATGCATGATCCATCACTCTTTAAAATGTATCTCTAATATTGATCAACCCAAATGACATTCACTTGTAGGCATGTCTTCCCCATTTCGTAGTAATTGCCATTTTCATATTATCCTCTGATTCAACTAGTATTGATTATAACCTAAAAACCTATCTAAGAAAGACATCATTTCAGAGCCACTCATAATTTGTATTACCTCATCTAAGGAGGGAAAAGGATAATTATCCTTCTCAGAATCTTTATTCAGATTTCTAAAATTGACACACTATTTAATTTCATCATTCTTTTTCTAACTAAAACTAGATTGGCCACCCAAGTTGAATACCTCATAGGAAAAACAATTTTAGCACTTAGTTCCTTCTAGATCAATGGTTCCAAGATAAGATTAATCAGCCTTTACCTTTGCTTAAATGGTTTATGATCAGGATTGAGTGTAATTGTATGGGTGATGACTTTAGGATTGAATATCGTTAAGTCATCATAGGTCCATGTAATTACATCTTTATACCTGATAATTATTCCCTTAACCTTATGCGTTTCATCTAGTGTGTAGCTTAAGCTAATATTAATGAAGTGGGTGTTCCTCTCATCACCTACATTTTTTGAGCTAAATTCAGATTCATTAACCTTGTGATGTCTCTATAATTATGCTTGAAGATCCATGTAAAAGGTCCTTTCCAAGGTGATGATCCCTAATGGGATATGATTCTCCTTTATCTATATAACATCCTCTTCATCTAATTCTTCATGGAAGCTATAGCTTATTTCCCCATCATCAATTATCTAATACTCAAATTGTCCTAAATTTGTCAAAAACTGAATGATTTGTTGGTCACCATCGAACACTTGAAATTTTTCAACATAATCCAATACTGAAGGATAGGGTACCAATTCAATGGAAAACTTATACACTTTTGACTCCTATAAGGATGTTAAATTTGATGTTGAAGTAGCCAGTAAATTGGCAACTTGGTTTTGTTCTCTCATGATATCTATTACATTGAAATCTTTAAATGATTCAATCAGATCCCAAATTTTATGGTTGTACTTATTTAAATATGATAATTTACATTGATGTTTATTTTTTACTTAGTTAACCTCAAGTTTAGAGTCTCTGTACACCAACAGTTCTTTGACATTGTTCTTGAGGAAAAACTATAATCTTAGAATTAGGGCCTCATACTCTACTTTATTGTTGATGTATGAGAATTAGAGTTTATACGTTGCTATCAATTTCTTCCCATGTGGATTGACTAGCTTGATACTAATACCTTATCCTTGCTTGGATCTTGCTCTATTGAAATGGAGGGTCTATAATTAGGAAGGGCCCTAAATTCCCTCATGTGCTTCATGTCTCATAGTAAATGTATAAATTCCAAGACTAGGAGACTTATAACTTACTTCTTCATTGGTGGTGTTGTAATTTGTAATAGGATGCTTCATCAATGGCTCTCGATCAATCCTGATATGGTTAGTAATGCCTCTCTAGGGTAGCCAAATATGCAAAAAGTTTGTAGAAAGATATCCATTTAATGTTTTTGACCAATCTCTACTTAATAATAATTCATATATTTTAGGAATATCCACTACCAAGATGTTGATAGTCATTTGTACTCTAGGTTTTGAGACAACCTAAATTCTTACATCATTAAGTTCTACCAAAATAGGCACTATTATCTTATCCAGTTGTGACACAGTCCTCTTGGATGGATTTGAGGTCAAACCAAGCTTCTGAAAAATGAAACTTGGCATTAATGTTTTTTAAAATCCAAAATCTACCATATAATTGTGTATATTTTTTCCAAATACCTAAATGGCTATCAAGAAAGGGGGAACCTCATGATTGATTTTGTATATAACATTTATGTTGGTTGTCTTGGATTTTTATACAATAGACTTACATGTGATGGACTTACATAAGAGCTCCTTTTTTCTATGATTTATGCTAGTTCATGAAGAGTGATATTGGCCTTAATTTTATTCATGTCCTCAACAATATTATATCCTCCTTTTTTATGTTCCTCTCTATGTTGAGGTTGATTATTATTATTTTGAAGAGGAGGATTATTATCAACTTTGGGATTTGGAAGAATAATTGTATTATTAGGAGTAGAAGTGGTGAGATTCTCCTTATTCTTTAGGTTATTATTTTTCTTGTTCAACTATTGGAATGCTTTTACTTCATCAGATTTATCCTCCAGAATATTATCATCTTCATTGGGAAAGGGAGACTCATAGGTTTTAAAGACCATAGCTAAACTTGAAGGACCAAATTTATCAGGGATGTTTGGAGGATTCATCATTTGATCTTATCTAATTATTTCTCTCTGAAATATTACAAAGGCTACACAGAACTCTATACTATCTAATTATTCATGTTGTGATGTGTTGTGAACCCTGCACCAATTAGACAAAGCTATCTCCATGATATTGATTTTAGATATCTTATTAGACTATTATTGTTTTGCATTTTTGGTGGGCCTATTGAAAGGCCTATTGTATCTTAAAAATCTAGAATTCTAATTTTAATTCTGATTAGTGGTATTACCGATCCTTTTATGCATATTCAATAAATCATTGCTTAGCTTTTGAACTATTCTTTATATATAATCCAATTTAGTTTAGTTAGATTTAGAACCCATAATGACTGTTGCATTAGTGTGAGCCTGATGTTGATTTTATTGGTGGCCATTCCTTGGTATTTAATTATTCAAAAAATCATAATTTTGATTTGTTATTTGTTGTATCATAAGAGGTAAAGTTTACAATTAATTCTAATTAAATGTAGGGGCATTTTGATTAGCATGTGGAATTGTATTCAAATACAAAAGTCCACTATTGAGTGTTTTTCCCCCTAAATTTTGAGGACTAAATTGTGGATTAAGTTGTTTATCGATATTAATAACTTCCTAGAATGCCAAAGCTAAAGTATTAGAGATGACATCTCTTTGCAATAATACTGTAGTAATGATATCTAGGGCATTCTTGTATATCTTGAGCATCAAATTCTATCTGGCATATATGTGATATTCAATCAAGTGTACATCTTCTAGAATCTTGCATTGAAGGCCTAGATTGATTCACTGGGTTCCCTCTTCATGTTGGTGAAGAGTTGGTATACCAGACTTGGATTAGTCACTTATTCAAATTATGCAAGGAATGTATTTTTACACTCATTCCATGAGGTGATAGAATTTTCCTACAAATTGAGATACCAATCATAAGAAGAATCCTATAGATTAAATATAAAAATCTTGCATGCAACATCTTCATAGATGGCATTCATTAACCTCAAAGTAACCTTGAAATATTTGTTGTGTTCTTCTGTCATCCTCTATTTTAGGGGGAAAAGGTAGGCAAATACATTTTTGGATTCCTTGGTAGATCGTGTTGATCTCCAGGGATGGAAATAGCATATCTAAGTAACCAAGGTTGAGCCATAAGAGTATTAATAAGTGGGATGTCTCTTATAGGGGAAGGTGTCCTAACTCAGTGTATCTCAGGGATGATAGGTATGGGTCTAGACCTCCTAGGATTTGACAATGGTGAAACCAAAAGGCTAACTTAGGCTCTCGACCTTGTTAATCTCTCAAGTGTCTCCATTGCAAGTCTATGTAATGACTAACCTCTATTATTAAGAAAACACACAAGTGTGCCCTCTTTCTAGCACCATCTTTTTTATTTTGTTGATGTGGGTTTTATGCAAACCATAGAAGGTTAGAAAAAGGTATCCTCTAATGTTTTAGGATATCTATGGAATAAGGTTCCTCTCTAGGGCATGATTTGAATGTATTTAGTTAAAATATCTAGGTGATGGAATAATAGGTTGAGTTAACCAAGTTTTGTGGAAAGATGCATGGAATATAATAGAAATTAATCATTAGGCAAGTTGGATGGGTGGAGAATTATTCTAAAGTGGGTAGATCTCAAAGAAACTAAAAAATGAAAATAAGGGTAAGGTAGAAAAAAGTTTTTATATTCCTAAAACATGACTTCTAAGACTATTTCTTTGGTGGACAAGTATCTCTAAGACCAGTGTTTGTCATTTGCATCTATTACACACTCACAAACAAGCATGGTTAGTAGTTTGGGATAAAAAATATAGGATGCTCAATGATCTCAACTGAAGTTTGCTCTCCTTAGGGTTGTTGTTACACACCCTTATCTAAAATATTATAGTTCAGACTAAAAAATATCTAGGGTAGTTATAACTCATGCCTAGATGACTATAACAAAAGAGATACCTTTGCACACCTTGAATTAGCAATTCAACCTTAATTAACCATTTAAAACAATGAAATACACCAATCCTCAATTGTTATTGCACATCTAAGATCAATACTCATTAATTAAAATAATTAGATTCATTTATAGCGTTATCACACTTCAGAATTATTGAATTAATACAAGAAAAAAACATAAACTTCATTAACATAGAGAAATAAGAATAAAGAACAAACATAATTTCATGACAATCAATCTCTTAATCTCTTATTATATATTGATCCAAAAATTTGATCATTTTAAAATTGGGTTCTACATGTATATGAATAACTTGGGCAAGGGGTCATCTCATCCTCCAAGTATAAAAAAAATTCATTACACCTTGAATGACTAGATCATAAGTCCTAGTTGCATGTTATAACTTATAGATATCTCAGACATGCAATGTGTGCATGCTAGAAAAAAACAATTTTGTAATTACAACATGGACATAACAAAAGTTAACTATTCATTTGTAATCATTACATGCAAAACTGTACAAAATAGCCTTTGACTTTAGGATAAATCGATTCCTACTTAACACTTTTTAAAACTATTTTTGTAAGTGAAGTTGTGCTTATTGTTGTAGATGTGGTGATTAGATCTATAATTGGTGATGCACTCATTATTTGGACTAGAGTTATAGTTGGATCTAAATAGTGAGGTAGCAATGATGTAGTTATTGAGCCAGAAGGGATTGAAGTTGATGGTAGTGTTGTAACTAGCACCGTAGATGGGGTCTTAGGATAAGAACTAGTAGGTGGCACTAATATTGCTTTCTTATTTACATCTAACTCTTGATAATATTTGTTTGTCTTATCATGCTATGCCCAAATTAAGTTCATATCAAGGAGATGAAGTCTACTTACCTTACCTGTTCATTCTATCAGCCTTGTATGCTTTATTTTGGTGGCTTGAAAGATAACCCGAAAGACTTCTACCTCTGTTGCCTTCTTCCTTATGTGTTCAGCTTTGTGTCAATGTCCTTCAAGCTCAGTCCTTGTGAAATCTATTTGAAACCATCTAAAACTAGTTGAATCATCTTATCAAAAGTGGTTTGAGCTACCAACTTCCATGTGTTATCCTGACCTATTATCAATTCAAGTTCATCCAAAATTTGTGTTGCTTATTTTTTCTATTTGGTAAACTTATTCACCAAGGCTTCTGAAGTAGACACCCAATCCTAAGCATCCTAGGTTATGATGACTACTAAATTTAATGTATTATCTACCTCCAATGGGGTCATCAGATCTAAGTGGATGAATGCCTTATTATGGGTGTATAATACCAATAAATTCAATTTATTTTCATTTTTTATAAGAAGCTTAAACAATTTTGTTACTGAAATTACATGTGGAGCCAATTAAACTCTCAAAGAATGAGTTATATACAAAATTTCATACAACCTAAGTGTCATATTTTGTACATCCTAATCTATACAAGAGGTAACTCATATCACCTATTGCTACTCTCTAAGAGTTTCCAACTCTTATTCTAGTTCTTTTATGGCCATTTTTTCCCTCATGGATGGCCAATACTGCTTCGGTATGGGTATCTATATAGGACTTGAGGTCCTCGATGTATGGGGACTAACCCTTCTCCCTATCCTGCCTCTTTGAAAGAGTGAAATTCTTTTCTTTCCTCCAAAATCAGCCCTCTACCATTGTTATCCTCAATATTTCTTTTCCCAACCCTCTCGACTAAGGTTGTGGCTTTGTCAAAAGTGGTCTTATAGTGGAAAGCTCAGTGATCTTCAGATTGGGCCTTGTAGAAGCTAAAGCTCATAACTCTTTGGCCCAATTGGAAAGAGTGATATTTAAAGGATCTAATGGTCGGGCTTTTATTTGTGCATGCTCCTTAGGCTCAATTTTAGGCTCAATGGAGGTTTAGGGAATCAAGGGCCAAATTATTTTAGACCAATCTATGTTCCTAAACTATGGCATGGGGTACACAAAATAGACCAGTTTATTTTTTTGGGCCATTTTAGTTGTTACTACTATTGTGGTCTAAGCTGGTCTCAAAGAAGGTAGTCGTGAACCCAACTAGGTAGAGGAGGCATCTATTTGAGTGATGGGTTGGCTCGAGGCTATAGAAATAGAAGTGGAGATTGCAAGAGTGGGAGTAGAGGTGGTTGGGATGGAAATAATAATGGTCAAAGGGATAGAGACCAAAGGAATAGAGACTATAGGGGTAATGGTTGAAGAAGTAAAAGTGTTAATTGGAAGAGTAGAGGTGGGTACACTAAAATAAGACCACCAAAGAGTGACTACATAAGAATGAAAGTGGAAATAACTAGAAAAGGCATGGTAGTAGTGACCAGTAATGACATTAGAGAATAAAGGCCTAAGGGGGCATTGAAGAGAGCACCCTTACTAGATTGATCACCATCGAGGGGTGACTTTGATTTTAGTCCTTGCATTCTGAAGACCTTGGCTTGTTGTAGCTCTTCCTCTTCCACCTCTTGACTTGGATGACCTTTGACTGAATTGTGTGCCTCTCTTCCACTTACTTCTATGGATGGGGTCTGAGATCTCTCCCCCCTTGGTTTCCTTTGATAGCACAATGTTTTTTTCTTAGCTTGTAAAGTAGTCACTTGTTAGGCAAGAGAGCGGAGATTCATACTAGATGTTAGAGTTGTTGAAGCCACTATAATAGGTGTCATTTCTTCTTCATTATAATAATCTAGGCAAATGATCTCCACCTCTTTCCCACTTGTGTTGTCATTTTCTTGTGTTAGTTCATATACTAGTTCTTATTTAACTCTCTTTAGTTCAATAATAGATGCTTAAATTGGAGGATTTTGTTCCTCTTCTTCTTGTGTAGCAGTGAGTATCTCTTCTAGCTCTCATTGTTGTTTATGTTCTTTAGAAATTGATGTTTCCCCTATCATCTACTCTTGCTCTTGTTATTATTCTTCAACCACTAATGGATTTTGGGGATATAGACCTTGGTCTATTGCTATTGGTAAATCATGATACTCCAAAAGTCAAAGGATATCCATCCCCTTGGCGATGGGATCTTGAATTTATCTTGACTAAGTGTAAGGGAGGGGTCAAATTGTATCACCCTCAATAAGTCTATGCTTAAGCCCATTGCCACTACTTTTCCTTTACTTCCTCATCATCCTTGGCATTGAGGAATAGGAAGTCATGGTCAAATATATCATGTTTGTATGGGATGTCAAGTCTATGAATATTTTGTTGTACTCTCCCATGGGGATCCTAATCCCTATAGGGGAGAGTAGCTAATGCATAAGCTTTCCTTGCATTCCTAACTTCCCTGAAATGCCTCATGAATGTATACTACATTCTCCCAATAGTGATATGGAAGCTATGGAAAGTGTCTTTCTTGCTCTTTGTCAAATCTTCATCTATACCATTATGTATTTATAAGGTAATTCTTATTTGAACACTTTGTCTAGATTAAAATTGGGAAGCCAAAGAGGGTCCACCCTATGACCAGCAACCATGATAACTATATAATCAAGGTAGAGCTAATAGTCACCCAAATTGGTGAGTGTTTTGGCAATGTTGGGTGAGATCTTGGCCAAAGGGTGGCCATGAATAGCCATCCAAACTTGAGGGTAAAATTTCTCTTCAATTTTGGTAATGTTCCTTACATAAGAACAGCATATATGTGAATGAAAGAATAAAAGTCACATATTTTGTTCTTGATAAAATCAAGGTTGGGACTCCATAGAACCCTATTATACATGTACATTGTTCCCCTAACTACATCCATTAGGTATGATATCATATAAAAATTTCCCCCTTGGGGCCTCTTCTCCATGTGCAGCATTTATTCATATAGATGGGCAATAATGACCTCCCTCAATGCATAGGTGCACTCTGAAGTAATCAGCAAGTCCAGCAGGGATACCCATTCTATATGTAGGAAGTGGATGCTCAGGTGGCCAAAGAGTCAATTTAGCAATGTCATGCCTATTCAAATCCCCATTCTAAATTAGGTGATAGGTATGATATTCTTAGTATGTTATTTGATAGTGGGCATCTTTTTGGGGAGAAGCCACTTCCCTAATGCTTGCTCCGCATTATTATTTTTCTTCCAAATGACTATAGTATGTAAGTCAAATGTAACATCTAGAATAGGGAGACTTAAATACCTCATGAATTCATCTTCATAGATTTATGACACAACTATGTTGTTGTTGATGTAATTTAGATAGCCACTGTCTACAATTCTACCTTCAAAAAACAAGTCTCACTGTAAGTCAATGCATGGCATGACTTCTGATTTGGTAGTTGCATAGTGAAGCACCTATCATTTGAAGGGTAGTAGGTCAGATATAGTTTATTTTTCCTTGATAAAAATGTCCTCTTATAATGTGAATGAATCAATGTTCTCTATGACCTCCCATAGAGCTGAGTAATTGGCATGGAGGCCATCGAACATAGTTGCATCAAAAACTGTGTCAAAGTATTCAATGGAGTCCTTGATGGAAAACTTATATGGTGTTGAGGCTCCCTTGTATGACCTAGATGAATATTCCATTATTATTGATGGATGTTGGTATGATTCAAGCTTTTAAAAATGGTTCTATAAAAACTAAATTACACGAGTTATAAGTCATTTTTGACATAGGTAGGGATTTTGAGATTGTAAAAGGCTATGTTTACTCAAGCTCTTCAAAATCAAATGAGGTCAACTAGGTTGTGGGGGCTTGATGTTATAGCTTTCTACATTCATTCTAGTTAGTGCACCATCAATTACCAATATCTACAAGCACATCACCCTCATTCAATTCAAACTTGACCACCTAGTCTTAATATACATGCCACGTAGGATGCTTTCTCATTTGGGTGCCATGGTGTTTCTTTTTCCTTTTGACATTTTCCAGTATATGGTTTAGTCAGGGGAGTCAAGCTTTGCCTTCAAGCCTAATAGTATGATATGGTAATCCTGGTATTCCACATGATAGACCCCAAAAAGTAAAATGCTCTTTAGAAAAATTTGTTCAAAAAAAATTATCTAAAAGTCATCAAAGGAAAAGTTCTCAAAGACTAGGTACTCTTTGGAAAGATTCTCACTCAAGATGAAATCACCATAGAGAGAATCCCCAAACAAAAAAACCTTCTGAATGAAAGATGTTGAAGAGAAAGTATCTAAAGAACCAAAACCTTTTGAAGATCAACTTTTCCTAAGAGCAAAGCATCTGAAAACCAAAGTTTTTAAAGAGAAAGTTATCAAAGACTAAGGTTCCCATCAAAAAACCTTATGAATGAAATCTACTAAAAAGAAAGTTGCCAACCATACTAAATGATCTGAGAGAAAGTTCTTGAAGAAAATTCACTAAAGACTTATATCTAAAGACTAAGTTTTTTAAGATAAATTTTCTAATGACTAAGTGATCGACTGGAATAATTGATCCAAAGAAATGTCCTCGAAATAAAGTTTGCAAGCAAATAGTTTTTGAAGACTAACAGTATCCAAACAAAAGTATTTTGATTGAAATAATATGAATAAGCCAATCTGTATACCTGTCATACATAGTAATTCTTCCTAAATTTTCATTAAGAGATTAGTTTCAATAATTCATTTGAAATAAAAAATTGGTGCATCAAAATGTAACTTAATATCTAAAATATCAAGCTCCTTTAGATAATAAGACACATACACACCCATAATATATACATGTCCTCTATAAACAAAGGGGTTCCCACTTTTCAAATAAAAAATACAAGGTGGGTTGTGTTGTATACAACACATTAAGATTTTTTCTCCTTCAAAATTTTACTTCAGACTCCTGTATTCATTTTTGAGATCTAATAATATGGGCATAGTTTAAAACATGCATATTTATCTTGTTGCTATAGGCATTATGCTTGATTTATTTGTGATTAGATGCACAATTATGGATGTCTTTAGGCAATGTTATATAAATACCTATCCTTATGATATTTTCTTTGATGTACCTAATGATCAATGTATTGCATATGAAGATCTTATAGAACATCAAAAGCATGTTAAATCTACTTCTATTCCTTATATATGTGATCATGAATAACCAATGAGGATCATCTTTCCCTTACTTTTATTTCCAATAGTAAAAGACCTAAAAAGGTAAAAATGGTTCCTTTAATGGAAGGTGATACAATAAATATGAAATAAGTTAGCATTAAAGATGATGACAATGTTTCATGCACAAATTCTCGTGATGAATCTAAAGTTAAATGTTTTCCTTATTTTTCACATGATTCCAATGTTGGAAAGGATGAGTATGTGCATTATTTCCAAAATAATTATAGTGTTTAAAATATCATGCTTTATTTGGATCACTCAAGTAGTGAAAATATTCTCCATCTCCTACGATATGTCATAAAATTTCAAGCAATGTTACACCTTGCAATGATAATGATATCAATCTTCATTTTATTCAAAAATATATACTTGCCTCTTTAGACATGAATGTTCCTTTATCAAATATTGAAAAACCATGTGAAAATACTTCTAATCCTAAGAAGGGTGATAGCTCGCATCCCTCTATTCAGGTCTAGACTATCACTTATCTAAGGACTAAGGTGGCCCACCTTATAGTTTTAAATGAAGGTAATTAATATTAAATACCTAGGGTTTATGCTTGTGAAGCCCTAAAATATCAAATCACCAGTATGAGAAAGTTAATAAAGGAGTTAAAAAATCAATTCACATACCAACAAAATCCAAAATATGCTAGTGTTAATCATGTGTTCACATCTTCCTCTAGCAATATTGTACCCAAAAAAAAATATTATCTGAATTCAAAGCTACAACAGAATACATCTAAAATAAGTGATTCAAGTATTATAACAAAGGTTACTAAAATACCAATTGAGATATTAAGATAAATTATTAGAGACAAAGTGATCAAACTACCTAATATACATCTTATACACATATCCAAATACTACTATGCATATCATAGAATGCATGGGTATCATACTGATCATTATTTTACATTGAAGAACCAAATACAAAGTTACAAACATAGTGGTGATCCTATCATTAATACATCTACCAAGAAACCCACTCACATTATGAGTACTTCTCCTAAAGCACAAGTGCTAAAACATAAAATATGGGTACCAAAGGAAAATTTAGAGAAAAAACAATTCTAAATACCAAAATTAGATCAAGAAAAGGATACAACCTTACCTTGCAAAAATGATACTCAGTTTTCCAAACATTATAGTTTTGGAATGAAATATTTACAAAAATTCGGTTATCATGGTCAAGTATTGGGAAAATATTCGTAAGGCATCACTTATCCTATTTCCACATATGATCAAAATAACCATCAAAATTTGGGCTATACTAATGCAAATAATTTGAATATACATTTTTCCAATACAAAAGAGCAAGAAATGCATCAAAATGATGATTCAAAATAAAAACACTTACAAATGCCACAAGTAGAGCAAGAAAAGATTCCAAATTCAATGCTAAAAAGAGAGCAAGAACAAAATTTGCCAACTCAAAAGCAATAAAACCAACCAAGCATCCTCAAAATGTGGTTTCTAACAATACAGGTCAAAAGGCAAGAGACACTTGACAAATATAATGTTCTAAACATCATACAAAAGGAACAAGTAAAGAAAGAGCAAAATGTACCTAAAAAGGGTGATGTAAAATATGTGCCTTCGTATGAATAAATTGCCAATCATTCCTCAAAACATCAAATCATTGAACTTTGCATAGATGGAAATAAATGTCAAAATATCATGCTTGACCCAACTTGTAAATTCAATATATGTACTTGGAAATTCTTTACATCTCTAGGATATGGCAATTAACATGTAAATATAGTTACTATATCCGATCTTTGTGTTGGATCTTTCAACTGTGAAGTCACACTTAGATCTGAATCAAGATCTATTATTTTCCATATTAGTCCATGTTTGTCAAAATATAATGCAAAACCTAGAAAACCATGGTTACTATCAATGAAGAAAAACATATCTAAGGCAAAGGTACCAAATACAAACTTGCCAAAAGAGCATGATACACCTTCTAATTTTACTATGCAAACATATGGCACATATGATTCAAGATAGGTTATACACTTACCACCCCTTGAGGATTCTTATCCATTAAATGGCATCATAGGATGATCTTTCCTTTTTAAACATTCCAAAATACCCAAAAAATCAAAACATTCACAAATATAAAAACACTTTTGGCACCTACATGTTCTATTGGCTCCTTGGCATCTATGTGTTAGTTTCATGTTGATGGATGGCATATTCAATTACTTATACATACATAAATGTGTGTCATACTTCTACTTGAGTGTGATAACAGGCATACACAGATACATGATCTACTCATATTTAGGATGTTGGGATTTCCCTTTACTCACATCATGCAAACATTGGGGGTATTTACTTCTTTGATCTTGATACACATAGATTATATGATTTGATTATCACTCTACATTATCATGTTTGAGTTCACATATGTACTTACACATGCCTTTATCCACAATTATACTTTACACAGGGTACTTGATATGCTATATACTTGACATTTTTTCTTAATACATTTGATCCATGGGATAATATGACATGTTTATGTTGGTTTCTTATGTTTTCTTTTATGCATTTCCTTGAGTGTCTTTCCTTGTTATTGTATTCCTTATTTGAGCATTTGAATATGATCCTTTACTTATGGCCCCCATGCTTATGTATGATTTATTTGACATTTGAATATGCCATTATTTTTTGTATGACCATTTGAAAATTTCATTCTTACTTTTGTGGACATTTGAATAAGCCATGTCCCTTTGATTATGCAGCATTTAAACATACTATTTGTTTATGGTCTCCTTAGACCATTATTTTTTGACTTGATTTTGAGTGCTCTTATGTGTGTGCTTATTTGCTTGTTGAAATTATATTATTAGTATCTAGATGTTTCCATGATCTTTATCATGCATCTTAGGCCTACATGTGATCACATTAGTTCTATGTGTTTCAATGTTATATCTACCTAGACATGTTCCTTCTATATGCTACATGATTACATTCATATATTATATGGTTATCTTATCCTTTTTAGGTGAGGTAACTACCAGTTCCTATCTTTTCCTCACATCAAAAAGAGGGCATATTAGTGGGGGCATGTCATAGAGGCATGTTCTCAACACTTGGCACAATTTTTAAATTTAGTGGGGGCATGTTTTGGAAGCATGTTCTCCACACTCATTCAAGATATGGTACTTATATCAGTTTTCAGATTCAATGGGGGAATGTCATATGGGCATGAATTTCACACATTCATAGTTCTCATATTTAGTGAGGGTATGATTTGGAAGCATGTTCTCCACATCTATTAAATATTCAGCATCTTCAAATTACAGTGGGGGCATGTTTTGGAAACATGTTTCCACATTGGTACTTATATCAGTTTTTATATTTCTTCATATATAGTGGGGGCATGCTTTGGAAGCATGTTCACACTTACACAATTTTTTGAATTGGACAAAGCACACAATTATATGATTTAGATTCACAGTTGTGGTAGAATTCTATAAATTTGTACCATTACTATACACAGTTTTAGCATGAGACATATCTAAGGTGCATATGTTATGCAATTTGTGCCTAATATTTTAAAATCCAAATTAGTTTCAGATTCCAAAACTCTTTATGGATTGTTACCACATCACAAAAAAAATTGTACTAAGACTTTTACGAATTTTATTGAGCCAATGTATTACAGTAGTTGGTTCACTTTTTGGTATGGTTGAGGTTATCAAATGACTCAATCTTGTCAATTTTTTAAGTTGGACTTAATTGTATCATCAATTCTCACTAGTTTATAAGTATCATTGGGTTACATGGTTGAGCTAATCTCAATTACTAGGTGGTAACTCACTTTTGCTCTAAAGTTGGGGGCATGTTCCTTCCAATCTCTCTTTATCAATCTTTCTCTATCTCCTTAGATATATGTACTTTCAATATTTATCATAATCTTAGTTTCATAGCCTTACAATGATACATCTTTTTTAAAATAACTTGCTAATAGCCAAGGTGGTTACATCAACACATAGGTGTACTCCTAAACCTAGTTCTTTCAATTTCAATCTATTTCAAGTACTTTCAATCCTAGATTATATGCATTAATTTTATATTGTAACATGATATTGGTTACAGGTCAATCACCAATAAAACACTCAATTTGAGTACATGTAAATACAATGTGTGTATACACACCCAAGTACACATTTCTTTTTTTAAACTAGTAATTTCATTACTACATTAAAGTGGGGCAAATGTACACACTATTTTAAGATTATATAACACCTCAGTCTTGTACACTTGGAAAACTCAAACCTTGATTGTTCCTCTTAGTTATATACCTTTCCCACTTTTGCAAGTCTCATGTATGCTCTATCTTGTGCCTCTTGGCCTATATCTCTTAGTTTGACTAGTCTTATGATGATGACACAAATCTGTTATCTTACCTAGAATGCTTAAAATGTACTCATTTTCTATATTTACAAGTTATGAATGTATACCTACTTTCATGTTCCTTGGACATTAATGTTCGGATATACACTAGCATTGACCTTAGTGTCTTGGTCTGATGCAAGTGTCCAGTGCCCTAAAGTCATCGAATTTACAAATAAAATGTATTGTAATGGTCAGCTTAAGTATTTTAATTCAAGTTATTACCCCAAAGGTATTGATATAAATACAAGATCAACCCTCATTCATTCCTCACCTACAAGACCTAGCAAAAGACCAAAGAGACCAATGCAACTTATCAAAAGCACTATATCAAGTATTTAATTGAATAAATATTCCCTATTTTCACATCAGTCATAGGTACAACACATCTATAGGTCTAAAGTACTAAAGGAGAATCCCAATACCCTGACTTTCTAACTTACAAGCTAGATCAATATTGTACTTGATTTCCACATATTCCATGATTTACACACAAGCCAACATCAAGGGAAAAACTACATGAGTCTAAGGCCCTCTTCTGGATTATTGGCTATGTAGGCAATGCCCACTAATAGTAGGGTCTTTAGGGTTAGCTTGATATTGTGTGCCCACTAACCCATTTTTCCTCAAGGTCATTATGAATATGGAGAACTAGGGTTTTGTCATTTCACAAGAAGTGATAGTCCATAACCCAGATTTAAATACGCCAAAATGAAGGCAAAATCAAACCCAAAAGCATCTAGATGGTCACATCCATTTCCAATAGGTATTCCATACATGACACTTACATCAAACCCAGATAGTAGCATCAACACAACCATCTCAAATTGACGATAGTGTCCAAAGTGATAGAAGCATCAGATCTAGAATCTAATGATTGTTCCATAATTGTCTTGTAGTTTGTTTCATGTCTATTCTAGATTTGGCACTACATTAGCATCAAAAGAATCTAAGTACATTATCTCTTTGTCATTTCCATGTGTAGCTTAGTTGTTCTTTCTATATTTGAACTATACTCAACATAATAATTCGGTATATGTTTATATCTAAGTTTAGCATTTAATTGGCATGTTATAGATTTGATTATCACCCTTATGACATTTCATTTGTATATACCCCTTTAATTAAATTTAGGGTTAACAACAAGATCACCTTAGATTTTATTTAAGGGTTAAACAACTATAAAAATAAAATTACTCAATAAAATATAAATTTATACTAAAAAAATAGGTCGAATGGAGAAGTTGATTTTTGGCACGATTTCTAAGAAGGCTCAAAATTGTTAGGATGTTGAATCCATTTCTGTTAAGAATAATAAAATAATTAGAAGTATGAAAGAGTTGATCAAAATACAGAATGATCCACGGGATCTACCTGGAGAACAAAACCACAGTGAAATAATATTTCTTATGACAATACACACACAACAAACAAAAACATGCAAAGCATAAATTAATACTTAGTTACTTATTCAACTACTACAAGGGATCCTTGGAAATATATAACTAGGAAACTTTGTTTTCTTAACAAATATTGTTTTTTAGAAAATAATCTATTGGTTAGGAATGACCAAAATATGCACTCAATCAAATCTTATGTGCACTCAAGTGGTCACTCAAAACAACTCAACTAACTAAGCTCCCTAAATAGAGCTTAGATTTATTAAGTGTGAAAAAGCACAAAATATAGGCTAATTAAATAAAATTTACATCTGACTTAATGTGAACACACTAACACCCTTCAATAAACAAAATTTAAGGAGAGAGAAAAAAGAAAAAAATAAAATATAGGTCCCAGCTACTAACCATGATACGGTAACCATGTACAATCAACAAAAAAATAAAGAGAAGGAATGAATGACTTCATGGTGAATCCCTCCAAGGAAAAATTCCTTCACCCTAAGCATTGATCACAATTGAAAATAGTGAGATGCTACCAAGGGCATAGTGAAGATGTCAGCACCTTGCTCAACAATAGGCATGAACTCCAACTTAAAAACTCCATCCTAAATGAGCTTCTAAATGAAATGCATGTGGATCTCAATATGATTTACATGTTTATGTTCAATGGGGTTGCAGCAAATCTCAATCACAATTTGGTTATCACATAGAATAATATTAGGATTATGATGTGGAAAACCAAAATCAACTAGCAACTATAGAAGCTAGATTGCCCCCTGGTTAACCTTGACAGTACCTCAATATTTTACCTTAGTGGATGATAATGTAATAGCAATATGCTTCTTGCAAGCCCTTGCAACTAGACCATAACTAAGGTTGTAGACAAATCTACAAGTGTACCTATGAGTATCAACATCACCCACCCAATTGGAGTTTGTATATCTCTCAATCTTTGAAGTTTCCTATAGTGTATATTGAATCCCAAAGTGTGGTGACCCGAATTTGGCACAAAATATGCTTCACTATTTGTCAATAACTCTCATGAGGCTCATGAAAGAATTGAGAGGAAAGATTAAAAATAAAATAGATATCAGGACAAGTGTGAGTCATGTACATAAGATTTCCCACCAATTGTCAATACAAGGTCAGATCAACAAAAAGGATATTCACAACTAGTAGACAAAACAGCCCCTACTAAAATAGTGTGGGAACCAACTTGAAATCAACCATGTTGAAACGATGAAGTAAATTAAAAGCATACTTATACTACCCAATGGATATCCCCTCAGAAGACTAATGAATTTGAAGGCCAAGAAAGTAGTGTAAAAAAACTAAATCTATCATATCAAAGTGCTTCATCAACTTGTACTTGACATCCTAAAGAATGGATTTTAAACTACCTATGAGAATGAGATCATCAACATAAAAGACAAATATCATAAAATTATCCCCTTGATTCTGTATGAAGACATTAAGGTCAGAGTTACAATAGGGAAAACTAAAACTGAGCAAAAAACTATCCATCTTCTCATACTAAGCTCGTGGAACTTTCTTAAAACCGTAGAGAGAATAATGAAACTTGCATACAAGTGAAGGAACATGCACATAGCCTTTTGGCTACTCCATATATATATCTTGAAGATCACCATGCAAAAATTCACTCTTCACATCCATACCGACCAACGGTGTGCTGCAGTGAGGGAAAGTACAAGATGAACATAGTCCGTCTTGGCAATAGGCGAAAATGTTTCAAAGTAGTCAAATTCTTCAACTTGTGAGAAACCCTTTGCTACTAGATGTGCTTTGTACTTTCAACAAAACTATTAGCTACATACTTAGTCTTATAGACCCAATAACAACGCACAAATTTTCTTCCTTCAAGAAGAGGCACCAAGTCCCACGAATGATTCTTCATTAGTGAAGAATTGATCTGAAAATTAGAAGTTTTAGTTGATAAATATCTCAATAGCATAAAAATAACACAGTAATAATGAATTCTCTGAGAAGAGATGTAGTATTACTCAAGATCGCAATACAAATATATGTTTATATCTGGGAAGAAATGTTTGTCTTCACATTTCGGGTTACCTCTTCATTTATACACATTTTGAAAGCATGGGGATGATGTGGAAGGTCACCAATCTCGAGGGAGATTAAGTGGTTCGACTTCCAAGATTTAAAACAATACAAAATTCGAGGAATTACTATTTTTAGAAACTTACTATTTTTAGACTGCACTACTAAAATTGAAATTTGGGGCACTTTCGTTGGGTTTTCAGGGGTCAAACTTCATCGAACAGAGCTCAATGCCATTTCACGACGTTCTCCTCATTCTTAGCTTTCCAACAATTCAAAGGGCGAGTCAATTGGAGCTATGGTGCAAAAGTTATGGCTCCCAGAAGTTTCATCATCAATTGGGGTGGAACTGTCACCCGAATTGTCACCTAAATTGTTGCCTGGATCAAGAATACTCCTCTTGCATATCAACATCTCACTATGGTTTGCCTATTTCCTCATAGAACAATATTGGATCTTCTAAAATAACATGGATCATAAGAGCAACTCCAGAAGTCTAAGAGTGATTACAGCAAGCATCGAAAGGATTATTGTCATCAGTATCATGAAGTAAGTCCTCACAATCAAATGAAGGAGTGAATGATGGAGAAGAAGTAGAATTTGGCCCCATTGGAATGAAACTCTCATCAACCTTAACAAATCTTTTTTGAAGCAACTTGCTAAAAAAATTCAAACCACCACTCTAATAGTTTTGCCCCTCCTTAGCTATAATAATAAACAATTATATTTTTAAATCTTGTAGAAGGGAATTGAAATCAAGGGCTTTAGGTATGTGAGATTCTAACCAAAGTGTAGAATGCCCGTCAAACATCTAAGAAATTTGAGATAAATTATTGACCTATAATCCATTTGAATATTAGAGTAATTTGGTCTTTACAATAAAAGGCACCTTTAATCATATTGAGGCGTAGTGAGACATGTGGAGGATATGGGAATCACCATAATTATTGAATGACAATGCACATGTTTGTAGCAACACAAGTAGAGGATTGCATGTACCCAATGTCAATGCTCAAGTCTTTTGTGCAGAAATGCCAATGCTAAGTAAACAGTCTATTGAAGGGGGCAACCACTAAAGGTTTAAGGAGCTAATGCTCAACAATTCTCACTTCCAACGTGTTGTAAACCAAAGCAATGCATAAAATAATTCTCAATTACGTGTTCAACTATTACAAGGGATACCTAGAAACATATAGCCGAGAAAGTTTGTTTTCTTAATAAATAATATAATTTGTTGTTCAAAACAAACTATTAGTTAAGTGTGACTAAAATATGCACCTGGTCAATTTTTATATGCACTTGCATTTAGGTTGTCACTGAAAACAACTCAATTAACCAACTTCTCTAAATTTAAGTGTAAACAAGCATAAAATTTATATTAAGTAATTAAATAAAAGTTACATCGAATTTAGTGAACACACTAACAAAATCATAAATTAATATTATAATAAAAATTTAATACAACATAAAAGTTACATCTAATTTAATGTGAACATACTAACAAAATTATAAATTAATATCTTAAAAAGTTCAATGTAAAATAAAAATTTGAATTTTTTACACATTTCAAAGCAACACAAAATAAATAATTGAACATTGAATGTAGTCTTAATGCAAAAGACAAAATTTATCAAGTTGTAAATTATTTGTTACAAAAAAATTATTACATTTGAAAAACAATTTGTTTCTTTTTTATTTTTTTAAAATGAAAAACTATTGTATATATAATCTCAATGCAGAAGACAAAATCTATCAAGTTGTTATAAACTATTAGGGATAAAAATTTCATTGCATTTGAAAAACTATTTGTTTGCTATATAATGTTTTTAAAATGTCTTTTAAGATCCATAAAAATCTTTCAAAGTGTTACTTCTCCTCTCCTAAACCTCTAATTGTAGGGAAACATGACATGTTTTAAGGGGTTTGAACTCTTCTTGGTACGATGGTGAGATTATATCTAATAAAAAATGTTCAAGAATAACAAATTTCTAAATGCTCTGATTTTCACTGTAATGTAACAAACTTGACAACAAACTAGAACATTTAGAGGAAAAAGAAGCATGGCAACAGGGATGAATTTGATACCATGATAAAATCTGAAATGAATCTTTCAAATTCATCGAAGATGTCCTCGCTCAAAAATCCTTCTACACTCAAAAAATTGACATAAAAATGAAAATAACAACTATTTTACTATAGCAAATATAATTTGTTCAAATGTATGATGGGAAATGATGAGAACCTCTATATTTAAATAGAAAATCAAAAAGATAATTATGCAAGAAAAATATAGATAAATAAAACTAGTACAAATATCTAAAAAATACAAAAACATCAATTTTGAGATACTTATATTAAATTTTAAACAACTCACACTAATTAATAACTCCATTATCTTTCCCTATAAAAACATTTATACTCACACTAATTAACAACTATATTATGTTTCCCTATTAAAAAAATTTATCATAATGGCCCTACAAAATAAAATTATAATCTTTGTTGTAGGTTTCTGGAATCTGAAAAAATCAAGTTTAATTTTAACAGATCCTCAAAAGGCAACACGGGACTAACTGGTTGTGACAAGAATTTTAGAAATCAAGAGGACTAAAGTTCAACTTGCGCTCTCTCATAAATGGTTAAACTTATTTGTGGAAGGCGATTCATAAGTAATCATCAATGCTATGAACTCAGAAGAATCAGGACTTTGAAAAATTGGTTTTCAGAGGTTTGTTTGACCGTTTAGAGTTTCTTCACAAGAAAGAAAGAGAGGAGGTAATTCAATTGTTGAGTGGGCGACAAGCAAAGGGTCTGCCTCAAGCAAAATCAAAGGGTAAGCCTTTGCTTTTGGGATTCACCTTTTCCCGATGACTTGCAAAGTCTAGTAGTCAAGGATGTTAGGAGTTGGGGGTGTGATTTTGCATTCATATCAATGGATTCATAGCAGAGTGTGCATTGCAGTTTTTGGAGGATTCGCTCATGTCAATGCATTTCAGTGTTTATGATTCAGCATGCGACTTGTAATCTTCACATTTGGCTGAGTTGAAGGCTTCGGTTTCATGGCAGTCTGTATTTGCTCCCTGGGATCTAGGTCTTTCTCTCCGCCAGAGCCATGGCGTTAAGGAAGAGCCAGCTTCCTATCCCAAGACTTGAGTTGGCAACGTTGCGGCTTCTTCAAAATGGCTAACAGGGGACGATTCACAGAGAACATTGATAAAGAAATAAAAAAATCCTCATCATTTGATGAGGATTTGGCTGCAAAATAGGCGGATGAGGTCGAGAACCAAGATATTGCCAAGTTCCTGAGGTCTTTCATGTTTAACCCTAAACATTCTTTGATGTAGCGCAGGCTAAATCTTCTATCCTTCACCCTCCACGTGGATCATATGGACCTTCAAACCCTAATTCACTTAGTGGGTCTCAAGACGGCGGACCATAACCATCTAATCTTGGATGGAATGACGAAAATCCAAAAGAGTAGGCCTAGCCTTTGTGGCAGCGCAGCCCAACTTGGCTCTCACCTCTCCGCCAAGTATCTTATCTCTCCTACATCGACGAGGAGGAGGAGGAGGAGGAGCAGGAGGAGTTGCATGGTTAGACATCAAGGGCTATGGCTGGCTATGTTTGGTGTGAAGCCTTCAATTCCTAAGGAGGTAATGATAGTGTCGGACTAATATGTGTTGGCCTAAGTTTTGTATGCCGTAAACCAAGGAACTTAGTGCTCATGGGCCTTGTAATTTCCCTGCGCATCCTCATCCTCATCCTCATCCTACTATATGTTATCCTCTATTGTTCTATGGACAGGTATAAAACTCTGATAGTGAAATAAAAGAGTTGTTTCATGCTCATTGTATTGACAAGTCTGAATCTTTAGATTTTTTTTTTCCTTCAGCCCGTTGCGAATAGTTCCCTAAGCGGTTCCACCTCATTTTTTGTATCGAGGAAGTACTCTTAGTGATCTTCGTTATATATATATAATTTTCGTTGATTGATAATAAATAGCCTCAAAATATATATATATATGAAATTCTCGATGATTGATAATAGGTTGCTTCAATCTCATTGCACCAATGTATAAGGCTCGAAAAAAACATTTTAAAGAAAAAAATGGCTCCAAACTCCATAGTATGCCCATCCTATATCACGATTTTTCAATTGTCTTCTCCAACCAAGAAGAAAGACATCTATATGGCAGTCAAATGGACATCAAATTTAACGTCCAAACTACCCTATGATGGTCAAATGGATGTCAAATTTGACGTCGACAATTTATATTGATATCACACCCTATTACACTCTACCAACCCATCGTTGCTATTGTAGCTTGTGTGTGTCAACTTAACAACCCAAAATAGAAAAAAATTACAACTATTTAAGTGTACAACCACATAGCTAATTGTGCGGGGCTTGAGAACTATAATCTACCTTTATGTTACACCCTTAACTATCTCATCCATAGGGATATATGTGGGCCGACCTATGACACACTCTTCATTTGTAAGTGCATTCATTAGTTAGTTAATATTTTGCGCTAACTTACTTAAGACCTAGGGGTGGGATGAATGGGTGTGACTCTACCTATTATTTTTATATATAGGGATGAGTGTGGCTCGCTCAAATCATTATATTCATGAAATACATTCTTATTGTAAGTTTTTGGAGGTTTCCCCCTCGAAGTGGTCTATCATATATTCATATATTCTATTGTATTTTAGTTATATTGTGATTTATTTATTTTATTGTAAAGTAATTTCATTACAAGTGGTATAGGAGCATCGATTTTGGCAAAGAATTTTGTTTCTGTTAATCTCGTAAACCATTGCAATTTTTTATTAATATTTTTTACTGGAGTTAGAGCATCATATAAGGCGTCCATAGTTGAAAAAAATGAGATTTGACAATCTGTTTTGAAGGTATTATCTCTTTTTTACTGCTTTCACAAACTCATTCTACAATCCGCAATTTAAGGAATTTTTTTATTTTCTTACATTTTCAAAAAGCTTGAAGAAATATAGTGTGGGTCCATTATTAATGTTTTCTAATAGGAGGTTGACATAATTGAAAAATTGCTTGGTCAAAGTCAAATCAAAGGTGAAAATCAGGGTTGGCATTGTCTAGTCTTGTTATGACAGGGCCACAAACTAGGGGTAAAAGCAAAAACTCTAAAACTCCAGGTAAAATTCTTAGCAAATAGTGGATGGATTCAGAAACAAAAATTAATGGATCTTCTGCTCCAAGGTTTTCTTTGGTGAATCACAAGGTGACCGAGATTGAGTATGATCAGTGTGGCCTAAAGTTTGATGGGAATGATCCAATCACTTGGATCAACCAAATGGAGAATTTTTTGATGTACATCAAATCGGACAAAAGGTGGTGATGGCATCCTTGCATCTAGAGCCAAAGATGATTTGTGTGTAGCCTCTACATAGTCGAACACACTCCTCATTTGTTCTTCTATGCAAATCTCGCACTTCTCACACAACCTTGTGCACTCCTTTGCTTGAATTTTGCTCGCAGCCTTATGCATAAGTGTCGTGCCTACTTGCAGACTTTCTTGCAACAATCACATTAGCACAACGTGTGCATCGCATTGTGCACACTTCACATCTCGTAGCCTGTGAACTTCACCAACTTCTGCTCACAGACTTGTCAACTCTTTGGGGCCCCACTTCAACACAACCACGTGTCAGCTTCCCAATCACGAGGTGCATCAAGTGGTCCAACTAGCCGCTAACGGCTTATGGAGGATCTCAAGATTGGAAGTTGTTGAAGACAACCTGGACATTAATTGTTCATATTATTGCCAACTACCACATCTAACAAAGTGCTTACGGAGGATCTCGAGATTGGAAGTCATTGAAAACAACCTGGACATTAATTATTCATATTATTGCCAACTACCACATCTAACAGAAAGATTCAAACACCCTCCTTGGTAGTTGTACAACAATTAATACTATTATTGTATTATACATGTTAAATATGTAATATATGCATCAAACAAACAATAGCTAAGATAGTGAGTTGGATTGATGTCATTACACAGTTGTAATATAGATTGTTTGTTCCACGCATATACTATGTATACACACACTATAGACATTGTACTCAGTGTTCCCTATTCTTTCATTTTATGAATATAAGTTGCATTTCCTGCAAGTAAGACTTCAGCTCCATTTAATGTGTATTTGATTATTTTGTCTAAATACATCTCCGTGCATTCGCTCTACACAACCAAACTCGGTTGTCCCTTGCACACCTATTTTTGGCCTCGTGGTGTGGATCATTGGTATAAGATCAAAGATATATTCCTTTTTATGCCTATAACCACACAAGCACAATGTGAGAGAGAAGGTTTGATAGTCGGGTCTATTTCAAGGCTCCAAAAGAACATCGTAGTAAAAGCAAGATGGCTAATACCCAAAAGCAACCTGAGGTAGCCCTAGAAGTTCGAAGGCTCATCACCGATGCATTAGAGGCACAACGCACCAAAAATTTTGGTCAATTCCATGAGTTAATGATGCAGCTCAACTCGACATCTTCCCATCCATCTCAATAGTACGTTCCATAATGGTTTTAGCAACAAACCCCCTTCAAAGTATTAGTCAATCTTAACATCCCTCTGTTCGAAGGTAAGATCAATGCCAAAGCATTGGATGCCTGGATTCAATAAATTGAGGCATACTTCTCAGTCAATTGCTTCATTAATGCTGAGAAGATCACCTTTGTAGTACTAAAGATGTTCATTTTTGTTGTTCATTGGTGGGAGACCTTCAGTGCATAGCATGCACTAGAGTGCATTCCAATTTAACCATGGAAGACTTTTGTCAATGCATTGAAGGAGGAATACTACCCTCTCTGACACTTTGAAGATGAATACAACAAGTTCCAACAATTGTGTCAGTGCAAGGATCAGTCAATGAAAGACTACACCAACACATCCCATGACTAATCTGCACGCCTGCAAGATAACTCAAGTGAATAGCATAGGGTGTTGAAGTACATCAACAGACTCTCACCTTATATCTATGTGAAGTTGGAGTTATTGACTTTTGACACTTTGGGATGAGCATATTGCAATGCCACCAAGATCGAATCCAAGGCAACAATGAAGCAATGTTCCACCTCTTCATCCAACATAGTGTGCACGACCCAACCCTCGTACAAATCCACATTGCAGCATTCTACATAGAAACACAACACTTCTTGCAAAGGTGAGCAGCCTCAAAAGACTGCACAATACTCAAATTGATCCAAAACTCAGAAGTTCTGGTTGATAAAGATCTCAACATCATAGAAATAACACAGTAACAATGAATTCTTTGAGAAAAGATGTAGTATTACTCAAGATCGCAATACAAATATATGCTTATCTCTGGGAAGAGATGTCTGTCCTCACATTTCGAGTTACCTCTTCATTTATACACATTTTGAAATCATGGGGAGGATGTGGAAGGTCACCAATCTCGAGGGAAATTAAGTGGTTTGACTTCCAATATTTGAAACAATACAAAATTCAAGGAATTACTATTTTTAGAAACTTACTATATTTAGACTGCACTACTAAAATTGAAATTTGAGGCACTTCCATTGAGTTTTTGGGGGTCAAACTTCATCAAGAATACCTCCATGCCATTCATGACATTCTCCTCATTCTTAGCTTTCCAATGGTTCAAACGGCGAGTCAATTGGAGCTACGGTGCAAAAGTTATGGCTCCCGGAAGTTCTGTCATCAATTGGGGTGGAACTGTCACCCGAATTGTCGCCTAAATTGGTGCCCGGATCATTCCTCCCTCCTTGAAAATCAATGGTCCCCATTGCATCAATGTTCCCCATCAGGGGTGGTAGTTGTTTCTTGATTTGATTCTCTGTGAGCCACTCACCTTGATGGCTAAGCCGGCCCCTTTTGACCACTCGATAAAGTGGAATAGAGCGTCCTCTTGTTGTCTTCATCCAGGTATCCACAATTTGATCCTCTTCTACTAGAGAAAAATTTTGTGGATCAATCTCATCAATGTCTAGTTGTTCTGCTACAACTGAAGTGTCCAATAGAGGTGGGTGATATGGTTTGAGGAGCTCCACATTGAATATTGAATGCAGACCAAGGTAGGCTGGTAGGTTCAACTCAAAAGCATTTTCTCTAACTCTTCTGGTGATGGTGTAGGGACCATATCGCAGAGGCCAAATCTTTCTGTGTGGGCTTGCAAGTCGTTCCTTCTGAAGCCGCAACCAAACCTTGTCACCCACAGCAAAATGGTGTGCAATCCTATGTTTGTCATGGTGTTGCTTATACTTCTGATTCATCTTCTCCAGGATGTCATGAACTTGTTGTTGGATGTGTTGCATTTGTTCAATAAACTTTGTTGCTTTTACTACCTCAGATCTTCCATGAGGTGTGTATTCCATGGTGAAAAATGGAATAGATATATCAATTGGTGCCATGGGTTGGAACCCAAAACATACCTGGAATGGGTTGTGCTTGGTCGAGCTGTGCAGCGCCTGATTGTATCCATGTTGTATGAAAAGAAGTCCCTCATCCCATGTGCGTGGATGTTTGGAGTGATACATCCGAATCATGTGAACAATCAAGCGGTTTTACCACCTCTATTTGGCCATCAGTCTGTGGATGGAAGGCTGTGGACTTCATCAACTTAGTATCCATCATCTTCCATAGAGTGGACCAGAAGATGTTCAGGAACCTGCTATCTCGATCTAAGACAATGGACTTGGGGAGACCAAAATGGAGCCATACATGACTAAAATATAGTTAAGCAGTCTCCTCAGCAGATATATTTTTCTTACAAGCAATAATGATAGCCATTTTTTAAAAACAATCAACTACCACAAAAATACAGTCCTTACCATGTTTTGAAGTGGGCAAACTTGAGAGAAAATCCATTGAGACAGATTCCCAAGGCCTGGTTGGTTCTGGCAATGCGTGTACAATCCTTGCTTCTTATTTGTTGGCTTGGCTATCGCACATGGGGTGCAATATTTGAGATATCTTTCCACATCTTTTCGCATATGGGGCCAGTAGAAGTGCTTTTGAAGAACTGTCAATGTCTTTTCAATACCAAAGTGTCCAACTATCCTACTGAAGTGTGCTTCCCATATCATCTTTTGTTGCTCTGCAACTGGAACACAGATGTGCCCCATATGATAGAGGACATTATCTTGCAAATAGAAATCAAAAACATGTTTACCTTTTTGAAGTGCTTGATATGTATCAGCAAAGGTAGGATCTGCTTCATATAGAGCACCCCAAGTGGCAGTCTCATGTCCGCACAGGTCAAGAATTGTTGTGAGTGCAGTAATTGGTGGGCGGCTTAGACAATCTGCAGCTGTATTTGAGCTCCCCTTTTTGTGTTTGATTATCAGGTGGAATTACTGAAGATATGTGGCCCACTTTTGGTGCCTCTCATTTCGTAGTTTGCTTTGCATCTGGATGAATTCCAATGGTCTATGGTCAGTGTGGATGACTGTTTATTTCCCCAAGATGTAGTGTTTCCATTGTTTGCACGCTTACACAATGGCATAGAGCTCCTTATCATATGTTGAAAATTTCCTGACTGTATCAGTGAAAGTTTCACTGTGATATGCAACAAGATGGCCATGTTGCATGATGACAACTCCCATGGCATATTCAGATGCATCTTTCATCAACTCAAAAGGTTGATGCAAATCTGGTAAGGCAAGAACAGGGGCTGAGCAAAGTCTGTTCTTCAAATTCTCAAATGCCCTTTGTTGTATTTCACCCCACTGAAATGTAGCTTTAGCTCCTCCTTTAGTCACTTGGGTTAGTGACCAAACAACATGTGAAAATCCAAGAACAAAAATGCGGTAGAAATTTGCAAGACCCAAAAAGCTGCAAAGCTCTGTGAGGGTCCTTGGTGTGGACCATTCTCGAATAACCCAAATATTTTATGGATCAACATGGACCCCTTCCTCATTCACAACATACCCAAGGTACTGAATTGTTGTCATCTTGAATGTGCATTTGTCAAGATTTGCATACAACTTGTGCTCCCGAAGAGTTTGAAGCACCTTACGAACATGCTGCAAATGTTCTTCCCATGTTCTGCTATAGATGAGTATGTCATCTAAGTAGACAACCACAAATGAGTTGGTGAAGGGTCGTAGGATGTCATCCATCATCCTCATGAAGGTTGCAGGTGCATTAGTTAAGCCAAAAGGCATAACCAACCATTCAAAGAGCCCCTCCTTAGATTTGAATGTAGTCTTCCAGACATCAGTGGGATCGATGGGAATTTGGTGATAACTAGATTTGAGATCAATTTCAGTGAATAACTTCGCACCACGGAGCTGGTCCAGCAGGTCATCAATCCTGGGGAGAGGATAGCGATTCTTCACAGATATTTTATTCAGGGCTCAGTAGTCAATGCAAAGCCTCCATGTTCCATCTTTCTTCGGTGCCAAGACAATTGGGCTACCACAAGGTGAAGAGCTTGGCCTGATGTGACCCTTTTGGATCAATTCTTGAATCTGTCTTTTTTATCTCATCATTCTCCAAAACTGATCTGCGATACACAGGACTATTAGCTAAAGGTGATCCTGGGATCAAATCGATAGAATGTTTTACTTGGCAATGCAGTGGAACACATGTGGGTGACTTGAATAAGTCATCATATTCTCATGTGATTCATCCTATATGCTTTTGTTGTTGTGTTGATTGTGTAGTCAGGACTGCAACATCGGCCTTCTTGGATTTCTGTGGTTTGGTCACCATGAGAACAAATTGCTTTGTTTTCTCCACCAATCTCTTGCATTGCTTACATTGATCAGGGAGACAAATGTGGGAGGTGGTACCTCTAGTACCCTATAGCGCCGTGTTCCAAGAGTGAGGGTGATCTTTTGGGTTCGTGATTCATAGATGCCATGTCGCTCATACATGAACGGCTGACCAAGGAGTACATCACAAACATCTAGATTGACCACATCACACAAGACTTCATCTTGTAATAGTTTTATAGCATATGAAAGAAGACACTAATGGGTGACACGGAGGTCTCTCCCTAGGCTCAACCATCCAATACTATAGGGCATTGGATGAGGCTTCATGGATAGATTTAGACTTTTCACAACTTTAGCAAAAATTAAATTCTTTTGACTCCCATTATCAAGAATGAAATGCAAAGGCTAACCTTTTACCCATAATTTGGAGTGAAACAATCTTTCCTTGTCATATGGGCTTTCCTCGCAGGTCTGTGATGAAGTGACAATGGTGTCAGGCTCAGCGTCTACAATTTATTCTTCGTCCTCTTCGACTGTGGGTTGTGTATGAGGCAGAGTAGTAGATGTCGAGTATTGTGACTCAGAAAGCAGTGACTTGATGGCTCGACATTCTTCTTTGGAGTGAGTTCCAGTTTTGTGGTAATCACACCATTTTCCAGCCTTCCCCTTCTAGGATTTCTTATCCTGAAACTCCTTTTGCTTCCAATTTTGGCCTCATGTTTGACCTTCCTTGTCACTTTTCCATTTTGAGGGTTGACTCTTCGTATTCTTTCTACCATGCTTCTGTTCAATCTTCACTGCGAATTTGTATGCCTCACCAAGGGTTTCCAAATTGAAGAGTTCCATTTCCCCCCATATGTACCATTGTAGTCCACAATATTTGAGTCTTATGTTTCTCACTTTTTTGAATGCCCAATCTTGCAGACAAAGAATGAAAAGTGTCTGTGTAATTTTGAACAGATTGGTCCTTACCTTGGCGAAGTTGTTGCCACTGTATATACAGATCATCATATGCTCTGATGGGATAGTATTCTTCTTTCACCACTTCCACAAAATCATCCCAGGTAGGTTCCACCTCAAGGCCGATGTCATCTATACTGAACCTCTTTTTGTACACTTCCCACCAGTTTTTCACAGGCAATGATGATTTCAAAAGAGCAAAAGTAATCTTTTCTCCATTGGTGAACTTATTTACAGAGAAGTAGGAAGACAGTTGATCCAACCAAATTTCTACTGCATTAGCATTTATTTTGCCTTCAAATGTAAGAATATCAAAATTTACCTGAACCTTGAAGGGTGTTGGGGCACTGAAAGGACGTTCCCTGGATGAGGAGCCAAGAAGTGGAGCCACGGAGCCAGGATTTCCCATCGAAAGTGTTTGAAGAATTTGAGCAAATTATTGTAGCATCTGCGCTTGTTGCCGTTGGAGGGCTTCATTCACCATTTCCTTGAAAGGATCGGATGTCTCGGTGTCATCTGCCATTTGAAGTCATTTGGAGCGAACAGGTGGAAAATTTGGAAGCTCTGTTGTTTCCCACCCAAGCTTCTTGTATCCTGACCTCGTCCTCGGGATCATACATTCTCAAGACAAACTGCTCTGATACCACTGATCCAAAACTCAAAAGTTTTGGTTGATAAATATCTCAATAGCATAGAAATAACATAGTAACAATGAATTCTTTGAGAAGAGATGTAGTATTACTCAAGATCGCAATACAAATATATGTTTATCTCTGGGAAGAGATGTTTGTCCTCACATTTCGAGTTACCTCTTCATTTATACACATTTTGAAAGCATGGGGAGGATCTGGAAGGTCACCAATCTCGAGGGAGATTAAGTGGTTTGACTTCCAAGATTTAAAACAATACAAAATTTGAGGAATTACTATTTTTAGAAACTATTTTTAGACTTCACTACTAAAATTGAAATTTGAGGCACTTTCATTGGGTTTTCAGGGGTCATGCTTCATCGAGTGAAGATCCATGCCATTTCACGACATTCTCCTCATTCTTTGCTTTCCAACGGTTCAAACGACGAGTCAATTGGAGCTACGGTACAAAAGTTATGGCTCCCGGAAGTTCCGTCATCAATTGGGGTGGAACTGTCACCCGAATTATCGCCTAAATTGGTGCCCGGATCACAAATGCTCCTACTTCTTCTACTTCAAACAAAGACAAGAAGAAATCAAGGGTCCATTGCCATCTCTCATCCACCCACGATCACTCCAAATATCATGCGCAACAATCCTTACTCGTACACTTTACATCAAGACCCACACTGATGGATAGCACTAATCTAGATGCCTCCTGCCTAAGCACCAACACCACTATGATCAACATATTTGAAGAGCACAAATGTCTCTTCCACACCAAGTTCTAGGTGAAGGGTCAGCTTCTCCACATCATCACCGACAGTGGTAGTCAAAAGAACATCATTGTGCAATGCACAGTTCAACGCCTTGGTCTTACCATTACTATGCATCCTAAGCTATATTCTCTAGGGTGGTTGTAGCAAGGGAAAGATATATAGGTTTGGTGACAGTGCACTTTTCATTACAAAGTCAAGCCTATGGAGGATAACATCACTTGTGACATTGCACCTCTGTAGGTATACAACGTCTTTTTGGGGAGACTGTATCTGTATGACTGCGAAGCTACATATCAAGCCAAACCGTAATGTTGGACCATTTGTATGCAAGATCATTTCTACCACCACATTGATTCAATGCCCACAACTAAAGTCACCTTGGTCTCTGCCAATCAATGTTGCAAACTTGTCTCACATGCAAAAAAGTTTGTGTTGTTCATGGTTCGCCCTGACACACCTAGAAAAAGTGCACTCTAACAGCACATGCCACTCGCACAACAACTTAGTAACAGCTCAACAAGTTACTGGAGCAACGTAACGAAGTCTTCATAAAACCTGAAGGCCTTCCAACACATTGTGTAGTAAAGCACTTCATCAATTTGGTTTTTGGATCCCCTCTTATGAATATCCCCCTATATCGTAGATTACTTTGGAAGAATGATGGAATCCAGCACCAAATACAAGAGCTTCTCGATCAGGGTGAGATCAAGCCAAGCTCTTCACCTTGTGGGAGTCTAATAGTCCTCACAACCAAGAAGGATGAGTCCTGGAAACTTTGCATAGACTATTGTGCACTTGACAAGATAATTATGAATAATCGGTACCCACTGCCATGCATTGATGACTTTCTGGACAAGCTCCGAGTCACTCAATACTTCACCAAGATCGAATTGAATTCAGGTTACCATTAAGTTCTGGTCAATCCTAAACACATTTGGAAGACAACATTCAAGAATGGGATAGATTGTATGAATGGTTGGTCGTGATTTTTGGCCTAACCAATGCACTAGCCACTTTCATGTGCTTGATGGATGATCTTCTCAATCCTTTTCTCGACTCCATCATCATCTACTTGGATTACATTCTCATCTTCAACAATACTTTGGAGGAGTGTATGGGGCACATCTCGCATTATTTCAACACCTTTGTGTCAACACAAGTTTCAATTCAACTTAGCAAAGTGTATGTTCATCACTGTGTATATCCAGTACATGGGCTACATCATAAATCGCATTGGCATCCATGTAAATCTAGAGAAGATCAAAGTGATCCAAGATTGACCTGCTCTGCACAATCTCATAAAATTGATGAGTTTTCTTGGACTTGTTAACTTCTACCACAAGTCCATCCTTGGGTTTTCACACATTTCTTGGGCTCTCAACCAGATAACATGTGCAAAAGCCAAGTTCAATTGGGCTCATGCGCAACAATGTGATTTTGAGGCACTCCAAAAACACCAATGTGCAGTGTTTATTCTTGTAATGCTTGACATTGCACATTCCTTATAAATTCACATTGATGCATCTAAATTATGCACTTGGTGTAGTGCTCATGCAGCATGGCATTCAGTCACATACCCCTTAGAGACATTCAGCGACATGGTGCAAAGGTACTCCACCTATGAGAAAGAATTGTATGTTATTATGCAAGCAATCAAGTAATAGCAACACTACATTCTAGGGAAGGAGATAGTTGTTCATTCTAATCATAAACCACTTCAGTTCCTACAAATGCAAAATAAGTTGGAGAATGCACGACACATAAAATGGATGACTTACCTACAATAGTTTCATCTCATTTCAAGCACAAGAAAGGGAAGGACAACAAGGCAACAAATTACCTTAGCCAACCACCAGTTCACACACTCATTACGGTGTTGGACACGTGCGGCCATAACTTCATAGGCTAGGTACCCCTTTACGTAGTTGACCAGGGCTTTACAACAACTTACACTAGCCTAACATAGGGTAAACAAGTTCAAGAGTTCTACTTGTCTAACTAACTTCTCTACAAGCTCAAACATCTATGTGATCCTAATGGTGCACCTTCCCAATGACTCATCTGGGAGGCACACTATGCCCTCAGGGCACTTTGGCATGACAAAGACTCTAACCGCATTGCAGTCGAACTTCTACTTACTGCACATGCGCATAGATGTGGAATGCCACATTGTCTTGTATTGCTTGTTGCATCGTCAATCCCAAGAATAAAAAGCTAGGACTTTACACACCTCTACCAGTTCCATCCAAACCATGGGAATCTATCAGCATGGATTTCATGATTAGGTTGCCTGCGACGAGACATCAACATGATGTTGTGTTCATTGTAGAGGATAGGTTTTCCAAGATGGCTATTATGGTTGTTTGCAAGAAAGACATTGACACAATTGGCACTACACAAGCCTTCTTCAACCATGTTTGGGTTTATTTTGGGCTTCTAACATCCATCATCTTTGATCGATATCCATGCTTTGTAAGTCATTGTTGGAAAGCATTATGGGACTTGATGGGTAAGCAGTTGGATCAGTTGACATCTTTTCATCCACAAGAAGATGGACAAACTAAAGTGATCAAGCGTACACTTGTTGATACTCTGTGAATGTACAACCATACACATGATTGCACTTAAGATGACAATCTAATGTACATCCAACATGCCTACAATAGACTATTGCGTAGCTCTACGGGTCATAGTCCACTCCAGACATGTCTTGAGTTTCAACCTTTGGCACTTTTATGCATCTTCTACTACATACCAGTTGGCACTAAGTCGTACACACAAGAACAGGAAACAAAAAAAGCTGAGAAGTTTCTACGACACATCCAATCTATTCAGCAGATTCTCTTGCACACAAGCAAAGTACAAGGAGAGCCACAATGCACATCGCACACCTCATGCATTTTGAGTTGGTGATAAAGTTTGGCTTCACCTTCAGAAGGAATACTTCAAAGGTCCACACCAGAAGATCAAGCCTCTACACTATGGTCCCTACACCATTTTGTGCGCTGCTAGTGAGAATGCCTTTGTTCTTGATCTACCTCCGTACTTGGGCATGCACCCAGTCTTCAATGTGGAACTTCTCAAGCCTTACACTCCGCCACTTCTTGAACTAGTAGTGACACAACATCCTTTTGATTTGGATTCTGAACACTTGGAACCCACAAAGGACCAAAGCATCGAAGTGACAGACACATGCACCCGCCATAGCACACATCAACTTTTTCGAGCGATTAAGGTTGGACAATATATTGATCAAGCTAAGTGGTACACTTCTGAGCAACTTCAAGTGCAATTTTCTCATCTACACATTGATGTAATGGAGACCATTACTCTTCAAAAAAGGGTGAATGATCGGTGTGCAGTTGTTGCACAATCGAACACACTCCTCATTTGTTCTTTTGCCCAGAGCTCACACTTATCACAAAGCCCTATACACTCCTTTTCCCAAAGTTTGCTCACAACCATACGCACAAGTCTCGTGCTTACTTATAGACTTTCATGCAATGATCACCTCATATCACAGTCTGGGCATCGCACTACACAATTCATAGCTCACAGTCCTACACACTTCACTAGCTTTTGCTCACAGACTCGCCGACTCCTTGGGGCCCATGTGGCACATCGAGTGGTCCAACTAGTCGCTAGCCACCAACGAAAAATCTTGGGATTAGAAGTTGTTGAAGATAACTTGGACATAACTATTCAGACTATTGTCAACTACCACACCTAACTAGAAGATTCAAACACCCTCCTTAGTAGTTGTGCATCAATTAATAAGGTTGTTTTATTATGCATATTAAATACGTAATATACACATCGATCAAACAATAGCTAAGACAACTAGTCGGGTCGATGCCATTACGTAGTCATAACACAGATAGCTTGCTATGTGCATCTACTTTTTATAAACACATTGTAGACATTGTACTCAGTTTTCTCTATTCTTTCATTTTATGAATAGAAGTTGCATTTATTTCAAGTAAGACTTCCACTCCATTGAATGTGTGTTTGATTGTTTTGTCCGAGTACATCTCCACGCATTCGCTCTACACAACTAAACTCGGTTGTCCCCCGCACACCTGGTCTTGGGCCCCACAATGCAGATCAAAAGTAGTTTATTTGATATAGATGGCTTTGTGATTAGAAAAAAAAAAGAGCCTTATTGTTACTTGGTCAATGTTCACGAATGAGCTACAGATGCACTATTGTAATAATGTAACAGAAAACTACTTTAGTCAATTAGCAAACTAAGACAAATAGGGACAATCAAAGATTATATTCAACAATTCCACAACCTATCCTTACACATGGATGACATCTCAAATGAAAACCTAAATGATCTATTCTTAGGTGGTCTCAAGGATACAATCCAACTAGAAGTTTGTGTGTACAATCCATGTTTTGTATTTGAATCCATGGTATTTGCACACTAGGCAGAGGAAAGAGATCTCGTCAAATGAAGGGATTTCACTAATAACAAATATCGCATGGCTCCAGCGCAATCATTCCCTCAACCTACAAGATTGACTCACCAAATTGAAGAGAAACAGGCAAAAGGATTATGCTTCAATTGTGATAGCAAATGGAACAAAGGTCATAAATGTGTCGAGAAGAAATTAGTCTACATTGAAGGGGCTAATGAGGAAGAAGAAGATGATGAAGTGTTTGGTGAAGAAGTGCTTGAATCAGAATCTGAAGAGTTCCAACCAACTATTTTATGTCATGCACTTTCAGGGATTAACACTCCACAAACCGTCAAAGTTATGGGTTATCTCAAGAAATAAAAGGTGATTGTGTTGATTGACTCATGGAGTACACATAATTTCATCAACAATAAGTTGACAGCATGGCTGAATTATTTTATTTATCCAGCTCCAGAATTTCAGGTCATGATTGCAGATGGGGGCACAGCCCATTGTTCTGAGAAATGCCATAGTATCAAACTAACAATGTGAGACTACAATTTTCATTCCCCTATGTTTGTTATTCCCATGGGCAGAGCATATAATGTTTTAGGAGTTTAATGGCTCGTGACCTTGGGCACGATAAAGATGAATTTTCAACAACTCTTCATGTGCTTTCATTCTGAAGGAAGGACATTTGATTATGGGGACTAAGAGCAAAATCTCCACAGTTGATTGGTTCTCATCAAATGTAGAAGATTCTTTTAAAATGCGTTAAAGGATTTGTCACGTGGTTGTGTTCCATAGTTCAACCAACAAAGATATATACCCATCATGATCTACAAATGATTGTTGATGACCACTCAACCATTTTTAAAGCAATGCCAAAAGGACTGCCACCAAGAAGAGATCATGATCATGTCATTCAATTTCTCTTTGGTAGTCAACCACCAAACATTAGACCATATAGATGTCCATACGTCTAGAGGAGTGAGATTGAAAAGATGGTACAAGAGATGTTGAATGTTGGTACCATTAGACATAGCCAAAGTGCATATTCATCCACAATGGTCATGGTACGTAAAGACGATACTTGGAGGATGTGCCCAGATTATAGAGAACTCAACAAATGCATCATCAAAGATAAGTTTTTTATCCCAATAATTGATTATTAGTTGGACGATTTACATGGCGTTGTCTATTTTACCAAACCAAATATTTGCTCTGGTTAACATCAAATTCGGATCAAATATGAGGATATCCATAAGACAACATTTAGAACTCATGAAGGCCATTTTGAGTTTCTAGTAATATCTTTTAGTCTCACAAATGCACCGTCCACATTTCAAAGTTTGATGAACACTATTTTTAAGCTTTTTTTGCGAAAATTTGTATTGGTCTTCTTTCATGACATCGTAATATATAGTAAGACTTGAGAAGAACATTTGCAGCTTGTGAACAAGGTACTAATACTTCTAGAAAAACATCAGTTGATGCAAAATCTTCTGAGTGTTCTTTTGGATTAAAAGAGGTGGAATACTTGGGTAATAATGTTTCACATGGAGTCAAAGTAGACCTTTAAAAGATCACAGTTATGATAGAGTAGTAGGTGCCAAAATCTATCAAGAACCTCCAAGGTTTTTTTGAGGTTAACATGTTATTATCTTCGATTTGTGAAAAATTATGGTATCATAGCAATGCCACTCACAGTGTTGTTGGACTCTTTCCATTTGAATGAAATGGCCACCAAGGCCTTTGAGAATCTGAAAGAGGCCTTTTGCACCACCCCAGTTTTGACTCACCCAAATTTTTCAAATGCTTTATTTGTTAAATGTGGTGCACCATAATCAGGGATTGGGGTCGTACTCATGCAAGAAGAAAGACCCCTTGCACTTGAGAGTTGTTAACTCAAGGGTAAGAATCTATTCAAATCGATATATGAGAAAGAGATGATGACTATCCTTCATGCAGTCAAACAAGAGCGACCTTATCTGATGGGTAGACACTTTAAGGTAAACACTGATCATGATAGTCTCAATTATTTTTTAAAACGACGATTGTCATAAAAAAATAAAAATAAAATGGGTGACTAAAATATTAGGGTATGACTTTGAAATAATCTATAGGAAAGGAAAAGATAATGTTGTAGCATTATCCAAGAGGAATGGCCTCATCTGAATGGGAACAAGACTTGGATACACGGGGTCTGATTCAAACTCTCTAGCAAGATTCTAGTGTTTCGGACAAATTTGAGTGGAAAGGGAATGCCTTATGGTATAAAGATTGGTTATACCTATGCAAGAATTCTTCCCTCAAACACAAGATACGTATAGAGCTTCATGCATCTCCAATTGAAGAGTATTCTGGATTTTTTAAAACTTATCATCGAATCCAAAAGGATTTATTTTGGGAAGGACTCAAACGGGATATACCAAAATTTATCACTAAATGCAGTTTTGCGAGCAAATCAAGGGTGAAACCATAAAGATGTCAGGGCTTCTACAACCTTTATCAATTCCTAGCCAACGGTGAGAGATCTCTATGGATTTTATAACAAGTCACAAGGTAAAAATGTCGTCATGGTGATAGTAGATAGGATCACAAAATATGCCCACTTTTGTGCCTTGTCACAATCATTTACAGCTAGTACCATAACTACTTTTTTGGATACAATTCAAAAGCTACATGACACCCCCAAGATCGTAGAGAGTGATCGTGATCCAATTTTTACAAGTCATTTTTTAACTGATTTAATTTCATGTTTGGATACTCAATTGGCTCATAGTTCATCTTATCATCCTCAATCTGATGGGCGAACAAAGACGGTGAAAAAATCATTGGAAGCTTATCTTCATTGTTTTACATTGAATAAACAATAAAAATAGGTTCATTGGCTACCACTAGCCCGAATGGTGGTATAACACTTCCTTCCATGTCTCTTCTAAAATGTCTCCATTTGTGACACTGTATGGGTACCAACCACCCTCCACCACCTATCCTTGCGAGTACAAAGGTTCATGTTGTAGAAGAACACATTCAACACCAATAAGAAATCCTCATCAATCTCAGAGAGAATTTAGCCATGGCATAAGATCAAATGAAGCAACAAGCAAATCGACACCGTAACAAAAGACCTTTCAAAGTGGGCGATTAGGTATTTGTATGTCTATAACGATATAAGCAATTGTCCCTGAAGCAACCAAAAAAAAAATAACAAACTCTCTCATAGTTTTATCGTCCTTATCCGATCCTGCAAAAGATTGGCAATGTCACATATAAGTTGGAGCTACCCCTATCTACTCACATACATTCAGTCTTTCATGTTTCTTTGCCTAAAGAAGGTAATTGCACATACAATCTCTGCACAGGGTATTCCCTAAATTGGATGAAGGCCTAGTCATTCTCAAACGTGAAAAGATCCTTCAGTCACGCACTAAACAATTGAAGACTAGAGAGAATATGGAGTATTTGATTAAGTGGAAGACTCTGCATAGTGAAGATGCAACATAAAAGGTTACCACCTTTTTGCAGCAACATTCAAAGTTGTTTCGACATTGCGGACAACATTGTTTTGAACAAATGGGGCATGTTACGCCCTTAACCTATATCATCCATAGGGATATATGTGGGCCGGTCTATGACACACTCTTCATTTGTAAGTGCATTCATTAATTAGTTATTATTTTAAGCCGACTTACTTAAGATCCAATGGTGGGATGAATGGGTGTGACTCTACCTATTATTTCTATACATAGGGATGAGTATGGCTCACTCAAATCATCATATTTGTGAAATACATTTTTATTGTAAGGTTGTAGAGTTTGCCCCCTCGAAATGGCTTATCATATACTCATATATTTTGTTATATTTCAATTATATTGTGATCTATTGCTTTAATTGTAAAGTAATTTCATTACACTTTAAGTGATGAATTTACATACACCAACAAAACTCAACTCTACTATGATTTGTAGACAATTAGAAAACGCACATGTTAAAATCATAGCATAAACTAGGGAAGTAGATTTGAGCTTGTTTTCCAATGTCACAAAAAATACGACTATTTGGTTTTGATTTTTAAATCCATTGTTAATGGGGGGCATTATTACTTTTCCATAAAGAAACTTTTATAACTATACTTTTCTCAATTATCCATCAGCATGGCATTTTGCTTTGAATTCCAAGAGGTCAATTACACATTAATTCTTCACGTCCATGAAGATGAAATTCACTAGATTTGATGTGAGGAGAAAAAGCATACAAAGATTCGATACGAAGAATAAACAAAAAATGAATTTTTTGAGTCCTCAAATAGCAAAATTTGAAAACATTAAACCTCTAGTGCTACTGATTCAAACACAACTTCCTGCCACTGGTACTTGTTGTAACTAAGCAGACATCTAAAATCCTTTAAAGAAGAATGAACCCACATGAACAGGTCCGAGACGAGAGCAAAGCAGCTGTAAAATTATAACTAATAGCCACATTAAACTTAGCCAAAGTGATTCTTTTTTTTACAGGCCATATGAATGCAAACCAAATCCCATGTTGGATTCCATTCTCAAAATTTTCAATTTCCACCCGAGAAACAAAATTTATTAAAGACTCAAGTAAAACTCTACAGTTCGCCTCCAAAATAAACATGGCAATTGGTGTCCAGATGCTTGAGAGAGAGCTCAACAATCAGTTGGCTCCATATGACGGGATGAGTTATCCCTATGTAACTACAGTATCAAAAAGTTATGATAATATGCCTCAATTACAGAACTTGTGCATCAAGATCCCTCTAAATACTGAGAGTTAGATGCAGCAAGGAGAGTAGCTCCGATACCTGAACCATCTTTTGAATGTTCTATAATCACAGTTTCTGAGACCACACTTCCAAGCAATTCTTTGACTGCAATTTGCATGTTATGTCTGAAGAGAGGATAGTGCTCATACAGTCCTCCATCAATTGCCACAACGGTCCTATTTTTACCTGAGGCTCCGATGACATCTCTCCCTAATTTCTTTAGTATTCCCACAATACCAGCTCCTGCCAAACGAGCAGCACGTACTGCTACAATGTTGCAAAGTTCAACTACAAGTTTTCGTGTTTTCAAAGGAATGTTTGATATCTGAAAGAACATGCATCAAGAATAAGTAGCAACAGGGATACATTAAGATTTTCAAACAACATTATTTAATTCAAAATAAATTCAGCTTTCCAATACAAAAGTTGAAAATGCAGTTCTATATTTATTTACTGTCAAAACATACTGGCTGGACTTACCCCAAAAACATTTTTCAATGTATTTTCAACTACTTCCAAGTCGGAAGAAACATCCTGTTGCATAGCAGATATATTTGGAGTGCTGCATGGTCCAAACAGAGACAAAATAGGTTCATCAGCGTGCAGAACTAGAATTCCTCTATTAGTAATATCAGTTCATGTTGCTGATAATCTGTAACCAATTTTGATTTAAGATAAGATACAAAGATCTACAGACTAACAACATATGGGCATAAAATGTTCTATACTTGAAGAAAGCAATCACAGTAACCATGGACATGGGAAACGATGGGCTAATCATGAGTGTGTCATCTTCAGAGAGATCCTAAAGCATCATAAAATCATACGATTGCCAATCAAACATATGCTCCATAAACTAAAGTATGCTCACACATATAACTAAGGAAAAGCTTTAAAATGCTTGAAAATGACAACAATAAGAAAATGAATCCATAAATTGAACAGTAACCATGGTAAATTTACTTTCACTAGATATATAATAGAATAGAGGCTTAAAATGTAGTAACAGATATCTGATCAAAATACCATATGTATAAAACACTGAAAAGTCAATAACTGCAACTTTACACAACGTAGTAGCTGTCACGGTTGAATTAAGCATATCAAGCAGTTCTCTGAATACAATATTATCAAATTCACATCCACGATATGACTTGGCCATTTTTCAGAGTAATTGGAGCTGCATTTAGCTAGAGTAATTGGGAGGGAAGCAGAATTTCAATAACCAAATTCTGAGTAGGACAAGCAAGACTCTTGCATTTTTCCAAACCAATTTGCATTTTTCCAATCCAATGATTTTGCACTTCGACATTGCTCCTCAAAATAGTTTCCTACATTCTATACCATGATGCAAGCCTTACTTGGAAAAGAACTGCAGATGACGAGCTCAGTTTGATGAGCAAGATCAGTGATCTTTATACCTTGACACAATCTAAGCGCAAAGAACATTTTCACAAATGTTCTTTCCTCATAATAGACATTGGGATACACGTATACAGGATAATTCAATAAGGCAAGATTAAAGGTAAGGATAGGTAAAGATGTGCAGGATGACAGTATAACAACGGTTTATTGATCTGCTTGCCTATCTGGATACTATCTCAGTTTAATTACACATAAGCGAAATTGCATTAGGAAACAAAAGAAAAATTCAAGACAAAACTTGCTAATATGGAAAACCAATTTCTTTATCAGCAAATGTTGACTGATTGGGCTGACAGGATTAGAACTAGTGTTACTGTTGTGTTATCTTGAAAAGCAGCTGCCACAAAAGGTCAGAGCTGCATGACAAGATTAAAAGAATTGTAAAAAAAAGGTGTGACAATTAGAGGGGCAAGTGACAAGTCAAAAGAAGCAGTATACAGCAGCCTTGAATTTTCCAAGCTGAAAGACAAAACAAGAATGATAGAATTATTTGGGGAAATTACAAACTTGAAAAAGCAAAAATCATAATGTCAAAGTTGAGACAGGTTTGAGAGCAAGCCAAATCTTATAAAGACATCACAAGACAAATGATTCACATTGTTGGAAAGGTCCAATGGGATTACAAGAGATTAGACATGGACTGTAATTAGTTGAAGGGTACCACTTCAAGAGTTTCTTCCCCCTCATCTTCAACATTAGAGCAGCTCAATGCAATATCCTTGGCTTCCAGTTCCTTGCAAGCCATCCGACCTATCTCCCTCAATTTGACAGCATATTTCAGCTCCCTAATTCCTAGCAGGAAGGCCAACCAAGCCATAGTGGGGATAGATGTGAAGAGAAGTTGTCATCATGTGTTGTCATCATCGGACAACCCCGAAAAAATAAAGCATCTAATAAAGGAATGTTTATAAAAACTGTAATAAAATTTAAAAACATGTACTTGTTTTCTTAATTTAATTTGAGTTAATGATATGTTGGTCAGTTTATGCATGTATGGACCACTGTGGTCAACTTTCACACCTAGCATCCCCATTCCTATATGTATATATTATATTGATAATTATTCAAAATCCTCCATTCACCGGTAAATTGACTAAAATATGTGGATCGGGCCTGATCAAACTGGAGACCATGCACATTCCAGTGATTATAAATGAAGACGTTCCTATTTCTCTCATACTGTGCTGTTTTCATTTTTGTACACGACTATATTTCTTGTATATCGTTACCCTGTACATGTGATGAATGTTTTGCTTCCTATACACTCCCAAAAGATTGCCTCCAATACCCAAGTAACAAACACCTGACCCTGGTTAAAAGTATATTCAAGAAAAAAATTGATAAATCACTAGTATAAAAAGCCTATGTTAACGGATACTATATGTACGTTGAATATAATCAACAGTATAAATATCCTTTGATATAGGAGAAAAGAGAAAACCATACTAAATCCAACATACATACAAGATGCCACCCCACAAAGCAACGTGGGGCTGTAAGTAAGAGGTGTTTGTCATAAGGATATGAATGATACAATCAGGAAGTCTATACAAGAAACTAGTGAAAAAAGGCGCACCTAGATCCAAGATGTAAAAGGTGTAAGCGAAAGAGAAAAATGACATTAGGCGGTAACCGAGAGGTATCTAAACCATAGATGGAAAAACCGGTGAGTAACCGCCTGTTGGTCAGTTACTAACAAGTGGTTACTTGCAGGGAATTCCCGGCGGCGAATAACCGCCGATCGAAACCACCGACAATATTAAAAAAAAAAAAACACCGGCAAGTAACCGGCAGTTACTCATTGGTTTTGCATTCCGTGGAACCTTCGACTTCGCACAAAGAAGTTGAAGAATGCATCAAAGGAGCCTATCGATCTAATGAGATCGATCCCTACAACGATTGGATTGCACAAGAGGAGGAGGCCCCCATGTTCACGGAGGAGATTGTTGATTTTGAGAGGCAAGCTATGGAGGGTGCAGCTGAAGCAAAAGGAGGAGAGATTGGATTGGAGAACATCCTTGGAGATGAGGCAAAGGCAGAGGTGGAGCCACAGGGGCAGGGGCAGGTGCAGCCTTCTAAACAGAGCAAGGTGGGTCAGCGGAGTAGGAGGACTAGAGTTTCTCAAGCTCCCTTATTTTTCTAAAGAGCAAGAAAGAGAAAATTATAGATTATTGTAATTTGTACTTGGAGTCTTGTATAGACTATAAGTCTATAAGTATTATTGTAGTTTGTAACTTTGTACTTTGTGACTTTGTTGTATTCGCATGATTATGAGATTTTGTACATTCTATGTATTCAAATCTAATAGAAAACACTTTCTCTATGTTTTACAGACTCATTTTATGTAATTTCTAAAAAAAAAATGTTATTTTTATAAATTCAAGTATTTTTCGCCTTTGCCTGTTATTGCCGGTTAACAAACGGTTACCCATTTTGAGCCCTTGGTGAGTACTCGCCCCAACCGGTTGTGCAAACTATGATCTAAACTAAGGTTGTAACCAAGAGATGTAAACAAAGAAAACAAAGTATGCAAAGATAACATATACTAACAAGCATATACTAACCTAAGGATGGAAGACAACAACATACCTATTGATGCTCTTACTTGTAACATGCACACTGCACTCACATGTGAGCACCAACAGTTAGGAAGTTCCATCACAGCAAAACAACCTTCGAGTTTGAGAAGCCGGCTCCTCCTATTCTAGTGCTATTCTAAAGCATGTTTGGGGTGAAAAGGGAGAAGGAAAAATAAGGTAAATAAAAAAGAGGGCGATGTGCCAAAATAGTGTACCCAACACTCATCCAAAAGAATATATGCACAAAACAACTAATCTCTCACTGAATCTTTAATACTAGCAGCTGATGCTTTAGGATACATGTTTCAAAAAAAATTGTTCTGTTGGGAAAATCAAAGGAATAGATTTACCATATCAAAATTTTGTGCTCAATTTTCACTTTGCTGATGACAGCATGCTATTTCTGCAAAATGACAAATCTGAGGTTAACAATGCTATGCAAGTCAGATTTGTATTGCAATGCATAAAACTGAATCCATTCTTACTAGAATGGAAAAACCGCCAGATTGGGTTCCCAATGAATGGAAACAGCTGAAACATGGGGAAATCATGAGATCCCTGGGATCCCCTTTGGCATTGGAATAATACTTTCTCAAATGTGGGTTTGGTTTCTTCACAAATTCAATAGAAAGATTGACAGTGGAGAGGTTAAGTTCTTGTCATTGGTTGGGCATGTTAAATTGTCGACAGCATCTTCTTGGCCATTCATATGTACTATTCTTCTTGTTGGATGCCTTCCAAAATTGCTATCTTAAGCTGATTCAAAAGGTGAGATGTCTTTGGACTAAATGGGATGGTCGGAAAGGTACAGCAGTGATTTCTTGGACTCTTTGTAAACAACTCAAACATAAGGGTGGGTTGGGTATCATAGGTCCTTGGACACAACGAAATTGTCTAATCTCCAAGTTGATAATTAGGGCTCTTTTTGTCAATGAACCTTGGAAAGTTGTCCTCAGACATAAAAATCAGCTTGCTTCAGCTAAAGCCAAATGGGAGCATATCAATTTACGTGATAAAATCCTCAATGCTAAATTCTTCAAAATCAAAGGTTCTCCACGGGTGATCAGCTTGTGAAAAGCTTGGCAAGAAACATCTCAGCTGCTCCGTTGGAAAGACTCCTCCCTTAGACACGGGCTAAGTTTCCCCAACTCCTCAACTGGTGGAACAGTTTGATAACTGTTAATAGCTCTCCCTTGGCTCTTAAAAAGCTTTACGAGGATCAAAAAAAATTAATAAAGGAATTTGTACTTTAAGGACCTTTGGAATTCTCTAACGATGAAATGGCTTTCTTGGCCAGCTATTAAAAACTCTTTTTATCTTTGCTGAAAAGGACAAGCCCATTATAGATTTCATTATTTCATTGGTAAAAGATGATCTTATTAAGATGTCTATGGAGACTCCACGTAAAGAATTGGAGGTGGTCCAATGATGCTAGACTGAATCAATTCCCTCTTAAAATCTCCTATCTTAAATTGTTGCCGGATGTTTCTATTAAAAAAATATTGAACCTTAAATAGAATTGCAAGATGACTGAACGCAGCTGACTTCAAAAATGTACTAATGTTTGGAAATCAAAAGCTGAGTCTAGTGCCCAGCTTCTTGCTTGGAGAGTAATTCATTATAAGTTGCCTGTTGCTGATACACTTGGGTTTCTACTAGCAAATTGTCCTGGAAAAAAGGTCTTCTTAGATTGGGAATATCAAATAATGTGATTTCCGAAACTTTCAGATGGATCACTATTAAGCATATTTGGAAAAATAGATGTCACTCTAACTTCTTTAACAATATTACTCCTCAGACAATTGTTATTCCCTAACTTTAATTAGATTTCTTGCTTCAGCGCCCTTCTATGAAACAGGTTAAGCAATTTATGCTTCTTGCTAATGAGGACCTAGCAAAACAGATGAAGAACAGCAAAGTTCAATTGAAACACCTAGCAGACAACGATGAAGACCTTTGCAAAAGAATCAAAACTTACAATGGTTATATGGCAGCCTTCTGGTTGAAGGTCCAATTTTGCTGTAATTTATGTTGTTCAGCTGTCAGGTTTATTTTGCCATTTGTTTGCTATATCTATGCTTATCTTGAAAAGCTGCTGTCATGTGATATGTTCATTGTAATCTTTTGGTCAGTCTCACCCTTTGGGGCTGTTTATATTCTGGATTTGTATCTTTTTTTCTCATTCTTCAATATTTTAGAAAAAAAAAAACTGCTACAAATTCAAATAAAACATTCTAGAATTGATGTGCAAGAAGCAAGCACACAAAAACGTAAATCAAGTGCAAAACAAAACAAAACCTATATAAGGTGCAGGACTATTGCACAGTTACACATACACCTGCTGGAAATGAACAAAGATATTAAAAAAAGACAACTGCTGAGGCAAAAACTTCACAATAGACCTCTGAAAAAGAGCTGGAATTATTTCATGGAGTGAGAGCACGAATATAACAAAGACTTCTTTTATGTAAAAATGTAGAAGAAAGAGGAGAAATAGCTTTGATTTGAGCACCTGCCTGTTAGAATTTTGCAGCCACCTTCAATGTAAATATTTGTCCGATATCTCCACCAAGGTATTCTAGTAAATTTAAAAAATATGAATTGAGCAAACCAAGGCAAAAGCTTTTAAGTCCACCATTTATTTCCATGCCCTCAAAGGTTTTATTATTTGAACATAAAAGCAATTTATATGGCTTGTCCACATTTTAAGTATTACACTCCCATAGATTTCCCTTTGAAATCTTCAAAATCTAAGAGCTTTTAAGCAAGGTAGGCCACTCCATTTATTACCAAAGGTTAATACCTCCTGCTTTCCCACCACGGCACAACCCTCCATGGGTTTTAAATATATAGAAGCTTTTTAAAGCTTTTGGTGGCTTAGTTTCTGCATGGGTTTCCGTGGCCTTATAGCTTAAATAAAAGCCTTTGTCAATTTTATTATGGTGAAACTTGCATATTTAAATAAAAGGGGGGTTATTACATGTAAAATTAATCCCCGTACTATTTTTAAATATCACGTCATGGCAGAGAACTCGGACTTGGCGAAAAATAGTGCAAACATTTTGGGGAGCAAAATTTTGTAACATTTCTAGTGGCTCTTTAAATTCCCACTATGTGCTTGGCCAGTTAATTTCCAGATTTTCTACAAACCCTAGCAATCTGAAAATTGATAAAATACTGCTGTTAAAGATTTGAAATCAGCTCCAAATAAATATTCAAGACTCCAAAGAAATAGCAGAATTTATATAAATATTTAAAGGCTAAATAATCAACTAAAACCCTGATTTTTGGGTATACAAGTGGCTGGAAAAATCAAATAAAATAGCAAAATTATGGTGTGGCTGTTCCACACCCCAAAAAGCCTTAGAAGGAACCTGAAGTGGGTCGCCCACCTCCAAGACTGGTTTGCTGCCCCCGTAGACCTACACAGCCCCTAACCAAGGTGATTCATTGCCCTAGACAACCCTTGCAAACACGTCCAGCTCCTTTGTTGGTTTGCTCCACCTCTTGACTGAATTTTGGTGTTAAAGACACCCTTCGGAACTTGTTTCTGCTCAATGCAACTCCTAGATGAAGCTGCCCTAGATCTAAATCTTGAGTTTTCGTCCTCAATTCAGCTCTTTTGAAAGGGTTTATGTCCTTCAAGAGTAAGTCTTTGCTTTTAGTGCTCAGACTCAAGAAAATCGATATCAATTGCAAAACATACCTTCAAATGAAATACAAATCCCCTTTATATATCCACTTTTTAGTTATGATGGAAGAGTTAGTGGTTTATAAGGATAATTTGCTTTTATAATCACTTAAGGGCTAAATAAGCCCATGACCCTTAAAAAGGTCCCAACTTAAGTGAAAAACAAATCAGTCTATTATTACTTTATTTTAAGTATTTAAAAATAGTTTTTATTTTAGTAATAATATTATTTAATTTCAAAATGGTGACATTACAATCCTCTCCACCCAAAATTGCTTGTCCTCAAGCAATAGAAATAACCAAGGGGCTATCTCCACCATGGGCTTTATGTAAAACTCAAACCTTGGTCCTTTCCAATCAAGAAAACACTCATGACAAAGCCTTCTACTGCTGTAGATGAAGATTCTTCGTTGTTTATGCAAGCTGGAAATGTAAAAACAGCAGCTCCTAGTTTTCTTTCTTTGTTCCCTTGAGGCCTCATACCTTGGATGTATCAAAGAGATGAGGAAAGAAGGTGCCTCTAAAATTGCAGTATGGTAGGTAGTGGCTAGAAAAAGTTGTTCTAGCAAGGTAGTCTTCCACAATTGGGGCCTTGATTACCTCTAAATCAGCTCCTGCATATGACACAAACACATTAGTTAAAATATGAGCCTCCTGCTTTTCTTCAATGCTTGCACCCTTGATGATGCCCTCCATGATGCATGAAAGTGTTGGGGGCATGTATGTGGCTGCCTTTGGGAACCAAGAAATGGTGTTCATGTTGCCCACACATCCAAGAGAGGGACCAAAAGTTCAGATATCTTCCTTCTAGAGGAGCTGGAAATCCTCTTGCCTTGCTAGTGATCCACTTTTCGTCAAAAGATATGTCCATATTTTTCAAAAGAAAGGCAGGACCAGCCACGTCCCTTTTGATATGTTGGTTGTGTATGCACATTACAGCCTTATAATCGTCCCAAAAAATCATGTTTTTCACTCCCCACTTGCTCCAAGATGAGCCTACTACCTTTACTATCCCAAGAGGGGTCAAAATGAAGCTATGCACCATTGTAGAAGAGCTAGAATTGTCCCAAACGGATGTGCCACAGCTGCTCTTTATAAAAAAGTCCGTTTGAACCTTAGACATTGAGCACATACTCCCTTGGCAAGCTTCTATCAATTCCTTAGAGTCTCCCATGTGCCATGACAAACTTTTTTCCACTTGCAATAAGAGAGTAATATTGATCCATGTTGAAAACATACCTTGAATGGATGTATCATGGAGGTGCAAGTAATCTTGCATTGACATCCTTATGTGTGCCTTATGCTTTCCTTTTGGCTCTATCTTGCCAACACTAAAATTCATGTATGGAATATATTTTGTGCATAACCAAGATCCAAACTTAGAGATTAGAGAGGGTTGTACCATACTGACACCATCCAACCTCTTTCTTCTTTCACACCAATGGCTGCACCTGCTGTAGTTTTCCATGTGGGACCAATAACCGCTGTTACCCTTCTTCAAACTATCTTCCAAGCTGGTCATTTCAGGCTCCATAAGCACTGGAAACTTCCTCATAAGGGCTGTCATCCCATCCTTGGCCACTAAACTCAATTGACCCCTCCATCAAGAAGAGGATCATCCCAACAATAACCTTGTACTTCTGATATGTAGGCTGTATATGTGATGTACAGCCATGCAATTACCCCCAAAAGTCAACCGTTTCACTACTAAGTTGACCTCCCATGTGCTCTCCATATCTATATTCTTCAAAGATGCCAATATGAACACAAACATCATACAAAAAGAGCTCTAGCTGCCAAAGGAAAAAGATTTGGAAAATGATACCTTGCTGCCTTGACTGGATAGATCCTTTTGCTCTTCATTCATTGTGTGCATAGTAATGTGGCCACCCTTCAACAATTCTTTGTTAACTCCTACATGCCTTGGAAAAACTTTCCAAGCTTGTAAACAATTGGCAAAATTGGATTCTTTGAACAACATACCTTGGAAAGAAATTTCAACAACTTGCAAACTTTCCTGGATGAATTCTTTCAGGGGTGTTGTGGATCATCATTGGCTGCCCTTTCTCCACACTCTCAAGCATATGTGGAACCCAATGTGAGTTCACAAAGAATTCATTATGATAAAAAAGATATTGTATCATACCTTCATACTTCATCCTTCATGCAAGTTGTGCCCTTGAACACCAACATTTTCAGAAGTTGATAGCAGCTGTAAATGTACAAAAAACTTAGTCTTTTTACCTTCATGAGGTAGCTGGAATTGCACCCAAATCTCAGAATTTTCTGAGTGACAAAAATCAGACTTGATTGGCATCTTTTTCCTTCTCCATGTGGGCTGTAGTATGTTCCAATCTCCCATCTTTTGGTCCCCAACAGGTTGCTGGAATTGTTCCTCTAACTCAGAAATTTCTGAGTCGATAAAATCAGACTTGGCAGAAGTAATTCCAGAATTTGTGTAGGGCTGTAATATACCCCAATTCTCAGATTTTTGAATATATGATCAACTGAATTGATCTATTTGTCCCTTCACTGTCCCCCACACCTATTGTCCTATCATTTTCAGACTTCATTAAGCTCATGAAACAAGGAATTAATTGATTCTTTACATACCTTAATGGCTGTCCTTTGGCCATTTTGTTGACCTCTTTCAAGGAACAACAATTTCTAGAATTCGATTTACTTACCACACATGAAGTAGTGTGAATCCCTTTTGGTGGTGATGGCTGCCCAAACTTAGAAGTTGCAGCCTTTTCTCATGGTTTGAAGTTTCACATGGATCCCACATAAAATCTTCACTTTGATCTATCTCAACATCCGTCTCGAAAAGTGGATTGTCAAAATATTGGAAGTCATTTCTATCCCTTTGTCCAAACTCTACATTTGCAACTTCTAATCTTTCTGGAAAGCATCCCAAATCAAAATCTTCTTGAAGTCTAACGAGCTCATCAATTACTTGCTCGATTTCTCTTGCTCTTGCTTCATTTTGTTGCTCCCTAAACCTCCTTTCAACAACAATTTGATTTTCTGCATCCAGAAGGGCTCTTTGACTATTTTTCTAACGAGTCATTGGTTGATTCAAGCTCAAGGGTGAGTTCATCAACCTTAAGTTTCATTGCCTTATTTGCATCTAAGGCCTCATCTGCAAATTTGATGGCCACATCCTTGTCTTTAATCCCATGAAGAAATTCTGATTTTGTTGCTTTCATTGTATCCTTGGTTGTATGTAGATCCACAATAGTGACAATTCCCTTCAAGTGTTCCTTCTCATTATCTATTATTTGCAGCTCCTTTCGCTGCCCATGAACTTGATGTAAAACCTCACCTTGCTGCCCTACAATATCTGATTTTTGGTACTCATAAAAAATAGCGCTTGGCTGCCCAAAAACGCTTGGCTCTACCACATTGATCTCTTGCAATTGCAACCCTTTTTGCTGCTCATGAATTTGCTGGAAACCCTTCATCTTGCTGCACTAAATGTTCTGATTTTTCGTCTAAAGGGGGCTCTTGATGCCTAGGGTTTAAACTTATAGCCTTTGCCCAAGCCTTGGGACCTATTGCCCTTGCTTCCCTCTGATAATTCTCCATGGCTTGCAACAAATCATCCATGGCTTCATCCATTGTCTTCTTCTTCATCCCTACCTTTTGAATGGGATCTTTGTATTCCTCTTTTGGCAAAAACCTAGGTTGTCAATCCATTGAAGTCACTCACACCCCACAGCTGGCCAAGAAATTGGCTCCGATACCACTATAATGTCCCTTCCAAGGGATATTAGGAAAATAAAAGATATGCTCAATCACTTCAATATTTAGATGTTAATTTCCAGATTTTCTACAAATCCTAGCAATCTGAAAATTGATAAAATACTGCTGTTAAAGATTTGAAATCAGCTCCAAATAAATATTCAAGACTCCAAAGAAATAGCAGAATTTATATAAATATTTAAAGGCTAAATAATCAACTAAAACCCTGATTTTTGGGTATACAAGTGACTAGAAAAATCAAATAAAATAGCAAAATTATGGTGTGGTTGTTCCACACCCCAAAAAGCCTTAGAAGGACCCTGAAGTGGGTCGCCCACCAGACTGGTTCGCTGCCCCTGTAGACCTGCGCAACGCCTAACCAAGGTGATTTGCTGCCCTAGACAACCCTTGCAAACACGTGTCCAGCTCCTTTGTTGGTTCGCTCCACCTCTTGACTGATCTTTGGTGTTAAAAACACCCTTCCGAACTTGTTTTTGCTCAATGCAACTCCTAGATGAAGCTGCCCTAGATCTAAATCTTGGGTTTTCGTCATCAATTCAACTCTCTTGAAAGGGTTTCCGTCCTTCAAGAGTAAGTCTTTGCTTTTTGTGCTCAGACTCGAGAAAATCGATATCAATTGCAAAACATACCTTGAAATGAAATACAAATCCCCGTTATATATCCATTTTTTAGTTATGAAGAGTTAGTGGATTATAAGGATAATTGGCTTTTAAAATCACTTAAGGGCTAAATAAGCCCATGACCCTTAAAAAGGTCCCAACTTAAGTGAAAAGCAAATTAGTCTATTATTACTTTATTTTAAGTATTTAAAAATACTTTTTATTTTAAAAATAATATTATTTAATTTCAAAATGGGGACATTACAAACTTCCAGTCAATCCTCTTTTTTCCATTTTTGATCCGAAAGTGGAGATCTGGGGTCAAGGTGCATTTTAGGCCATTCAACTGCCTTCAAAATTGCAAATCTGATCGAAATTTTTGCTTCATAGATAGTCTTGGAAATCTCTGTATTTTCATGCATTCTCAGCCTTCTTTCTCTGCATGGTGACTGTCAAACGGCCATCAAATTTGGGCTCCGCATCCTTTCTTTGCCTAGTGAATCACGCACTTGCAAGAACTAACAAACTGCTAACTGTTTAATGGAATTGCGAGATTGGTTGCTTCATGCCTAGCTAGATTTGCCGGGATCCACCATATATTATGTTGCATTGTAGGTTAATTGTTTTTATGCATAATCATCTGGAGCCTTAGTTAAATATTTGCCTTTAAAAAGGCGTTTGGGCCATGGGCCCCACCACTGCACTTTGCTTTGTTGAGTCACCTCTGCCACTTATGAACGAAGTGCCATTAGATTATTAAAATCCATGTTGGCTATTGTAGGGCCCTCTGATTTTATACGACTCTATAATAAAATAAAACTATATAAGCCAAATTCTACCCTTGTAAATCAAAGCTATGAACTGCATTATTAAACCAAAGTTGGCAGGGTCCACCACTTCATATCTCCTCCAATGTCGCACTGACCTTTTTGATTCATGACTGACACATCACAAGGGGTGTGTCGGTGGGTTGGGCTGATGTGGAAAATAGAATGCAAAAACAGTAAAGGTCAAAAATATCCTTTATAAAAATATTAGCATTAATATTTTGTTAATTGATGGAAACTTCATATGAAACCCACGACTTGCAAATCTGGAAATCTCCACACTTCAACCACTAGAACCTCTACAACTCCCATGGTTTCTTAAGTCATTGGATCATTCAAATTAAAGGCAGATCATTCCTATGCAGAGTTGTTCATGCATTTCACAATGCACCCTGACAATTGCAAACTTGTATATGAAGTCAAGGCCTATGAGCATGGAATCTATCAATCCGACCACCAATTTGCTTCAAAATTGCACCAATATGATGCATCGTAACTGAAATAAAGGCAGGCATTCAATATTTGAGCCTGGATTTCTTTGAACCAAGTTCTGAGCCTCACGCTAATGATGGTGGACTAAACTCGTCATATGTGCCTTTTGAGTCGCAACTCATAATTGTCAAAAATCCTTTATAGCAATGACACAACATACTCCCCAATGAGAGGAAATTGATTCTAAGGCAACACAACAATCTTCCCTTGAAGCGTCTAGTAGATTCTCCTAAGGCTTGGAAGATGATACCTTTGGAGAAGACGAGGAATTGGTTCCATATTATACCAACAATTCTTGAGTCACGCTCAATGCATTGAAAGTCCGCATGTAGAAGACAATGAAGATCCAGAGCTCAACAATCTCTATCTAAAGATGTTTATCGAGGACAACCCCTTCGTTTGCAATGAAGACAATTATGTTATAACCCATCAAATCCAACTAACATATTCCAGAAACTTGTCTTCTACCTATGATTTTCCCACAGCCTAAGCCCTCACCATTATAAAACAATAAAGCTTCTCATTCTGTTTATGATCTGCCTTGCAAGATGTTTACCCTCATCAACAATGCACTGAACACATTTGTAGATAAGAGTTTTATTACCACATTTACAAGCTTGTTGGCTCAATAGGATAACTCCCAAGTTGGATCTTGACATTGGCTATCAATAGATTGTTGATAGACTTTACGGATGACACAAAGTACAAGGAGGCAACCCATACCCCTTGGAGATTTGTATATCTAATTTTGATTGAAGCTTTGTTTCATAAAATAGTGATTTTTACTATCTCTTGGATCAACTAATATAGGATAGAGAGATTCAATAGATTCTTGGAAGAGACGGTTTCCAACGTAAAACTACTAACATGTTGGAGAAACCCCGCATTCTTTGTTCCCAACAATGCAAACACCTTTGTCCTTAACCAGTTCCAAGAGCACTTTCAATGTGCTTTCTTGTGCGCCATGCCTGCTTGTTTCCCCTAGGTCAGGTATGTTTCCTTCTTGCTTAGATTAGATTGTGCACTCAAGTGAGAAGATAACCAATACATTCCCCCTTGTGTTTTCCAAGACTTACCCTATCCACACCACAAGCTTGATCATATTAGGTCTTTTCATGATAATGATTCTTGTTTGATATAGGAACAAGAGTTAGACCAAGAAATCCCACAAACACTTGATCCCTTCGAAGAGGGCAATATCATGTAGTCAAAACCAACATTTGATGTCAACATCACCACTGAAAAGTCCCTCAAGGCCTTGAAGCTCAAGTCTTCAGGTTCCCCTCAAGAGACTGACAAGTATAGTTCACTTTCCGAGGAGTTCTAAAGAGATTTTTCCTTGGGGGTACGCTGAAAAGAAAGGTATGCCAACATGTCGTAGTGCCCAACATCGTAACTTGTCCAAATATAAAACTAATTCTCCAGAAGCAGCCCCCATGGCCCCAAATACCACCGCATTGGTCAAGGTTGAGAATAAGAAGTTATTGAAGGTAGGGTTTCATTGAGACAATCCATTGTCCCATCTAGGAGTATTAGGATTTGCATTGACTTTCATGACATTAATAAGGCATGTCCCAAGGACAATTTTCCATTACCCTTAATTAGTGTTATAGTTGACAAAATCTACTGAGTACAAAGTCATGTCCATGAGGGACAAGTTCTCCAGATACAATTGGATTCATATTGTCCAAAGAACCGGCACAAGCCAACCTTCACCACACCATGGGGCACCTTTTGTCACGTTGTGATGCCTTTCAACCTTTAGAATGTTGGGACAACTTAATGGCCGGCCATGAATTACATTTTTCGCAACTACATTGACAAGATAGTATCAGCTTACATCGAGGATCTATTGGCGAAATCCTAGAGGCAACATGACAATCTTCATGACCTCTGACTCATATTTGAAAGGTGAATTTAAAGTTGATGATGCATTCTGAACTGCATGTTGAGTTCACAATGGATTGCAAATCAGCCCTACATGTGCTCAAATCATTCACTACCCGAGGCATGACTTAGAGATTGCAAAAGTGATTTGTGTGCTATAGATGTGCAATATTATTTGATTAGCAGAAACAAACTTATTGAGATCTATCACTAAAGATTGAGATACATATTCACTCAGCCTATATTGAGCATGAGGCAGCATTGTTGGATGAATTTCCTCAATGAGTGTGATTTTTAGATCACCTACATAGAGGGTAAAGAGAACAGAGTTGATGCCCATGGTAGGAGGTTGTGTTTATGTTAAATGAGGACCTTGCAAAGTAAATTGATTAGAGTTGCAGCTACAAGAGTGGCAAGGCTAGTATCAGCAAAGATTTGAGGGCTATACATTATATGAGGATCGCTTATTGGGATACTGGAAATGCATGTTCACCACAAAGCACCATTTTCGCACACCTCTATGTGAAGAGGATGAACGCAGATCTTAGGAAATTGTAGTATAGACTTGATATGAAGCATGAGGATGCTATGTGACCAGATTCTTAGATTACAAGCAGCTGAATGTCAAGCATGGACACCCAACGGAATTGTTCTACCTACATGGTGTTCCGGAGCTGAAATAGAGTGTATTGTATATGGATTTCATAGTTGGGCTACCTATGACAGTGAAATCATGATGTTATCTTAGTGGCAGCAGAAAGACTCACCAAGGTTGCTCATTTTATTTTGACCAAAGACATGATGCAAAGGCCATAGCACAGATATATGTTGATCACATCATCAAATTTGATATTATCACAATTGAAGAACAAAAGAAAACACAAGATTACCACAATTTTACAGGTTGTACACTCATTTGTATTATGTATTTATAGAATGATAAGTATGTACAAGGAACTTTCTAGAAGTAGGAAAATTCCAAAATAAGAAGAGTAAGTATATGAAAGCATCTTGGAGAAAAAAGAGGATATTTCCAAAGAATTTACATAACTAAAAGTTACAAAATGTACATTAGCTACATTACTTGCTAGTCCATACAACTATGTCTTATCATTTCCTCCCTGCTTAAAGGAAATTGTCCCAATTTCTGTTTTAGATGTGCAAAATACTGCTCAAAGCTTGAATGGGGCATCCAAATAGCTTGAGTTGATAATGAGGCTTTTCGACAAACCAAGTGGTAGTAGATTTACACCTAGTAGTGCGGCTGTGGACATCAACAAGAGTATCTTTGTCCAAAGGATGCTGAAAATCTGGAATTTTTCCTAGTGATGAGAGATAACAACCTCTTCCTCCAAATGTGGTGGCTTGTAGAGTTTAAGCTGACTCACATTCACAACATCATGTCTACCAAGTTGGGAAGAAAGAGTTGTCAAAAGGCATTTTCCACAATCTACCACAAAATGGTATAAGGTCCATACCAAATACATTTGAGTTTTGATGCTGCCAAGATCTAAATCTTTGCTTGTTCAAGTAGAGCCAAACTTCGTCACCAATCTGAAAATGCAGCTAAACTTTGTTGGTCATTAAGCTCTTTGTATTTGTCTTGAGCCTTCAATAAAGTATCATGAACTTATGCATGGACTTTAGCCAAATACTGAACAAAAAGAAGACAACTTATGTTGCTCCTTTTGTTGATGAGATGAAAAGCTATTGGAATCTCATTGGGATGAAGGGATTGGTACCCATAGCAGACCCCAAATGGAGAATTCCATGTAGAGATATGGATAGCTCTATTGTAACTATTTTGTAGCACATGGAGATAAATGTTCCATTGTTTATTTTGTTGATGATAGATGCAGAGAGGATGAACCAAGGAGTGGTGAACTACTTTGCTTTGACACCAGTCTGTAGATGAGAGGATGTAGAAAATCTCAACTAACAACCTCAAAGCTTCCACAAAGTTTTTCAAAAGTGACTAAGAAATTGGGAGGCGCAATCAGAAACAATGGCAATCGGTATCCAAAGTGACACCAAACATGCCAGAAAGACAACTCAGTAGCTTTGCAAGCATCTATATTTTTTATGTATGGAACAAAAACAGACATTTTAGAAAACCGACAAACAACAACAAAAATACAATCATGTTTCTTGAAAGTAGAGGACAGTCCATTAATAGAGTCCATGGAGATGGATTCCCATGTCCAGGAGGATACAGGAAGTGACTGATATAAACCAAGCTTTTTATTAGAAAGCTTAGATTGGATGCATAATGAACACCTTCTGATAAAATCTTCCACATGCTTCTTGATAGAAGATCAATAGAAATATTTATGTATATGTTGCTTATTTTGCTCACAATAGATGTGGAGACCGTGAACCAAGGAGTGGTTAACTACTTTGGTTTGACCATCATTTTGTAGATGAAAGGATGTAGAAAATCTCAACTAATGACATAAAATCTTCCACAAAGCTTTCCAAAAGTGACTGAGAAATCTGGAGTCATGATCAGAAGCAATAGTGAGTGCTAAGCCAAAGTGACACCATACATGCTGGAAAAACAACTCAACAACATTGAAAATATCTATAATTTTGTTGCATGGAATAGAAACAGATATTTTAGAAAACCGACATACAACAACAAAAATGAAATCTTACTTCATAAAAGTAATGGACAAACCACTAATAAAGTCCATGGAGATAGATTCCCAACACCTGGAGGGAACTGGAAATGGCTAATATAAACCAAGCCTTCTATTAAAAAAGATTAGATTAACTTCATAATGAACACCTTCTAGCAAAATCTTCCACGCGCTTCTTCATAGAAGGCCAATAAAAATATCTATGTAAATGTTGCTTATTTTGCCGATGATAGATGCAAAAAGTGTGAACCAAGGAGTGGTTAACTACTTTGGTTTGACCATCATTTTGTAGATGAAATGATGAAGAAAAAATCAACTAACAACCTAAAAGCTTCCACAAAGTTTTCCAAAAGTGACTAAGAAAGTTTATGTCACGATCAGACATAATAGTGATTGGTAAGCCAAAATGACACCATGCTGAAAAAACAATTATGTAGCTTTGCAAGCATCTATAGCTTTGATGCATCATGACAACAGCCATTTTAGAAAACCGACATACAACAAGAAAAATATAATCATGCTTCATAAAAGTAGTGGACAGTCCACTAATAAAGTCCACGGAGATGGATTCTCGAGGGCTGGAGGGAACAGGAAGTGGCTGAGATAAACTAAGCTTTATATTAGAAAGCTTGGTATGGCTGCATAATGAACACCTTCTAATAAAATCTTCCAAATGTAGAGCAATAAAAACATCTATGTAAATGCTGCAAAGTATTCAACATGCCAAAATGACACCACATGATGAAGAGTGGACCTCTTTAATGCATGTGAGGCATGGTGAACCAAATGGAACACAAAGCTGATTTAAAGCATATGACAAACCATCTCTTAATGTATAACCAAGAAAAGGAGTTTGGTTTACCACTATAATTTGATGTAAGGAAGTGTGGATTTGAAGAATATGTGAATTTCAATTTTCATATGCAGCAAATCAAGTATCGAGAATATGCAGCACCTTAAAACGAGATCAACTCGACATATCAACAACTATACTAGCAGCCACCTTTTTTAACTTAACAACAAGATGAAATTGTTGAATGTAAGAAGCCAATTTAAGGTGCCTTTGTTTTTTAATCTTGGATTGTTATTCACAAATATAAGGGACTGATGATCAATATGAAAGGTTGTTCCCTTGCCAAGGATTATTGTCTCCATGGCTTGAGTGCTTGAACCAATGCATACGTGTTTCATTTCTGTTTAGTAAAGCATTTCTGAATTATACGCAATTAGGTGGCCTCACTGTTTAAGAACAGCACCTATAGCATAATCTAAGGCATCCAATTCTATCTCAAAGGGCTGCTGCAAAATCAGGAAGATTTATATGTTTCAGCAAAAATAGCTAATTTATATGCCGTTTCCAAGGAATGTATTTCAAACATAGATATTTTTTCTCTAATGCTAGGAAGCAAACCAGAAATAAATTTGATCCTGAGCAGCTCTTCTGTATCTACTATCAACGATGTCTAGCTTAGCAACAAGCTCAATGTATTGCTGCACCGACTGACCTGGACATTGCATGAGTTGAAGTCACCATGCTAATTGATTGCCTTGATAACCAACAGGGCAGAGGCCTAATGATGTTAGATCTAGTAAGGGTAAATTATGGAAACCCTTGAGAGGACTAGACCTGCAAGCCATGATCGATAGGTGCTAATACTGAATGATATCACAATTGAAGCAACAAGAGAAAATGCAAGAGATAGCCCAACTGTACATGTTGTACGCTTATTTGCATTGTGTATTTATAGAATGAAAAGTATGTCCAAAAAAGCTTGTAGAAGTAGGAAGCTTCTAAAAGACGAAAGGTATTATACATGAAGCTTCTTGGAAAAGAAAAATAAAAAAGCTTTGAGAAAATTTACATAAAGACAGTAAATTATATACATTAATTACATTATTTCCTAGTCCGTATGACTATATTTCATCAAGATTACACAGGATTCTACACAAGATCATTTTCAACGGCAATTTGTCATTCACTTCGGTAATTTCTAAGGATCAAGTGATAGATATCATTAAATGGTTGAGAACCAAAAGAAAGTTACAATAACCTAAGGATTTGTCTGCTATGTGACACAGGAAATATAATAAAAGTTTTGACGCTGAATAAATAGAGATTTGATCCCAAACAATAGCGTTCAAATAGCTCCTACTTAGCAATCCTCATCTTAATTAAAGTCTCACTAGAAATAAGAATTTTAAAGTTAGAAGTATGGAAATTTCAACCAAGCTGCACTCAACACATATCCTACAAAGAACCTAAAACATAGAATATAGATAAATCTTCAACAGAAACAGCAGACATTTAAAATGTGATTCAGACCCACAGCGTATATTTATCATTTTTCCTTATACTTAAAAAGTAATAGCAATCAAAGCATCTAAATGGAGACAAGAAGATATGCATACATTAGTACATATGGCTCTCTAAGTCTGGATGGAATACTGTCTCCAAATAGAGCAGCTTCTACAGCCATTTTCAACAACAATCTTCTTACAATGTCTCCCAGATACATTCCTGAGATAAGTTTTTCAAAGATCTGTGTATGAAAACAGCTTTAGAACAAATTTGCATGCCACACAAAATCTATTCAATTTTTTAACACCTTATCAAATTGCATTATCAATTAAATAGCTATGTATAGATATCATAATATCTGTCATTACATGATCACCGGGATTTATACTTTCCACATCAAGAGCCTTGTCGAATTCTGTCATGGGAAGATGAGGAGACCAAAAATTCCCCCACTCTGTGTTGATAACCTAAGATTTATCAAAAGTGGTACTAATTATTCAGTTGCTCTAAACTTAGGATATTAATCCTTCACAGCTATTCTTCCAATCCTATGATAAATGAAACAGAAGAAAAACATACATATGTTGGCTAACTACATGACATAAATTCAAAGCAATGGAAAAATATATATACTTACAGGGTAACTTACCATATAACCAGATTTTGGGAGAGGACCTTTCCATTTTGGGATTGCATCTGCATGTTCCACGTAGCAGGCATTAGTCCCTGTGCCCAGAATAACAGCAGCCATAACATCTTCATCTCGATAACGTGCTCCAGCTAATGTCCCAACAGTATCATTCACCTGCTTCAAATGTGCTATTTAGAATATATAGCTTAATTGACAGCCAGTTTAACATCATGAAACAAGTAGTTAAAAATTAAAACCCGTTACAGATTAACAAAGAGATTTGATACCACTGAAACATAACATCAAAGGCCATCATTACCCCATGAATATTAAAAAAAGAAACCAGGTAGTTATGGTTCGAAGGAAAATTACTACAAGCTTTCCCTACAACAAATAATGACAAAAACAATCATGCAAATTGTTTTTTAGGTGATGGGTGTCCATTCACACAATGAAAATTTGGCACTGGTGTTGGTAGCAGTTACCAGGGCAGAGACACGCATGTCCAAACCTTGTCTTTCCATGGCTTCTGTTAAAGCTACCACCACATCCTTGCCGACCTGCAATCAGATGACTCAGTTTAGATATTGGAAGAAAGAGAAGAGACTCCAAAGAAACTTTTTAGAAGAGTTTTATCTATATTGCATACAAGAATTGTTCATAACTTCGAGGCGCAGAATAATTTCAATGTCCAAAAATAATGAAAAACATATACCATTTCGATACAGCCTTCTATTCAATCAGTGCAAAACAACAAGACTTATTTACAGAAATGGAACCCGCTCTTCTACACACCCCTAGCTGAGAGGAAACATCAACCCAATGCCAATATATAATATGTTGGACACAGATTTAGAGGAGGCATTAGCTGTTGAAATGGACTTGGAACTGCGTTTTGCTTACAAGAACAGTAGCAATGTTTGGAAAGCAAAAAAATATATAACAGAAAATATGGTGAAGTTAATTGATAAGAAAAAAAAGATAAGTAGTTATGGAAAAAAAAATTAAAGATTATTCTCATATTCAGAGCATACATTTTTTCAGAAAAAAAATATATATATGCTGTATAAATCAATTTGATAGAAGGCTAAAAATATTTTAGCGAAATATTTGATGTGGGCAGCACAAGCTGCACAAAAAATGTTACTGAAGACTCATGAGTAAACCTGCAAAGGTCTCTATGAAGAAGCATCTCAAAAATCAGTCAAACTAATGTGCTTAAAATATTAAGATCAGCATCGACAAAATTTCTACAAATGCAAATATACTCTGTACCAGTTGCTTACATGAATATAAATCTGCCAAATGGAAATTGAACACCATGAGGTTGCTATAGAACAAAGAAAAAAGTGACCACAGTTTGAGTGTAGGAGAAAATAGCTGAGCTTGAATATCATTCTTCACTAAATTTAATATCATGGTGTGTAACATCTATAATCAAAGCATGGACCAAGTGCAAGAAAACAAGTAGCATGTTCTTTTGCGTGGAAAACAAGGATGAAGTAGTGCATTCAAAAGTGTCTAGACATTTGCCCATTAAGGGGTTAAGAGATAAGAAGTCATGTAGGAAACTAGCTAAGTGGTGTGCCTCCCTCCCTATGGGAAGGACTAGAGTGAGGTGCTTATTAAGGGATCATAATGGTATCTTCCTAATAGGTTCATCCATCTACATACCAACAATGAGGTGGAAGCAATTGGATTGGTCAAATGAATGAACGACACATTTATTAGTGGAAAGCAACTCCCAACTAATATTTAACGCACTTAATTTGCGACCAAATCCATGCTGGAAATTGGAGAACATTTTGAAAGAAACTAGGGACCTCACCCTCCACTTCAATTTGGTTCCAGCATTGCTTCAAAGAGATTAATGCCCCTACGGATTTCCTTGCTGATGCAATGGTTAATCAAGAGATCCAAGACGCAATCAACTAAATTCTATGTTACTGATACGGGTACGAGTACGGATATGGGTACACGAATTGGATACGGGGATACGGCGATTTTTTCTTTTTTTTTGGGGGGGGGAGGGGCGCATGGGGAGGGTTGGATACGGCCGTACAAAAATATTTATAAAAAATTAAAAGTATAGCCATCTAAGCAAAATTAACCACATAATATGCATAGAGGAAACAAAATAACTTCAAATAAGTTAAATAACCACAAAATATATACTCATAATTCAATGCCAAATATCATAATATTCAATAGTCGAACTTATATTAGTGTTATAACAGGTACATGGTGCATTTGTTACAATGTATGGACAAAAATAAAGACAAATCAGCATATTCATTGTTCACTATATTCATTTTCGTCTTCGGCTGCAATGTCTTCATCATCATGTGGTTCATTAGAACCACAAGCAGCAACAGTGCCACTCCCACTAGCTCCACTATGCAAGTCGTGTGAAGAACTGTCTAGCTCTGTGACAAGTGAAGAAAGGTAGGCAACGGAGGCATCTAAATCAGCAGCCTCTGGATTCACATCCCAATACTTTGTTGGCCCTTCCTCGTATTGAGGTTGTTTATATGAGAGAAGACACAAGTTGGAATGCACATAAACCAAATCCTCCGCCTTTTTTGCAGCCAACTTGTTGCGTTTAACTGAGTGGATAAAGCCATAGGTGCCCCAATTCCACTCAGCTAAAGAGTAACTTGCAACCTATTGAAGCCACAAAGTGAATTAGAATTTATAAAAATTGAAACTTAAAACAAAACATCGAAAAGATCAAAATAAAGGTAGAGTAAAAAAAATTAAAATCTTACTTGTGATAGAATTTTTATCGCAAGTGGTTGAAGATGGGCAGATACTTGCCCATGGAGGTACCACCAAAAGTAAGCGTCCATCTTGTACTTGTCACGAATAGCGTCAAAGGAGTGACCCACCAAAGATATGAAATGCACAAACTCTTCTCTGACTTGGTCTTCTACTTTTGGATTGGAAAAGATTCTAGAGAATGCTACCTTATATCCCTCAGCAACCTCAACATCCCTATATGATGCAACCCTTCTGGGCAAAAAAAAAATCTCTGCACTGTAGTATTTGGGTGTCAAAGCAAAAGCAAGAAGATGCAATGGGGTGGTCATTTTGTTCCACCTTTCAATGAAATGTGATTGCACTTCTTTGAAGAACCTCTGAGGGATCTTGCTCTTTGGCATGTATGATGGATCTAATGTTCTCAATTATTGAGTCAATTCCATCATAAAGCTCACCCAAACATGGATGATCCATGTCCACATATCTCAACATGTTGACGATGGACTCTAAAACTCAGCAAATACTCTACACGTTCTCACACACATCATCAAAAATCCACCCTTTCACCTTTGTGGCCCTCTCACTGTTTCCCTGCCTCCATACCACCCCCAAAGTTGTTGATGACCATGCTACTCAATGCCTCACGCACCTTAACAAGTCGTCTCAAGACGAGGGTGTGTGAGGCAAATCGAGTCTCAACAACCTAATACAAAATTAAAACAAATAAATATTAAACTTAAAAAAATGCTCAAAAATAAAAACACTACAAATTAAAAACTTAAAATTAAATTAAATTAAGAGTTACCTTCAACTGCAATTTTGAGAAGGCCCTGAAGATGCCTTGGGACATGTGATGGTTGGTTACAAACATTTGGATCTCGCTTGCCTCCTCATAGACTTGTTTGATCCAATCAATTTTTGTCCCCAATTTTTGCAACATAAAGTTGAGGGAATGAACGACATAAGGTGTCCAAAATATATGCCCATACCTTGCCTCAACCAACATGCCTGCAACTCTGCAATTTTTAGCGTTGTCCGTTACAACTTGGACAATATTTTGAGGCCCCACTGCCTCAATGGACTCTATCAGGATGTCAGGAATGAATTGTGCATCCTTCACTTGCCCCTCACAATCAACGGCCTTCAAAAACATTGACCCTTTAGGGCTCACTGCGTTCACATTAATCAATGGCCTATTTGTCGTTGGACACCCCTATTTCGATCCATGAATCCCTGATGGGCTTCAATGCATCTTCAACGTGTTTTCTTTTTTTTATCAATAAGGTGGTGCGCACCTTTTCATAACTTGGGCTGACAAACCCTTTAGGGGCAGCATTGATAGATCTCACCATATCCTACCAGTATGGTTATCTAACAACATTAAATGGCAGCCCACATGCATAAAGACAACGTGCGATGTTATGCTCCGCTATGTCCGTGGATTTAATACGGAATGCCCTATCCAATGGGCCTGCATCTTTTGTTCTCTTGCGACCAAGAGGTGAATCCTCTTCCTCTTCAACCGCAACGGGTGTAGCAAGAAAGGGGTGTGATGGGGTCACCACATTTGCACGAGATGGATCAACAGGTGGTGATCATTTCTTTCTCAAAGGATGTTTCGATCTTTCCCTGTGGCAAGCCCTTTCCCGACCTTCCATTTATGCTTGGCCCACCACAAACTCTGATTCCAACGCCAAAAATCGCACACAAATGAGTTTTCGCTCGACTATACGAGCTCTTGTATTTACAGTTACACTCTGAGCAAAGCCAATGAAAACACCCTCCACCAGACATCTGTTCTAATATTATCACATACTTCCAAAGGAGCATTCGCAGATCAAATTTGGGGGTTATCCCTTCCCCACTGAACTAGCACTTGCACCCTGAGACATTCAAACAGATCCCTATAGCCCTTGGTAAAAAATAAAAAATTGCTATTAAAATTTAATGGTAAAAAATAAAACATAAAACAATTGATATTAAAATTTAAAACATAATCATTACATTTGGTATTTGTGAAAATAACAATTAAAACTTAAAAGAATAACAAAAAAAAATTTAAATTAAAACTAGTTACAAAAAAAAAACACAAATCTAAAAAGCTTACCTAAAATCAGCAAATCATCTTCCTTGCAAGCTCCTTGGCACCAAATAGGTTGAGGTAATGATGTAGGTTTAGCACAAGGAAGGAGTTTCAAGGTTATGCAACTGAAAAAAATTAAGAGTGAACAAATGTGCAATGAGAGTGAAAAATGCAATAAAAGGGAAATGTGTTATCTTGTGATAAAATGAGTATGAATGTTGCTTTTAGGATTGGGAATCCACTTTATTTTGTTTTTAATTGTATTTTGAAGTCCATTTGACTTGTTTTTTGGCCAAATTGAAAAAAAAAATTAAAAAATAATAAGTTTTGCCCCCGGGAGCGTGCCTAGGCTGCGAATACGCTTGGGCGACGTACCCAGGCGTATCCCCAGTCCGAGCACGCTCCTTGGGCATCTCCCCACGCTCTCATATCCACCTGCATATCCCCCGCGCTCCCAAGGCCTGGGGGGGTGTATTCGGTAACGTAGACTAAATTTCAAGCTTGCACTCAGACGAATGGGAGGGACTTCGATCCTTGCTCATTAAGGATTTATTACAACTCTAATAGCTTTGCAATTATAAGAAGCCCTTTCAAGATTAGGAAATAAAAGGTTAGTAAGGCGATCAAGCTTGAAGTTGTAATTGTTGCAAAAAAATTATCATCGAAATAATTACATTATTTTTCAATCATTTGTTTCATTATCCTCCTAGGCAAATTTGTAATAGTGTTTTGAGGGATTTCGTTTATAAGGAAAAATGCCTAGGGTATTAGGATGAATGCCATTTAAATATAAATGATGCATATATAAACAGCGGGGGACTAGGGGGTGGTGTAGTGGTCTATTTTTATTTTAATGTGCATAATGTGAAGGTGGCCCCTTTTAATTTAGGGTAATCTACTTTTATTTTTTATGTGAATGCATAATGTATAGGTGGCCCCCTTCAATTTAAAAAGGTGATACCCACATGAATGGCAGAAATAAAGACTGTCTTTTAGTGGGTGTTAAAAGCTTTTAAGCTTTTTAAGGAGATATTCATAGGAGGATGAAACCCATAAAAGGAATTTGCCTTTATTATAACCTTTAAGCTTTTAAAACTTGGTAACTCACAGGAATAACCACAACATGACATTTTTGACAGGAATATTGCAGCAAATGGAGGAAACCATTGGAGATGATAATGGAGATTATGAGCATTCAAACTCATTAATGGCAGCAACCATGGAGCAGTTTTTGCAAGAAATGGTGGCTAAAATTAGAGCATTTCGGTTACACATTCATGGCCCATCTTCTTTTCCCACTCCCTCTATTTTCCAGTTCAGATCCTATGGATTTGGATCCTTTGGATCTGCACTTTTCTTTTACCCATGCATCGCGTATTCACATCCTTAACAATTTGTTGGCTTTTCTGATATCAATTTGTTTGCAGGTTTTATGCAACTGTGTAATGTTAAAACTCTTAATGAAAGATTTTGTGGCTCATTTTTGCCCTTAGCCTGAATTTACGTGTGAATATTCAATCTTATTGCAGTGTCGAATCTATTGCCTCTTGCATCTAAATGGGATTTCTGATAATTAAATTAAGTTTAGCAGTTGTTATGTGTTTATATGCCTCTGAATGGACATTAAATCCACCTACTTTGGCGCATCGTTTTTATTTGTTTTGCTGTATTTCAGTTTCCTCTCACCTTTTTCACCCCCAACAATTTCAGATTAGTGCAAGAGTAGAAAGGAGCCAGCCTACTACAGAGGTTGCTCTGGTCCAAAACTATTTAGACTTCCCATTGTGATGCTCTGACTGTGGGTGCAGCATAGTCAGACATTTCTGAGCATCAACAGTAATCATTATTTTACCACTGAAGATAGAGCCTAGATTGCTTCTGAATTGCATAAAGCAGATTGAGATAAACTCCCAGCACTTTTCATCATGTCAAGAGCCTATATAACCTTCATAAATTTGTGGCCCCTGACGTGTGATCGGTCACTCTGCATGGGGTTTATTCCTTCTGTCCTTAATTAGTTGCTCAAGTACCAAAATTGTTTCTTCTACAGGTTGTGATCAGTATTGTTTACATTTTCAATTGCAAACTGTGTTTTCTATGGTCAACATGGTGGGGGCTAGAATGAAAGGAAAGAGGGACTCTCCCTATCCAGGAGCAGTTTCAAACTGATGCCTGAAGAATGTTGTTTGGGCTCAGGATCCTGGAACTGTTTCTGTGACTTGAGCACTTTTGGGGCACAAGGGCACTGCAAATACTGGGATGAAGCGCACAACGGCATTGATGGAAGAAGAGTTTGTGAAGAATATGGCCAGATTGTTGCATAAATAGATGGTGTTCGATTGGATTATGAACCGAGCATCTAGGGCTAATGAGTTTCCATCATAAGATGCCCTGCAGCCTCAGCCACAGGCAACCCAGGACTTCGCAGGGGGTTTGGCCACTCTCAAAGCACAATTGGTACCTTTGGCTGGGAGATTCAAAGCAATGAGCAGCCATACACATTATATCTGTGACTCACTGACTTGCACGTCCAAGAAGTGGAGGGGAGGCAGATTTTGTTAAGTTCTCAGGCTGTCCCTGTTCTGAAGCAGATGCCTTATGCTGTCTAGAAGATAGTTGTGGGTGATACTGAGGAGCAGATTGTGAGAAGAGAGTGGGTAGTGCCGGGGGAATTGTCTGCAAAATATACAAGGGGCCAATTTAATCGAGGGAGGAACTAGAACAGTCCTATATTCTGTCTGAGGAAACCAAAGTTAGAGATCTTTAAAATGAGGGCAATCTGGGAGGTTGAGAGTATCGGATAGTGCCAAGAGATTCTTTAAAGCATAGTTCGCATAACCAGTTGGGACGAGCACTCGCCAAGGGTCCAAAATGGGTAACCGACGGTTATTCGACCCCCACTCAGTCGAATAACCAGCAAAGGCAAAAACTACTTGAATTTATAAAAATAACATTTTTTTTTTAGAAATTACAGAAATAAAATAAATGGAACGAGTCTGTAAAACATAGGGAAAGTGTTTTCTATTAGATCTGAATACATAGAATGTACAAAATTGCATAATCATGCGAATACAATAAAGTCACAAAGTCCAAAATTACAAACTACAGTAATATTTATAGACTTATAGTCTTATACAAGAATCTACAAGACTACAAGTACAAATTACAATAATCTATAATTTTCTCTTTCCTGCTCTCTGAAAAAATAAGGGAGGCTAAGAAACTCTAGTCCTCCCACTTGGCTGACCCGCCTCACTCTGTCTATAAGGTTGCACCTGCCCCTGTGGCTCTACCTCTGCCTCTGCCTCATCTCCAAGGATGTCCTCCAATCCAATCTCTCATTCTGCTTCAGTTGCACCCTCCATAGTTTGCCTCTCGAAATCAGCAATCTCCTCCTCTGTGAACATGGGGGCTCCTCCTCTTATGCAATCCAATCACTGTAGGGATCGATCTCATCTATATCAATAGGCTCCTCTGATGCATTCTCCAACTTCTTTGTGTGAAGTCGAAGGATCCGTGTGGGTTCCACAAAATGCAAAACCTTACTCGCCAGTGTTTTTTTTTTTTAAATACTATCGGCAGTTTCGATCGGCGGTTATTCGCCGCCAGGAATTCTCGACGAGTAACCAACCATCCGACGGTTACTTGTCGGTTATTCCATCTATGCTTTGAAGAACATGCTTTGGGCATCCTAATGCAGGTCCTTCACATGGCAAAGTAGGGGTGTGGACAACATACTAGCAGCAGAAGGGTCAAAGAAACCTGTGTGTTTCTAGCATAGATTGTTGTATAGAATGGTGTTTTTTGGCTTTCTACTAGTTAGATTCATTTTGTAGAAGGCATGTATGCAAAAATTACAGCTACTATTTCAATTTTGGTTGGCTAAAGGCTTGATAGGTCGTAGGTGTCTTTGGATAGTATTTTATTTAGGAAGTAGTTTGTAGTATGTTGTAGCAGCTAATACTAGAAGGCCTTTGTGCCATTTGCTGATTATGTTGATGAAGGTTGAGCAAAGCTTGTAATGAAAACTCCAAATAATATATCCAGCATTTTATTGTTTTTCTCTGCTTGGTGAGTAAATGCCGCTTTTGTTTATGGGAGGACTTACTTGACCGTTCAAGATAAAAAGTGTCTAGACATTGACAGCAAACAGCAAACTTGATCATCTAACAGACCCTTGTACCACATGAAAAGCTGATTTGATTCTCCCTACAATCAGGCTAAAGTTTTATGCTCTTCCTCAATATTTAAGACATGTATATAAATGGAAGTCGAGATATTAAGAACATTTATGGAAAGTCAATATCGTTTGATTATTTTTGTATATTCATTTGATCTAGTCAAATTACTTTATTCCTTCTATGCCTTAAAATCACTTGTTTTGCTAATGCATAAGAGAGTAAAAATCAATGCAAGCAGTAGAAATGGCTTTGTTCCTTCAAAAAAAAAATTAAGAGATCCTTGCATATGGGATTAGTTGTGGCCATTTGTAGCTTTGTAAAGCAATTGATGTCTGAACCAACCTCATTAGACATGCAGGCGGCATCTGGTACTATATTTCAACTAGGGTGAGACAGACCCCTGTTTAAAACCACCTCAAGATTTAGATAAGTGCCTGAACTTGTTCGTTCAAGTGAACATGCCCCCTCTAATCATCAGAGAAAATTTCAATGAGTAAATATTCAATTTCCCAAAGAATCAAGCTAATCAAAAGAGTGAAAATAAAGCTTTTCAAGCTGAGTAAAGTGATGTTCAAGAGAATCCGAAGGTTATCATTAAAAAAAAATCTGCTTCAAAACAAGTAGAAGCTACAGAACAAGACAACAAAGATAACATGCCAAAAATAAATATCCATCTTTAAAACTAAGAAATGTTTTGTAGTTATTTCCATGCAACCTTATCATTGAAAAAAAGAACATGGGGACGATATAGAAGAGTGGCGATGGTTACAGAGCTGGATGTGAAGCGGGCGAAGCAGAGTGGCAGCAGAAGCAGTTTAGCAAAAGGGCTAGTAGAGGGGAAGGACCTGGCGGATGAGGAAGCATCGGAACATGGCAAGGTGGGGCGCAGGCTGTGGAAGACTTTTAGCTACGTGCAGGCCATGGATTGTGCGAGTGAGCTTGTTGGAGGAGAGGGCGGAGGAGTAGGTGGGGTTAGGTCTATTAGGGTGGAGCACGGGTCTCAAGCAGGGCCAATCAGGGCAGGGGTCGACTTTCTCTCAAAGGATCAGAACTCATGTCTTTCAAAGAGCAATGGAATTTAGGGTTAGATCCTTCAGAGGACCCTTTAGGGCAGAATCGTTTGAACAGGTTTGAGGGTTTATCAATAGGGGGTCTCAGCCATAAAGAGAGAGCAGTTGGAACATCAGAGGAACTGGTTAGGGTTTCAACTAAAGATTTAGTTTATCTAAATTACTTTAATAACTCGAACCCCTTTCATTCATGTGGCTCCTTTTGCAAAGACACTATCCTTAAGGCTCATCCAGGTTAAGATCCTATCCTAGCTCCCAGAAGCTAGATTCCTAAAAATCAACCCACAGAGAAAGAATCAGATGGTGAAGAGGGTTCTCAAGGGAATCCAGAAGCAAGATCTTCTCAGATTAAAGCTTTGGAGACGGCTTTTCTGGGTGATATTCCATTAATCTTTTCTGCCTCTTCCCCTAATCTAGATATCGTTGATTCAGATCTTTTTGTAGTAGATTTGGCAAGTGGTAACAAGTCATTGATAAGCAAATGTATTGGGAAACGGCCATCTTGGGAAATTATTCTGCAGTGGTCAAAAAGTTCTTGGCCTTCTCTCAAAACCCCTTCTATTTCCCTGTTTTCAAACTCAAACAGTTTTTTTTGGCTTCAATTTCAATTTGTGGAATATAGGGATTGTGTGTGGACGCAAGGACCTTGGTTTGTTGGTAAGCAATGAGTGTTTCTTTGTCCATGGGCTCCTTTCTTTGACACAGAAACTGCAAAAATTTCACAAACTCCTTTTTGGGTAAGATTTTATAATCTTCACTTAGCTTTCCGTGACTCAGGTCTTCTCCAGCAGCTGGGGAGCAAGTTGGGTGTATTTATCAAAAGAGATGATTCAGTTGCAGCTAACCTTAGCTTTGTAAGAGCTTGTGTCTTGGTAGATCTTTCTCAACCTTTGCATCATTCAATCAAGATCACCTCCTCCCATGGAGTTTGGAATCAATTTTTTAATTATGGTCAACTGTTTAGATGCTTCAATTTTAACAAATTTGATCATAAAATTGCAGCTTGCCCTGAGAAGAGTTTTAAAAGTTCTCATTCAGCTTTCTTTCAAAAATGAGTTAGGAAGATAGGTTGTCTGAACCGTGATTTGGTACACAATTTGTTCTCTTCTAATTTTCAATCAGCTGAAATACCATCTTCGGAATCCCCTCAGGCAACTCAAAACAATTTTCAAAAGGGCAAAGTTGTAGTGGCAACGGAAGAGATGGGTGTTTTGGAAACATGGCAGCTTGCATCAGTAGAATTCAAATTCCAAAAGAGTCTTGGTTTCACAGGGGCAAAAGAGTTGAATGTATTGGATACAGGGCAGCCTTCGTCTTTCAAGCAGGGTAAGGAAGCTAAGATTTTGGAAATAGGCCTTGAGGACCAGGTAATAGGTCTTACAATGGCAGAAGGTTTCCAAGATAACGAAGCCTCTGAAGAAGAGGTTGAGGATTGGGATGAAGAAGAAGAAGAGCTGGCAAGCAAGGCGGTTCTCTCTACTGCTCAAAGTTTAAGCAAATCTCAAAACTCCTAACTGTGGCCCGAAAGGTAATAGAGGTAGGAAATCGAAAGCAAAAAGACTACAGCTGGATGCTCAGAATTCTATTCTTGGCAGCACTCAATGGACTATGGAATCGTTGTTATCTAGCAGAGGCAGACGCTTGCAATCAGCAAAAGGATGATCAAAAAGTTGGCTTGGTTTTGCTTTCAGGGTTTTAGCTTATAGTTTTTTATGCTTGTTGATTTGAGTTGTTGTGATTAGGTAATTTTCAGTTTTGTAGTCCTCTATGGATCCTCATTGTATGGATGAGTTTCTTCTAGCTTTAGGTGTCATTTTTAAATTAAGTTTTATTTTCTGGGAGACTAGACCTCCCGTTGTGTTCCAGATACAATTAAGGCTTCGGTCAAAAACTAAGTATTTATCTAAAATAAAATATTCAATTTCCCATGCTTTATAAGAATACTCAGAGGAGAGGAGTTATTTCACAATTTTAAGAATTGCATGAACCAATCCATTGATCATTGTTACGGCCTTAACCTATGGCTTGTATTGGGATATGTGTGGCTGCCCTGTGGCCCTCATAACCTTTTACTTAAATAATTTGATATTCTCTAGGTTACATATTGGTAGGAGTAGTCGACCTATTTGAGTTTATAGATCTCTCATATCCTAATTAGGGTATTTTATATATATATATAGATAGATAGATAGATAGGAGGTAGTGTTGAGATATTAGCTAAGTACCCAGTTCATTTTAGGTATGGATTTGGGTACGGCAAATTGGGTTTGTTGGTACAGCAATTTTTTAGACCCTGGGTACATCTTGGGTATGCCCATACAAAAAATATATAAAAAATAAAAAATGAAAATATTCCAGCCACATATTCAAGGCAAGTATTGTTTTATGTTATCTTTTTGAGTATTTTGCAACTTACATATAGATATGGCCTCTGCATCATGGATAGAAGCCTCAAATCTGTCACCAGCAACAACTGCATTTACAAGTCTTTCCTAAATATAAACCATTGGGTGGCATTAAAATGACAATACAAAACTAACCTATATCCTAATTGTCTATGTCTAATTGTGAAAAAAAATGATTAAAAATATATAAAATGAAATAAAAAAGGATAAAACCTACGGGTTTGCCCCAAGTACGTCCAGGATGGCCAAGGTTCATCCAAGTTCTTCCACAGAAGAACCCAAATGAATGAGTTGTCCTGGATGAACCCGGGGCAAACCCACAGTCAAATCCGAACCTTGCCCAAACCCGGTGCAAATAGGACCCGAATCAAGGAGGTGACCAAACTAGCATCCTAGGATATTAGTCATCATGTATTTAGTATTCTCTTCTTATTGTAAGGACTTGGGAGGTTGCCCCTTAGAAGTGGCTCAGTTCTATATTCAAGTATCATGCTCTTCATTTCACTTTTTTGCATGGATCAGCTCTTACTTACAAGTGAGCATATTATTTTGCTTATGTGATCTATTATATGGCAATCTATTGTTGTGATTCTGCTTTAAGAATATAGTTAAGTTCATTACAGACACATAGATGAATCTTTGAAAAATCAACAACAAAGTTTATATCAACTAATTTATATAAGCAAGTGAATTTCTACGTAGCAAACACTAGTGATCATGGGGCGCTTTGGCAATTTCTCTAGTTTTAATGAATTGTCCATTCTCAAGGGAAAAGAAATAAGTCTCTCAAATATTCATTAATAAGTTTGACACGCCTCAATACCTTAAAGTGAAATCCACTTAACAATTTAAAATTAAATTTAGAAATATTTGTCAACTTTTTGTAACTGCTGAAAGTTTGGCTTCCTCGAATGCCTAGTTCATGATTACACCTCAAAAGATCTTTAGTGACCAAGTCTTGAAGAGAAACTACAAGAATTTTATAAAACCAATGTTTTGAATTTGAACTGAGGATTTTGATAGAAAAAACAGGTTGCACTTCTTCAACCCATATGAAAAACTTTCCTAATATAGAAGTTATTGCATAAAACAATATTAGGCAACTTTATAGTGTCTGGTTTCTGCACTACAAACAACTATGGAATTAAAAGCAGAAACGAGAAGAGAACATCAACATAATCTCCCAATCCACATAAATGAATGGCTGCCCCATTATGAAAGCTTCTAGGCATGGTATTTTGTGAGCTAAACAGTTATGGTCCAACCTGCGTAAGATTCTTCCCATTGGTTTGCAGAAAAAACCTAATGGGGTAAATGGTGACATATGCAAGGTATTCCAGTGAACTGATTGGTAACAGGTACACGGTTGCAATTCAATTGACTAGGCCCTTGTTCATTTCTTTGTGCCCCATTACAGTAAAATGTATTACTACTACCAACTTTATTGTGGATGGGAAAACGGTGCTCATTTCTGGCAGTGATTGATGGGGTAAATGTTGACATATGCAAGGGATGTGCAAGGAGGTCAGCCACACTATAAACTCTTGGTGTATATTTGTAACACTGAGGAGAAAGGTTAGCAATCCCTTGAAAATTAAGGGTGCCAATTGTTTGCAACAAACATACAGAGGCTCTTACCTGAATGTTACCTTGGGCGGTCTGTATAGGGACAATTGGTACATGCAACTCCCAATAAGGCGTGGAGTGGGCCTCCATTGTATTCTTCGTCAAGCCTTATCGAACACCTTTCATTGCCAGCCTAATGTCCCAAACGGGCTTCTCTGAGTTAAGGATTATAAGGCATCATCTTAAGCGCTCTTTGCTTTCTTCTGTACACTCTCAATGGCTTAATTTCCTCATACAAACATTTGCATTTCCAGTAAGCTTTCGTATTATTTAATAGACTTTTAAATCATCATAATGCTTCATCTTAGCCTCATAGCTACAGTTCCATGCACGAATCATTTAAGTTGTCTGACGTGATGTGATCCCAGGGGTAATTTGTAGAGATTGTTGTCTTTCTTTCTTTTGCCGATTGATATTGCTCATCATTCCCTGGTTGCTGCATGACATCATCAGAGGCAAGATATTATTGTTGTTTGGGTCGTTTTCCAAGGGGGTTTTAGATTTATAAGTATTTAATGTTTTCTTTTGCACCCCTAAAATGAACATACCATCACCACCATCACTCACTAGTACCCAGTCAGCTAGCAAATGGCACAAAACTTTCGTCATTGTGTTGCTAGGATTGGTGAAGAAAATCAGCTAAAAATATATTTGCTCCATGACAGAAATAATGCCCCAAACTAGAATTCATTGATAGGGGTAGGTATCGTTACTACTCTTCATCTTCTTTCTAGCTTGTTACTTTGTGCAAAAGCCTCTGCGTGGAAGAATGCCCAGCCTTAGAATATTGTTTTGGATATGTTTGTTTCGACACCATGCGGATAGGAGGGGATGCATAGTTGAAAGAGAGGAAGAGAATTAAGTGGGATTGAAAGAATAAATGACAAGATCTTTACAAAGTAATGTTGAAGCATAAGTGAATAAATGCACAAAGATGCTAAGATATTACCTCAAAAGCTAAGTTACCGGTTCGTTTTGGGTTCGGGTTCAGGTTTGAAGAACCAAGTTCGCCAGTATAGTGCTTTTTTTTTTTTTTTTGCCTTGGGTACGTCTTGGATTTGTCCATACAAAAAATATATAAAAAATTAAAAAATACAGAAATTAGAGCTTGATAAATAGGAAATTAGTAGCATTGTCATTTGACATTAACCACAATATGCATATTGATATTAAAAAACATATATGAAAATAATCACAAAACACTAACCGAATGCCAAATGTATTATTTCATGATAATCATTAAGCATAAATATCAATAATTATCCTGTAATTAAATGCATAAAACTTAATATTCATAGTCATCTTGCTATTCATTGAGAGCATCAATATCAAAATCATTTTGTGGTTCATTATAACCACATGGACTAGCACTCCCACTCGCTAAGATGTGTGTCGTCGAAGGAGTGTCAATGGTCAACTAATGAGAAGTGGGAAATGGAAGCATCCAAGTCTACATGCTCCAAATCTATATCCCAATGCTTTGATGTCCCCTCTTTGTACTGTGGACTCTTGTGCAATAGAAGACGTAAATTGAGTGTGTATAGACCAACAACTGGGCCTTTTTAGTTGCAAGCTTGTTGCACTTTTGTGAGTGGATGAAGTTGTATGTGCTCCAACCGCTCAAAAGAAGATGAACTTGCAACCTATATTCAAATTTATAAAAATAAAAAGTTAAAACTCAAGTCTTAAATATTTATTTTTTATTTTTAAAACAAAAAGAGAGTTAAAAACTTTAAAAAAACTTACCTGTGACAAGATCTTGATTGCAAGAGACTATAGGTTCAGTGATCCTCAACCATGGAAGTACCACCATATATTTGTTTGGAAGATCCTTCTTGTATTTGTCTCGAAGAGCAGCAAGACCATGACCTTGGGAGGTAATGAAACCCACAAACTCGTTCATAACCATGTCTTCTATCTCGGGATCAAGGAATATCCTAGAGAATGCCAATTTATACCCTTCAACTACTTCGACATCCCTATATGGTGGCACCCTCCTCGGCAAAGAAAGCATCTTCGTGCTATAGAAACAAAGAGTCAATGCAAAGGCAAGGAGACATAGTGGGGTGGTTATTTTGTTCCACCGCTCGACAAGGATTGAATGCACTTGTTTGAAAAACGTCTCCTCAAGATCTTGATCTTTTGCATTAATGATGGCCTTCATCTTCTCGATCATTGAGTCGATCCCATCATATATTTCTCCCAAATATGGCTGATCCATGTCAGTGAAACATATCATACTCATAATGGGCTCAGTGAAACTCAACAAATAATCTACACAAGCACACCAATCATTATCTAGGATTAATTTTTTCACTCTTTGGGCACGCTCTTTGCTTGACCCCCTTCATACACTCCACATGTCGTTGATGACCATGCTACTAAGTGCCTATCACACCTTCACAAGTCGTCTCAAAACGATTATGTGAGAAGTGAATCTAGTCTCAGCAACCTATTACAAAATTAGAATTAAAAGCTTATGAAAATATACAAATACTAGATTAAAAAAAAAAAAAATTTTAAACCAAAATAAAATTACATAAATAAAAATAAAATTAAAATTTACAAGTACCTTCAACAACTCCATGTCAAGAAGGATCTGAAAATGGCTTGAAAGAGGTGATGGTTGGTAACAAATATTTGAATCTCCTCAACTTCGGCATACACTTGCTTGATCCACTCAATTTTACGCCCCATTTTTTGGAGCATGAGGTTGAGTGAGTTAAGTGAAAATGCCAAAACCAAGCTGAAATGAAGGAATAGAACGCCAAGGAGAATCAAAAAATGCCAAGCCTAAAGGAAAAAAGGCACCAAAAGCATGAGATAAATGAAAATGCCAAATTTGGCAGAGCATGCATTACCAAAAAACTGCCAAGTGCCATGCAGGACTGCTCAAGAGTAAAACGCCAAACTTGGCAGAGCATACATTACCAAAAAAACTGCCACTTACCATGCAGGTCTCTCAAGAGTAAACACCAAAAAATGTTTCCAACTGATAGGTGAACACCACTTAAGAAGGTGTTAGAGCAACAGGCACGCCAAACAATAAAGGAAGGCACCACAATGCAGAGCATACATTACCAAAAAAACTGCCACTTACCATGCAGGTCTCTCAAGAGTAAACACCAAAAAATGTTTCCAACTGATAGGTGAACACCACTTAAGAAGGTGTTAGAGCAACAGGCACGCCAAACAATAAAGGAAGGCACCACAACGCATAAGTGAATGTCAAGATGACAATGCATTACTAGAAGACTGCACCGAAAATTGAAAGAGGAAGAAGTAAAGATAAAATGCCAGAATTTATAAGGTTTCAGGTATGTTCCATATACCACTGAAAGCATGACAGGTAAGACGTAAAAACCAGTATTAAAAAAATACAATAGCTGAGGGAAGAGAATGCATGCAACTATGGCCAAGACAAAAAAGAACACTGCCAATATGAAAGAATATGAAATGCCAAAACTGATGAAGTTTTACAAAGAGTCATGAAAAGATTACAAAATGCCAATACAAAATAAGAGAATGCCATAGCAGAAAATGACAAGAGTATATGCCAAGATGAAAAAAGCCAATATGAAGGTGCCCAGAATGAAAACTCGGAAAAAAAATCAAATTATTAATGCAAAACTGCTCATGCATTTACACATTACTGAAGGAATATAGCTAACAAAACTGCCAAAATAGACTATCCAAGCATTAAAACCTACTACAGAGTACCAGAAAAGGCAGATTTGAAAGTCACAAAACTGAATTATGAGAGGTGTATGACTGATATTAATGCAAGAAAAGCAGAACAAAACATAAAAAGAACTAGGAGAAATAATGGAAAACACAAACGTTTGCAAAGGTGTGAGCCTTTGCAAAAAAAATGTCAAAAAATCTCTTGCTTCTCCACCCAAGCACTTGCACATACTCAAAGTTCAACGTTAGAAAATTCTTACTCCGATACCATGCAAGAATAAATGACAAGATCTTTACAAAGTAACGTGAAAACATAAGCAAATAAATGCATAAAAATGTAAGATGTTACCCCAAAAGTAAGCCAAACCATGAAAATGCAAGCCACAAGGTGTGAAGTGGGGAAACAAAATCAACATTAGAAAACCCTATGTGCATTAAGAATGAAGGCTTACAACAATATTCTCCAGATTACAATCTTCATGAAAAGAATAGAAGAAATAAGAGAATAGAAAAGAAGAATGGCCTTCAAGTGATCATTCAATTGTTGAGAAGAAGAATGTGTAGAAAGGAGGAGAGAACTCTTTAAATAGAGTGAGAAAGCCAAAAGAAGTTATAAAGAATCTTCATCATAAACATGGCCAACCTTCTTAGTGTGTGCCTAGTGTCAATAAGCCCCATGAGGTGAGGGGTTAGTGTGTGACAAGTATTGAAAGAGTTACATATGACATAAAATTCCAAGATACCCTTCAAAAAAGACACAGTGTGACACCTCACATATTCCCCTAATATGGAATTAAAAATTATATGGGAATAAACCTACACATACCTAATTAAACTTAGGATAATAAAGTGAACCCAAATAAAGATTAATCTCCAACAAAGACAAAAGGTGGACACAAGGAATGGATATAAGAGGGTCAAATGTTTGTGAGGAGAGGTGTGGTACATTGGAAGGGCCAATAGAGTACATATGGAATTATCGTAGACAAGAGACAAGGATGGTGTCAGGTATAATTGAGGGTGTCTAGAAGTATTCAGTAAGTAGAGTAAAAATTAAACGACTATAGTGACATTCATCTCTAACATGAACTTCGATATTAATTGTAAATTTTTCTGTGACCACATTAACATAGTGGCTAGTGTTTGTATGTGGTATATGTCAAGGAGTAGTTGGGGTGTTTTGATCTTGACAAGGAAATATCCAATTTTTAAAAAGAAGCATTATGTAATAGTTGTCGTCAATGTGAGAGGTGTGTGGATAGTGGGCGTGGCTTAGTTTGTGAAACAAAAGTAGGATATTTTCCTTTGTGTGACATTGGTCCCACTTAATCCAAGTTGGATAAGTTATAATCTTTCGATCACTATGATTTGGACAAATGTGGACTGTCTAGAAGCTGATTTGGCAAGGGCTTGTACATGGGACCGAGTCCCACTAAGTCCACGATGAGAGCATTAGGATTATTGCGGGATGTGGATACCCAGCTTGCATTACCAGCTAAAGCAAGTTTATTCGTTTGTTTTGAATATTGAGGAGCAATTGTTGTCTTGTTATTTTTGCATCTAAATGTGTCTCCTTGATCCTTGATCCTTGATCCTTGATATGATTTTGAAGAGTCTTTTGGTACGATTGAGTATACATGGCAGTAGTGTTGGGTTGGATTATTTTAATTGTTTGCACTTTTGGCTCAGCTTTTGGCCATTTCTCTTGTCAATTTTTACTGATTATTACATTTTCTTTGTTTTGGTGCATCGATGTCCAGTAGACACTTAAGCTTAGTTGGCATTCTTTCACTATCCATTTGTACTTTGAGGAGGCATCCATGATCATGTGCCACAATTTGATTTTCTACAATATCAACCAAACAATTGTAACTCCTATTCTTATGTCAGAATTGAAGGTACTTCATTGTTGCCATCTGGGACAGAACATGTGCAATGAAGCTATTCAATCTCCACCTTCCCTAAAGCTATTCAATCTCCACCTTCCCTAAAGCTATTCAATCTCCACCTTCCGTACCCATGCTTTTTTTTAATTTAACTAAATTACTATCATGGAGTCCCCTTTAATGTGTCGCAGCTCAATTTTATGTCAAATGGCTAATTGTATGCCCACATATAAAGCAAGCATCTCCACATAGATTTTAGCGTGCTCTCCAATGCTTTGATAGATAGTACTGCCATCCCTTTACTATTTCTTATCATACCCCAATACCAGCTTTACCCGGATTGTTTTTAGAGGATTCATCAAAGTTCAGTTTGTAGATACCCATTGAGGGTGGAGTCCAGATTTGTCTTAGGGTAACTATGAAGCATGTTAGCTTGTAGTGGAATGGGATATTCCAATTCTAAGCCATTTGGCAGTCTTGCATGTTGGCTGAGTCATACATTCCTGTGGATCCCAAGTGATATAGCTTTGTTGTACTGCAAAGAAGGCCTTGACTTGACAAAATATTTAAAAGTTGGAGTGAGCGGTGTTATCAAATACCCAGGCATTTCACTCACTCCATAATTGCCAAATAATAAATCTCCGAGTCATCTTATGCATTTGTTGCAAAATCTGTGTCCTTTTTGTGTGATGCCTTGTACTAGTAATGTTGTACATGCTGGGGATTTATGAATGAATAGTTAAGCCATTTGCTTCCATATAGTTTGGAACAGAGGACAATGAAAGAACAGATGGTTTATAGTTTCCTCTGCTTTCCAAAAATTGAGGCAAATTGTTGGGCCTATTTTTCCTCTTTCTGAAGATCGACTGCTGACAATACTTTGCCATGTGAAGGGGTCCACACAAAGGCTCTTATCTTATGCCAATTTAGAAATGCCAATAGCTAACTCTACCTTTTGTGTCAAGGTTGATTTTTGAGCTGGAGTGTTTGATAGGCTGACTTAACTGTGCATTCTCCTTGTACTGTGTTTAGCCAAAGTAGTAGATCTTTCTGATTTGACAGTACGAGGTCTGGTACTCAACTCCTCCAAGAGCAGTCTTGTTTGTTTTAAATGATCTTTACTGAGTGTTTGAGAAAAATTGTATTCCAATTGAAAAGGCTATCTTCTGGCCTATGACAATAATCAGACATATAGATAGTCATTATCTTGGACAATGTGTTGTTAACTCAGTTAAGCCCACTGTTTCAAGTAGCTGATATCCATTCCAGCCATCTGTCCAGAACAGAAATTTTTCCCAATTCCTACTTTCCACGTGAGTCTACTTGTGAGGAGCTCTATTGCCTGGTAGATTAGAATTGCAGTATTGGACACTGGAGTTCTCCATCTGGCTTCAAATGTATTTGCGGAAGGCCAGATCATAAATTTATGCTTGAGGAGGCTGCTTCATTCTGTCTAAAAGTGCCATAATCTGAAAGCAGCTTTCATTGCTAAAGCCAGATTAAACTCGCCTAGCTCTCTAACATTTAATCCTCCATACTCTTTAGCCGTGCATATGGTATCCTAAGAGACAAGGGGATGCTTTAGGTATTCATTAACTCCTCTCCATAGAAAATTCCATTGGATAGCCCTCGGTGCGTCTTTTTTTAGTTTGGGTATGGGAAGCAAACAAAGCCTATAGATTGGGACAGCTTGGACTTTGGAGGATAGATTGTAGTAGTTGAATATGACCAGCAAAGGTCAACCATCTAATTGTCTAGTTCATTAATTTGTTCTTGACCCGACTTATGATGGTATCCCACAATGTTGCTTTAAATTTCATATGAATGGGGAAGCCCATATATTTCATTGGTAGGTCTACTTGGAAGCCCAAGATCTCAAGGATTTCTCTCTTTCTCTGGGCCAGGATATTGACAAAATGACACTTGACTTTTGTTTATTGATTTTTTGTCCCGTTGCTCGCTGACATATATTTAATACTAGATGCATTTATTGAACTTCCCTCATACCCAAGATTGGGTATCATCTTCAAAATAAAAATTTGAAAATCAGAAGCCTCCTTCCTTAACTAGTACCCCATACAATTGCCCATTTGACCATGCCGTCTCTTAAAAATTGCACAATGTTTCACCCATGATAATGAATGGGTGCGGACACAATGGATCGCACCCCCCTCGCCCCCCCCTCCCCCGCAAGCCTCTGGAATGGCTAAAGGGTGCACGAGAATCTCCATTGGGAGAGATGGAGAGAAAATAGGAGTTGTAATGCAGCGTTTTATCTAGTCTATAATCGCCATGTTGAACCCAAAAGCACAGAGAGTGTCCAGAATAAGATCCCAGTTGCACCTATTAGAAAATAGCCTTTCATTTGCTTAAGATAAACTTTCAAATCTCCCTCGCCTAAATATTTGGCCAGCTTTATATGTGAGGCAGCCCTTTGTATTTGAAACACCCATTTTGTTTCATTTTGCATCTAAATTGTATCAAGCAGTACAACCATGGTTTCTGTGGTAATGACTTGGCCCGTTCCTTGTATCTTCCTTATTTTGAATGCTTTTCCAAACTTGGCTTCATGGTGGTTGTACACCAGGGTTCAATGTCTACTATGGAGATCCAAGATTCTTCCAACTTGCTGATGAAACCAATCCCTACATCATCCATGGGTTCTACGTAATCTTTTTTGGGACCTTGGAATTTTGCTATTGTATAAACCCCTTTCAGATCATCAGACACAATCCTCCTCACCTTTGTACACCTTCTCAATCGACACTGTTGGCACACCAAGCCCTAAGGGCAGATGAGTAACCAAACCATTGTCTTCCACTGTGGTCTCCTCATCCTTGACTTCGGAATTTTGTCATTGTTAACAGACCACTCAACAGTAGTGGATATGACAGTTGGTTCTCCCACGTCTATGACTTCAAAATCAACCTCTTTTATTCCTATGAAATCCACTTTTGTGTATAGCAGTACTTCCAAGGGAGACCTTGGAGTGCCATTTGCTAAAGCAATATCATATGTGGCCTCATGTAATAAAGGTCTCCCAAGCATTTCCCAAGTTTTTTGGGCATTACACATATATCTGCTCCTAAATCTAGAGATCCGTTCCTTACTACCTGCGCATTTATTGTAACATCCATCGAAATGGCTATCTTTTTCCAACTCCTTTTTGTTCTATATAATTGTTTCCTTCTTTCAAATTCCATGTCCCTTCTCTTCTTGTAGCCTTTTTAGTCTCTCTGCTTTTCTTGCCCCTAGAGAATTTGTTCCTGATTGCTTGTTAGAGTACTTAATCAGTTGTTCCAATTTTCGTAGGAGATTTTGTGCATTCAATATTATTAAAAATTTCCTTGGTGCTCTTCTTTCATTCTTATGAAAACAAAGGACATCGTCATCCATACCTTGTATGTTATTTTCTTTTTGCAGGGCGGATGAAAGGTTTGTTGTTTGATTTACCACTTCTCTATGTTAATTCAAATAGAGATATGCCCTTTGCGGTTCAGCTCGTGGCAACTCAAGACTAGAGTCTTCTAGTACTCTTCCTTCTTAAATGTCTTCAATCTTTGTCCCCTTCCTTGTTTTTACCACTAGATTTGGCAATTATAGACTTTAAGCTCTATTGTTTTTTTGTTGTAACCTTGATAGGAGTGTCGGCATTAGTTCATCTTTTCTCAATGTCAATATGTATAATTTCCTCTTTGATGCATTTCTCTATGCTCAGTTGTTTGATTTACTACTTATAATTCTTCATCTATCTTTCTCGATGTTAATGGTCTACAACTGTGTTGCAAGGATACGCCCACCGGCCCGACGCCTCCTGTTCGGAGACGCCTCTGGCACGGGGACATCCCGGGTACTCCCGGAGACGCCAGTCGGCGTGCCGGAAAAGTCCGACACGCCCGCGGGCGCCTCCGAGACGTTTCCGGCGCGTACCCGAGGGTTTCCGGCAGAAAAATGGCGAATTGTTTTTTAAAAAAATCCTTAAAAAAAAAACCTAAAAACTAAGCAACCCTAAATGTAAATCCAGTCCGAACCCAACCGTATAGAAATAAAATAAACATTTAAGTATAAGAACATCTAGTTTCTTATACTTTAAGTTATATTTCATTTATATACTTTCAGGATGTTTGAGAGGGATTTTGGATTGCTAGGAGCTATAATGCAAATTCTAGGTTTTGGAGGATCCTGTCATATTTCAGAGTTAGTCAAATTCTAGGGTTTCAAACTTAGCCATATTTCAGGGTTTCAAGATTTCAAGGAGACATCATAGGAGGTATGAAGGTTGCATGAAGGGATGTATGCGTGATAGAATAGTATGAGAATATCTCTGGCAAAGTGCCACAAGTCGATTCCACCCCATTCCCTGTGCACCCCTTAAGGCATGCACTCGTGAGATTCAATGCACCGATGAGCCCTTGTGAGAGAAAGTGTCAGTAAATAATAAAGTTGAAAAATAATGGGAGTGGCATTCATGATTTTGTGGACAATCGAGATGATTTATTCTAGATTTGAATGTACATCTTGTCTTTGAAGTAATGAATGAATGAATATTATATATTTTTAAGTGTTTTATCATTTATAGACAAATATTTTCACACTATGTAGTTTCAAGTGTTTTACTAAAAAAATGAGTAATATATAATATATATATATATATACAGACGTACCCACGACGTATCCAAATCAAGGTTTTTGAAAAATGACGTACCCGCGTACCCGATACGTCCCCGTACCCGTACCCAAACAACATAGGTCTACAACTATTGTTGAACCCACTTCAATTCTTGAGAGCCTCCCTCCAGTATATGGGGACCAACCAATGTTTCTTCTTTGGTATTTACTCCACTTTTCTGGAGTCATTCTTGGAATCCTCATTAGATGATTTGCTCCTCTTGGACATCGTGTGGTAATGCTTTTTGTTTCCTCTTGTAATATCTCTATTGTGCCTAAAATGGGGCTTTTGCAATACAATAATCCTCTAAAGAGATAAAATATAGAAGAACATTCTAAATCCAACATACACAAGATGCTGGTCCACAAAGCGGTCTGGGGCTATAGACAAGGGTTGCGTGCAATGGAAGTTATAATTGGTCTATAAGGGGAACCTACAAATACAATATAAGGAGAAAGAGGGTAAAGGACCTCACTAGATCGGGATGTCATTAGATGCTGAAGCAAGAGCCATGTAAACTGAGTGGTAAAGCAAGAGCTCTAAAGACTGACTACCACTAGGGAGTAAGCAAGAGCTATGAAAAGGTAAGAATGCAACTACGAAATAACTATGAGCTATGTGTAACAATAATGTAAAAGATAGAAATAAAGTAAATAAAGCATGTACTAAACTATTATATCTAATATATGAGACAAACAACATCCACAATATCGACCAAAGTACAAAATAAAGAGATAAAGGGTTAATGATACTTACCTCTAGTTGAATCTTCGCTTGTACATACCAAAGTTGGGGACTCCAAAGACTTGGTAAACCTCATGGGTGCAGCTCCTATTCTTGATATCTTCAAGGCCTTTATGCTAACTTGTCTTCCTTGGTGTGAGTTCCTCTTGGCCCTAAATCCTCTTCTTCCTTATAGGATAGATTTGTGTGACAAGTAGAGCAGATTATTTGTGAATCTTTTGAGAAATGACAAAAGGGAACCTTATAAATACGAATCAAATCCCTAAAATCCAAAACTCTGTTGTAGCTAAGGTCATCAGCACAATGGATGCCATACAAAGAATTCCAATGGAAACAATATGTCATCAACACAATAGATGATGTTGGCTAAAACAAGAGGTTCTATAGGACGTCATCAATAAGGCTGATTACGTCGGCTATGTACAGGGAATGGAGAAAAAGAGGTTAGAGGAAAGGTAAGAAAACCAAAGAGGAAAAATTTGTTGATGTGATGGGGATAAACAGGTGGTAGTATGAAGGATGTTCCATGACACATCTCTCATGAAGTGCTATGAGTTGGCCCACCCTAATCCCAATGTATGCGTAGACATACACTCGAATAAATTAATACGCCAACAAGCCTTGGACAAGAAAAGTGTTAATAAAGTGAATAAAATGTGCATAAAATATCCAACTAACTTTGGAGGATTAAACAAATTATGTGTCCACTCTTTTAAAAACCTACATTGATTCGTTGGTGGATTTGTACAATCTCTTGCTATATGACCTGTTCCCCACACCAATAGCAATTTAGATTTCTTCCATACTCCTTCCCATAATCCCTTCCTCATCCAACATGTGCCACATGTGCCATTCAAACTGAAGCAGCTGTCAAGTGTTGTTGCTGCTACTTGTATAGGGGTTGGGGCTTGTACATAGGCTATCCTACAGCTCAACATTGTAACTTGCTACGGTTCTTCGGTTGGATGGCATCTTTGCACCCAATGTGGTGGTGTCGCATACAACTGTGGTGGTCTTTGCAGTACCACCTTGGGGTTCTATTGCGTAGCCATCAACTTCTCATATTGTCTTTACCCAAGTCTTTCAATACACTTTTTCCCCTACATGATAGGGGTAATGATGTGTGAGCAACAAGTCATAAAAAACTAAGGCATGAGTAGTTATATCTGAAACAATAAGCATAGTTGTTGTGGATGATAATTTCATATTTTGCATATGCTGCAATACATCCTTAGTCCTAGATAATAAATGGGTGCCTATTCTAGTCGATTCAAGGTTTATGGTACATTTCTTGGGTCAATCTTGACTAGTGATGCCCCTTGCCAATCAGCCAACTTGTATTGTGGGCACTATCATGGTTTTAGTGCCCCTTTGTGCACGTGGCAAACCATGTGGCCTCCTGGCCTCCTCTAGCTCATGCTAGAGGCACACTAATACTTGGACCTTCTCCCTTTATCACAATATCTTGTTTGGGCCTCAATGATTGCAACTCTTCTTGCAAACTGTTCAACTCCTTAACTGCAGTCTCATACTTGCGCCTCCATAATTGAGCTTCTATATGGGATGCATACTCTAATGCTTCTTGAAATGTCTTGACAATTTCCCATTCATTGTGCCTCTTAAATATGGTTTTACCCCTAATACAAACCATTCTATTATTTTTAAGTAATGGGACATTTCATAGTGCAATATTATTTAGATAATTTTATCTCTGTGGGATTTTTCAATAGGTGGTGGTATTTTAATACCCAAGTCCCATTTTGACAACTTTTTTTCGTTGAGTAGTCATTTCTCTATGAATTTCTTAACTTGTGTAAATTGGTTAATAATCAAAAAAGAAATAAGTGCCACTACGATATGGGGAAGGAACAATAATTTTTGGAAACCCCCCACTTTAGGCTTTTCATCCTCTAGCCTCTTTCCCAATTGGAAAATCATTTATGTTCATGTATGCCTTATAAGCCTTTTTAACGTGGAATATTCCATTCTTATAAGCCTTATTGATGTGGAATATTCCATTCTATTCTATGTTTCCTCATTTGGTCGCTCGTCCAACTTCCATACAATGCTTTTAAATCTTTAACCATAATCTGTTATAGACACTCCTTTCTTCTACATTGTCTCTCATCTTATAAGCCTCTAGCCTCACCCTCTAGCCTTTTCCCGATTGGAAAATCATTTATGTTCATGTATGCCTTATAAGCCTTATCAATGCAGAATATTCCATTATATTCTATGTTTCCTCATTTAGTGGCTCTTCCAACTTCCATACAATGCTTTTAAATCTTTAATCATAATCTCTTATAGACACACCTATATTCTACATTGTGGCCCTCATCTTACTAACACTTTATGTAGGTATACATCGATTGTGGTAGTCGTTCTTGAATGCCTTTGCAACATCCTCCTCATTCAAACTATCATTTGAGCTGACATTCATATACCATTGTAAGGCATCATCCCTCAAAATTGCCGAAATTCTTGTTCTTCGGGTATGTTAGCCATGGCTTCACATGTATGATTCCAGCACAAACAGATGTTCTACTGCATCCTTGTCTTTCTTGGCTGGTGTTGTCTGTTATCGGCGTGTTGGGTGGGGTGACTTTTTTATTGCCATTTATCCTTCCAAAACTATTATCACCCCCTCCATAGTTGTTATTTCCCTAGCAATGTTGTTGTTCCCTTCTCCAACTGTGTTAATTGGGTCTGCCATTTTATTCTCCTTCTCTGGTCTCCTTGTTGTTGAATGCGTTTTCCATTGTCTTTGCTTAATTCAATTTCAAAAAACACTTTTCCAAGCACAATGCCCAATTCCTCTACTAATCTTCCTTCTAGTCCTTTCAAGCGCTTTAGGTAATATTTCTAGGTCATTTCTTTTTCTTTTCAATGCTGCACAATCTCTTGTGCTCCACATTTAGTAATCTGAGTTTTTCTTCTCTTTGCCAATCCTCTAAAAATCTATTTGGATATATATCTACGAATACTCTGTTAAATAATCCAGTTGGCTGAAATGAAACTCAATGTTCCTCTTTATTCATGTGTAATGGCACACGGGATGATGTTGGGTCGATCTTGTTCATCTCAATCTTATTTTAAGTTTTTTTATGGGTAGGTGTCATTAGGGGATCTCTATTTCAAATAACTATCTTCTAGGATTTCTTTCGCTCTCACTATTATTCTCTATTGGCTCTTGTTATCAAGTTATAACTGTGTTATTTAATTCTTCATTAGAAATAAGTTAGTAGTACCTAGCCACTAATTAATTTGATGGTCCACGCGGTGTGACCTCTTCTTCTTCCCCCACCTCTTCATCTATAGTCATAGCATACTTCCTAAATCTCCACTTTTTCTTCTATATGAGGTCTTGAAGATAATTCCTCCTTTTCTCCTAAATTAAGTGAAGCTAAGTCTGAAATCTCCTGGATTGGCTCTACAACCTCCACTTCTCTGCCCATACGGTAGTCTTCTGTTTGGAAATTGGGTCATTTGAATTTTCTGGGTTTTCAAAATTTTGCTTTGTGGCTGCATTAAATTCTCCATCTTCTCTTTTTTGATTTTGTTCTTACTTGCATGCTCGAGCCTCTCCAACTAATCTTTTCCCTTCCACTTTGTAAGTCTCTTTCAATCTCTTTTTGTCTATTCTTTTGCTCTCTTCTTTTCTATTCTCTCTCATCCCCTTTATTCTTCATTCTCATCCCCTTTATTCTTCATTCAACTCTTGACTGTTTTGACTACCTCCTTGTCATTGATCTCCCCTTCCCCGTACCATTCCCAAGGTGCCATGCCCCCAGAAAAACTACTTACAGCCAATTAATATCCCCTTGCCAACAGAGAGAATCAGCAATGAGAAGAACACATTCTCTATAAACCCTTGTCTCAGTCTGCACAAAAAGTCTTGCTTCTTCACATCAAATCTTGCCATACTCTTAAGAGCCCGCTGCACAATATATGTGTTCAAAGTGATTTCAAACCAATAATCAATCGCTTTATTCGACAGTTGATGGATGTACACCAATGTTTGGGTTTTTCACTCATCCAACCAATTTGTTTTTTTGTTCCTATCTTGGACACAAATCAACTCGTTTGAATAACCTGTGCCACAACATATACAGAAATTATACCCATAATTCTGTCTTCTTCTCTAAAGAGTCTCACTCTCTTGAATATACGATCTTCCTATTCTACATGCTTCAAATTTAAAAAACCTTACTAATTTCAATTCCCACGAACATTCCAACACATAGCCAGGTATCTTATTATGTGCATCCCTTGCTTAGAGCCCTAGAAACGAAACCAAATTTTGGCATAAGACAGAATGAAACCGAGTTCTATACCAACAAAATGAGATAAAAATATTTTGTAGCGGGTCTATTACTTTAACAAGTCATAACACAAAATATAAAATAGACTTCATCAACACGTTTTTTATATTATCAATCAACACATAATACATCAATGCCACAAACCTTTAAATTGTCCTTCTATTACATTAATTCTCATATACTACTCATTATATTCTATGCAATCTTCATATCTCCTTATATCTTGTCTATCCCATTTAATACATATGTGGTTATATAATACTGAAACAATATATCTATTTGAATCGGCACGTCTCTATCATGTTGACATTTCATTGTGTCCTTTCCTTGGTTGACACAATTCTCCAACCACTGATGCTTGTTGACAACATCACTTCATCCTCATCTACATCTAGTCAGCTTTACTCAAAAATGAAATTTCGTGCTAACACCACTAGTGGTGGATATACACACACACACGGGAATTGTTTATCTTCATCACCAAATTTTAACTATGAAATACGAAAAATGAACCATAGTTCTCAAGATCGTTTTGTTCAGTGCAGAAAGTCCTGGAGATGCAACAAAAAAAACTTGAGATATTACCCACCCTTAACATCTTTTGCAAAATTCAAGGTGTTAAAGAACATAGTATTATGGTAGTTTGACCAGCTAAAATCAAAAGGTGGAAGCTGCAGCAGTCAGTAATCACGTTTCCTAAATTGGCAGCTCAAACTCATTTCCCATTTCATACAAGAAGCAACATCCCATACATCCATCAATAGATCACAATATGGAGATAGCTCCACGCACAACAACCCTAATAAGATGAGATTTGTGCAAAGAGCTTCACCTGAAAAAACAAGAGGAACTTTATCTTCTCATGCAAACTTCTTAAACGGAGTGTTCAGTATAGTAATACTTATAGCCAGTTTTCTCAGTTGAGCCTCGAGCAAACTATCGTTGGTTATTATCTTCGTATGGTCAGCTAGTATGTGAATATATATTGATATATCCTCAAATGAACAGAAGAAGATCAGAATGGAAAATGACGAATAAAGAATTAACTATCAAAAACTAATGTTGAACACTCTTCATTAACATGGTTGTATACGCTATGCTCCTGCTCAGGTAGCTGATCCTATGCCACCCCTACACTTGGTCCATGTTTAGGAGGCACCATATCCAGGAGATCTCAGCCTCAATAGGGTCTGGAGGTTGCACATTTTCAGCTACAACCTTCGGTGTGAGCTGCTATACTGCTTCCTCTATCCCAGATAACTCTTTACGCTCATGTGAAGCTACATCTCTATGCCTAGTCCTACTACGGGCCATCTCATAAACCATACAGGAAAAAGGAGTGTTGTAAATAGCACACACATACAAAAACATGCCCAAGCCACAAACAATAATCAACTCCAATGCAAAATATAAAAATACAGTAAATAACTACAATAGTCCCAATGGCCGTGAATCTAAAACGCAACTTATATTATGCAACTCGATCCGCAGATCCATGAAGCTACAAATAAATGGAATGAAATCATTCTTCTCACAATGCTCAGAAGCTATAAAATTTTGAAATAAATGTGTTATAGTAGACACCTAATCTTGGTAAATGGGTAGTTATTAGGCATAGAATTAAATTGTTCTAGGGTATTTGTGTGTTCAAATATTATCGGTTCATATAAGGCTCTTATTGGCATGTTTTCCCCATGTTTCTAGTTGTTTCCCGCCTTTTCCCTCCTCATTTCTACCATTGGGATCAAGCAAGGATGTCCTCTCTCACCAAAACTATTCAGCACCTACATTGATGAGTTGGAGGAGTTTTCGGCAGCATACCCATATGGATGATGGTTGTCTTTTGCATGAGGTGATTATAGCTATCCTTCATTTTGCCAATGATGTTGTCCTCCTCTTACACTCTGCCGAGGACTTACAACAGCAACTTGATGCCCTTGCTCATTTTTGTGAATCCAACAGCTTGTAGTTTACCTTATTGAAACTAAGGCCATTATTAATCATTGCCAAGGCAGGGTACTATAGCTTTCGTTGAAAGCAATAATTTCTTCCTTCCAGCCAATTAAATCACACGAATTAACATATTATTATGTCAATACTATAGTTTTATGTGCATATTTTAGAATATTCCCTAGGGTGATATTAGGGAATATTCCATTTAGCTATTAATGATTGGATGGTTTTTTTAATATGATTAAAATATATATATATACATACTTACTAAATTGCACTCGAGTTTATTGCCACCACTTATTGTTATTGGTAGTGACAACTCAACTTTATATTTATTATTTATTAAAAAATTTAAAAAAAAATCATCCAAAAATTCTAAATTAACTAGTAGAATTTCAACTTTCTAAAACAAACTAGTTCATAAAAACATCAACATGATTTATTTTTAATTAATGTGCATAACCAAAAAAAAAAAAAATGAGTTGTATATCATTCATATTATCTTAAAGATTAATTATTAATTTTTTGCATAATAATAAAAAATAAAAATGACTCCGATTTCAACTTTCTATTAATTATTTTTATTTAACAAATTTTCATGCACCCAAACCACCATATAGGGATTGGAGGGCATGTAAATAAATAGAAAAAGCATATGAAGTGTATGATAATGGTAATGTTTAAATAGAAACAAGTGTTCTTTAATTTTTAATTTTGGCGGGCTAACTTTCTATTAATTATTTTTATTTAACAAATTTTCATGCACCCAAACCACCATATAGGGATTGGAGGGCATGCAGATATATAGAAAAAGTATATCAAGTGTATGATGATGGTAATGTTTTAAAAGAAACAAGTGTTCTTTAATTTTTAATTTTGGTGGGCTTTTAATGAATCAAAATCACTTCCATTACTATTTATATCAAAATTGATGGAAATAAACAAAAATAAATTTCAAACATGCAAAATTGAACAATCTCCACTTTTTATTATATAATATATTTTTTATTTTTAAATATTATTTTAGTTCAACTTTCATGTTATATAATCTAATTATTTATATTTATTTAATAATATTTAAAGAGGCAATATTACTCTAGTTAATATTAAAACTCTTGTTTTGTTGATTTACAACGTAACTTCCAAAATATTCTTAGCTTTCACATATTTCTTTTACTGTACAAATTGTCTTAGGTTTGAGGTCAGCAATATAAGTAATATTACAATTTCCAATACAATCGACAAACTAAAAGCAAAAACGTGGGGACTAGCTGCATCAACGGACTAAAAGTAGCAACTAGCCACATCAACAGACTAATAGCAAGGACTAGCCGCTACAATTGAAGTAGGGACTCCCTAAATAAACTAAACACAGTTGACATTACAATTGACACAACTAGGTAGGGACTAGCCGCTATCAGCCCTTGTCTTCAATATCTCCAAGCCCTCTCTCTCCAAATTCTGATTTTTCTACAAAGGGGAACTTCTAGAGATTACTCGGCCTACACTTATTTGGGAGTCCAATTTTTTGGTCCATGCTTTGACATGAAGCCTGCCTCTCACATGCACCTTTGCAAGGGGTATGCCTCTCTTTCTATCTTAGAACATCAATGTTTCCAAAACCGTGTCCCAGACATTCCTTCCATGTTATGCCTTTTTGATGCAATCATCAAACCTACAGTTTTATATGGTTTAGAAGTTTGGGGGCCTAGCCTGAAGGTCGTTGACTGAGCCTCTATTGAGAGGGTCTAGACTCTCGTGTTACAACGCATGATCTGCTACAAGCGAACAGTTCCTCAATAAATTGTCCAAGTTGAATTTGTTGCCCAGCCGCTACGCTTTGAGACTATTCTCAAGCTTACTTTCTAAATTCTTGGGAGACAGCTTCTGGTTGTGAGAGATATCCATACTAAGCACTTCTCTCCTCAGAGAGGATTTCTTCACTGGTCCCCACCCAACACTAGTGTTGTTGGTACTTTGAGCCTAGGTTGCTCCTCCTTTCTATTGGCATATCTATGGATCGGCTACCCCTTTCATGTATTTGTTGGACGCCCCCTGGGCTTTTTCCCACAAAGGACATCATCACTAGAGCTGCTAGAGAGGACATAAACACAGTATATTCAAGACACCTAGATCTCCCCCCTTGAGTCACTTAGTCCCAAGGTTACTTTCTACGTCAAGCATTTCTTACAAGTAGTGGATGGTATTATTTGTCGCCCTTACTATCTCAAGCACCATTGGACCCACGACTTGAGGTTTCCCTTGGGCCAGATGAGAGTGTGTTCTCATCAACTATGTGTTGAAATAGATCACCACATTCTCCGTCTAGATCAGATCTACTGTCGTTGCTCTCTCTAGGAGGTGGAGACCGAGGAACATTTTCAGATGCCCCATTTACTATGAGATATAAAGAAGATATCACTACCTCTACAGAGACTCAGCCCAACACGGTTCACTTCTTTCAGATATCTAGACCAGTGGTGCCTGGCTCTTTATCTTTGCGAGGTCATCACCCTCTAATGTAGATCCCTACAAGGGGAGCCTAGAGGCTCTAGGGCCCCCATGTTGATCTCCTCTTTCTTCCAGCCCATCCAAGAGATTGGCAACACTAAGAGCCCTTTGGACACCACTACATCACACATCAAAGTTGATAGATCAATTAGGTAGCACTTCTCTCAACATATCATCACTACTCAGATCCCCCAACCTAATCTCCCTCGGCACCGTGGCTCTGCTTCTTCCCGTCGGCATGACTTTGTGCCTTTCCAATGACATGGATCTACTACTAATTGGCTGCCCTCCAGACCATAGGGGCAGACTCACATTACGAGTTTATTTTGTCTCATAGAAGTACCTCAACCTCGGATGTTAGGGGAGATTCTAGAGGAAATGCTTTGTTTCCCCTAGGATCTCCAACCAAGCCTCTCTGACATTGGGTACTCCCTGACCAACACTATTAGATCTTTTCACAATGATTGATGATGGGTCAAATGGCCCCTCCACTTCAGGCACAGACAAGGTTTTCGATGAGGTCTTCCAATCTTCATTGGCACTTACTTTTGGGGGTTGTTGTTCGCCCCACCGCCTTGCTATTTGTATTGATTTCGTTACCACCTTTGTTAGTGGCACAATAATTTACTTTGTCTTTTGTACTTTAGCTTCTTGGACTCTCTTTCCTTGAATTTTCTATTGTTAAAAGTTGTATCCTCGAGTCCCATTGACCTACATTTGGTCATTCGTAGACATTGATATAATTTCTTTCTTTCTTTCTCTCTCCTCCCATCCCCTCCTTTTTCCCCTTGATTTCTAGGATTTTTTCTAGAACCATACAATGTACAGTTAGAGGGTGGGCATGTGTGACCCTTTGTTTTTGGTCTCTCTTGCCTTGTGCCCCTAATTTGTCGGTATTTCCCCTTGTTGCATGTAAAATTGCACACCAATAGGATCCTAATTTGAATTTGAGAGGTCTATAAACACACAAGTGCATTAGTGCATATAGGACAATAATATGAATGAGTAAGACTCAAATCCGTTAATCTAGAGATCAATTGTGAAATTGCAAGAATGAAAAATTCAAGCATTTAAAGCAGAATTCAAGTAGAACTAAAGCATTTACTTCTTTGCCATACATTCATTCTACCCCGTAAAGTCGTATAGGACTCGACTCGACATTCATCGGACTGCTTGTTGAACATGCTTTATACTTGGTGAGCAGATTGCAAAATTTGTACAAGCATTCTAGCGACCTGATAATAATTGAGGGATAACACAGGCCCCAAATACATCCCCTTATTTTTTCCATTTTTTCTAGATGTTGTGTTACCCTGCTAGGGTTTAAAAGGAGATTAGTTTCCCAAATATCTGCACAATATTTTGGAAAAGTGAGCGAGGTTTTTGGAGCCATGAAGCTGACAAACATTCTTATCAAATCATATTTGCATTTTTAAAAATTGGCAGAAATGGGGCTTGGTGGTTCCGAAAAAGTACATTGGAAGTCCCTAAAGAGTGTATTGACAGTTCTGAGGAGCAATATGTGTTCGCTCTAATTTTTCTAGGTTTTGTTGCCTCGTTGTCTAGATGCTACGCCCTTAACCATTGGTGTGTCTAGGGATATGTGTGGCCGACTTGTGGCTTACATACCTCTTTTATATACTTGTTACATTTCTCTATGTTCTTAGATAGGTCGGCCTATGGAATAACCTTGACTAAGTAGACTATATACAAGAGGTAGTGGTTAGTCCTTATTCATTATGTTAAGTATTCTGCGATTAGTGCATTGTTGTGGAGGTTGCCTCCTTCAAGTGGCTCTGCTATATTATCCAGTATTCTGCTCTGCTATCAATTATTGATATGTGATCTCTCATATTTACTTAATCCGTGCGATATAAAATCATTATGTGCAAACATCTAAGTAATTTCATTACAAGTGGTATCAAAACATCGATTTGGGCAAGTTTCCTGCGACGTTTTTTTTAGATCTGGTGAGGCATGACTTCCAGAAGCGGTGGGAGCAAAAAAAATAACTTGCAATACAGAAAGAATTAATTTTTTCAAAAAAAAAAAATCCCTTTGCACAATTGTAGTCGTTGGATTCGTCTCGACGAGATGAATCCAACGATATATTCTGTCGATATACTTTTTTGGTAACAAAATTTTTACCCTAGTGTGCAAAGGCATTCGTTGGATTCATCTTGGCAAGGCGATCGCAACGGTACCATCTCTTGGTACACTTTTTTTGGGGTAAAAACCCTCGGATTTGTATATGGCAGGAACTGGCACTCGAGGAAGAAAAAGGGAGCAAGAAACTCCTAAGACTCCTGCCGACGACATGGAATCTGGAACTTCGGATCCGACGATTTCTCAGCTTCAGACGGACATAAAGAACTTAGTGAAGCATGATGACTTTGTTGCAGTTCAAGCTGATGTTTCAAAGATGCGCGGAGAGATTAATGGGGTTCACAATGAATTGCATCATATCACTACGCAATTAGCTGCCCTTACATCTCAATTTCAGCCCAACAACCCTCCACTTCAGCATTGAAATCCTCTTCTCAACACCAACAACTCTTATGCTGGTATGAAACCGATGTTGCCAAAAGTGGACATGCGTAAGTTCGATGATAAGGATCTTCTCACTTGGATTACCCAAATTGAGAATTTATTTGAGCTGCATCAAACCCCTAGTTCTCAGAAGGTGATAGTGGCATCTTTGTATCTGGACCCTGGGCAATTCATTTGGTATCGCTGGTTATGTGCTTTAAAAAAAAAGAATGGTGCCCCTGTTACATGGTCTATTTTCACTAAGGAGTTGTTGGCTCATTATTGGAATAATGTCTCTGAGAACTATTTCAGCGAATTAGCCAAACTACGGCAAACAGAAACTGTGAAGGATTATATTCATCAGTTTCAAAATCTCTCTTTGCAGGTGGAAGATATCACTGAGGAAAATTTGACTGATCTATTTTTGGGTGGCCTCAAAGATAGCATCCAATTCGAGGTTCGAATGTTTAACCCAACATCTGTATCAGAAGATATCCCTAGGGCACGTATGGTAGAAAAAAAAGATATGGTCAAAAGAAAAACTTTCACTACTGGTCATGATCTCACCTTTCCAGCACCATCATTTCCATAGCCCACCAGATTAACACAACGAAAAATTGAGGAGAAGCGAGCCAAAGGGTGGTGTTATGGTTGCGACAACAAATGGAGCAAAAACCATCGTTGCGCTGAAAAGTTGTTTTACATTGAAGGTGCCAATGACGATGAAGATGATGAAGTACATAGTGAGGATGCAGAAGGTCATGAGAAATCTGAAGACTCTCAACCTACTATTTCTTGTCATGCCCTTTCAAGTATTAGTACTCCCCAAACTCTTAAGGTGATGAGTTTCCTTAAGAAACAGAAGGTCACTGTCTTGATTGATTCTAGGAGCACACACAATTTCATCAACAATAAGTTGGTTGCTCGTTTGAACTGTTTCATTTATCCAGCTCCAAAATTTTAGGTTATGATTGCAGATAATGGTACTGTCAATTGTTCAAAAAAATGTCATAGTATTAAGCTGACCATGGGAAACTACTTGTTGGATTCTCTTATGTTTGTTATTCCCATGGATGGAGCTGATATTGTTCTGGGAGTACAGTGGCTCACCACTTTGGACACTATTGAGATGAATTTTCAAAAATTATTCATGTGTTTTCATTATGAAGAAAAGACATTTGAGCTAAGAGGATTAAGGGCTAAATCTCCACAACTTGTTAGCTCCCATCAAATGACAAAGATTCTCCGTAAGGATGCTAAAGGATTTGTAGCTCGCTTGTTTTCCATGGAAGTACAGCGAACTCAGTCATCTCCACCTCTTGATCTGCAACAAGTGATTGATGCCCATTCTGTTGTTTTTGACGACATGCCAAAAGAACTTCCACCTAACCGCATGCATGATCATGCTATCAAACTTATTCTTTGGCAGTACACCACCCAACATCAGATCATACAGGTATCTCTATGCCCAGAAAAGTGAAATTGAAAAGATGGTACAAGGGATGTTGGATGCAGGGATCATTCGACACAGCGAAAGCAAATATTCTTCACTGGTTGTCATGGTGAGAAAGAAAGATGACCCTTGGAGGATGTGCCCTGACTACAAAGAACTCAACAAGTACACTATTAAAGATAAATTTCCTATTCCTGTCGTTGATGATTTGCTAGATGAATTGAATGGTGTTTTTTATTTTACCATGTTAGATCTACATTCTAGGTATCATCAAATCCGGATCCGTGATGAAGACACCCAAAACAGTTTTCAAGACTCATGAGGGCCATTATGAGTTTCTGGTTATGCCTTTTGATTTAACAAATGCACCATTTACTTTTCAAAGTCTGATGAATGCTATTTTTAGGCCATTTTTGAGAAAATTTGTTCTGGTATTCTTTGATGATATCCTCATTTACAGTAAAAATTGAGAAGAGCATTTGCAACATGTGAAACAGGTACTCTCAATTTTGGAACAACATCAATTGTATGCCAAACCTTCTAAATGTACTTTTGGGGATTGTGAGGTTGAATATTTGAGTCATCTGGTTTCTTATGAAGGAATGAAAGTGGATCTTTAAAAAATCCAAGCAATGGTGGACTGGCCAATTCCTAAGACACTCAAGCAACTACGGGGATTTTTGGGGCTAACTAGTTACTATCGCAGGTTGTAAAAAATTATGGTAGTATTGCAGCCCCACTCACCTTTTTTTGAAAAAATACTCCTTTCAGTGGACTAATGCAACTACCCGGGCATTTAAACAATTGAAATTGGCTATGTGCACTACTCTAGTATTGACCACTCCTGATTTTTCCAAGACTTTTGTGGTTGAATGTGATGCATCTGAGTATGGTATGGGTGTTGTACTCATGCAAGAAGGCAAACCACTTGCATTTGAAATTCATCAACTAAAAGGTAAAAATCAGCACAAGCCCATCTATGAGAAAGAAATGATGGCCATTTTGTATGCAGTCAAACAATGGAGACCTTATTTGATGGGTCGTCACTTTCAGGTAAAGACTGATCATGATAGTCTCAAATATTTTTTGGAACAACAGTTGTCATCTGAAGAACAACAGAAATGGGTAACTAAGATGTTAGGCTATGATTTTGAAATAGTCTACAAAAAAAGCACGAACAATGTGGTGGCAGATGCACTATCCAAAAAGGATGAATCAGTTGAGGCATTGCTATGTGCCATAACCATTTTGCAGGCAGATTGACTAGACAAAGCACGATCAGAATGGAAACATGATAGTGCTACCCATGATTTGATTCAAAATCTTCAGCAAGGTTTAGATGGATTTAAAAATTCACATGGAAGGGTAATGCATTATGGTATAAAGACAGATTGTACCTATGTAAAAATTCTTTTTTTAAACAACAAATCCTTCGGGAACTTCATGCAACTCCAATTGGGGGTCATTCAGGATTTTTGAAAACCTATCACAGAATCAAACAAGGTTTTTTTTGAAGACTCAAAGGGGATGTCCAGAAATGTGTCGTTGAATGTATGATCTGTCAACAAAACAAAGGCGAAACCATCAAAACCCCATATCTTTTACAGCGTTTATCCATCCCTAGCCAGCGTTGGGAAGAGGTATCTATGGATTTCATTACAGAGTTACCAAGATCTAATGGTCAAAATGTTATCATGGTTGTTGTGGATCGTCTCAGTAAGTAAGCTCATTTTTGTTTTTTATCACGGCCATTTGTTGCTAGTATAGTAGCTGCTGCTTTATTCAATACAGTTCAGAAATTGCATGGGACCCCTAAGATCATTGCCAGTGATAGAGATCCCATTTTCACTAGTAATTATTGGACTGAGTTATTTACATGTTTGGGTACCCAATTGGCTCATAGTTCATCCTATCATCCTCAATCTAATGGACAAACTGAGGTAGTCAACAAATGTCAGGAAGGATATCTTCATTGTTTTGTTTTTGATAAACAGGATAAATGGATTCATTGGTTGCCATTTGCTGAATGGAGGTATAATACTTCTGTTCATAGTTCTTCCAAAATGTCTCCCTTTGTGGCACTGTATGGATACCACCCTCCATCCATCACTTCAACCTTGAAGGTCCATCCTAAAGTTCATGCAGTTGAAAAACATATTCACCATCAACAGGAGGTCCTTGCAAGTTTGCATGAAAATTTAGCTATGACCCAGAATCGCATGAAACAACAGGCAAATCAACACAAATTAGAGGCATTTTGACATTGGTGATTGGATCTTTGTTCGCTTGCAGCGATATAAGCAAATCTCATTGAAGCAACAAAAGAAGGATAACAAGTTGTCCCCTAAGTATTATGGGCCTTGTCAAATCTTACAGAAAATTGGTAGTGTGACCTACAAGTTAGAGTTTCCTTCATCCACTCGCATACATCCAATATTTCATGTATCATGTCTGAAAAAAGTCATTGGACAGAAAGTTGTCATTCAAACAGAATTACCAAAATTGGATGAGGAAGGCAGAGTTGTTCTTGATCCTATGGCAATCCATCACATGCGCACTAAGCAGTTGCGTTCCAAAGCGATTACAGAGTACCTGATCAAATGGGAGAATTTGCCATGTGAAAATGCCACTTGGGAGGATGCAACATTTGTGCAGCAACATCCATAGTTGCCACAACGTTGAAGACAATATTGTTTTGAAAGGGAGGGGCTTGTTATGCCCTTAACCATTGGTGTGTCTAGGGATATGTGTGGCCGACTTGTAGCTTACATACCTCTTTTATACACTTGTTACATTTCTCTATGTTCTTCGATAGGTCGGCCTATGGAATAACATTGGCTAAGTAGACTATATATAGGAGGTAGTGGTTAGTCCTTATTCATTATGTTAAGTATTCTGCTATTAATGCATTGTTGTAGAGGTTGTCCCCCTTGAAGTGGCTTTGCTATATTATCCAGTATTTTACTTTGTTGTCAATTATCGTTGTGTGATCTCTCATATTTGCTTATTTTGTGCAATATAAAATCATTCTATGCGAACATCTAAGTAATTTCATTACACTAGACCTGTTCTACATTGTTTGTTTCTGACAATTGTTTCCGAATTGGAAACAAACCAGATATTCTACCTAAACCCCCTCTTATCATTTGTTATTACATTAAGAATTTATTTATGCAATTAACTCTTATTTTACTATTTTAGATCTAATAAGACTTATTTGCAATGTACTATGGATAGATGTATTGCATGTTGATGTAAAAATACTTTCCCATAAAACATTTTGGTGAAACCATGCTCTCTAACACCCCTTAGAGTTAGATTTTGTCTATATTGTGGTGGATCTGATTTTTTCTTGGGCTTTCCTAGACACTTGATGTGTTATGCCCTCCTTCCTAGGGCTAGATCTTGTTTCTCTATAATGTTGTTCTCACATAGGGCTTATGCTCCTTCATGTTTAGCTCCCCCCTATCCCTAATTGCTCCATTGCTTTCTTCTTCTTAGGTTTTGCTTAGTGTCATATCTATTCAGCCCTAGCCATTCATTGTAGAAATTATTGACAATCTTGTATTATTTATGTGTGCTTTAGCTATTCTTTTTATATTTGTGCTTCACAAGTTTAGTCCACATCTCAAAAGCGGGCATACATTCCACCTATTTTTATCTCCACATCCCAAGACCCAAGATATTTTTGTATTGTTTTGCTCCTCTATCCAAAGGCAATGACTAACTGATATATTCAAGACATTTCCTAATCCTTACTCTTTTACATTCATCACATTTATTCAGCCTTGATTTTTGGTCACCAAAAGTTGTACTCATAAATACATACAAGATTTAGCACATGTTCCAAGATTTGGCCTTCTATAGGGGCATTCTTGCTTGGCACAAATTTAGAAATGTAGGGAACTCGTACAAGAGTGCCCTCACATTTTCCAACAAAACTAGGCGCATCGTTTCCAATCTATCTTTTCTATATTTCAACAAATTATTGTTCTGAGCACTTGTCAACATATATTTTTTTCCTTAGATTTCACAAGGACACACAAATCGAGAGATGCTAGGAACTCATACAGGGGTGCCCTCACGTTTTCCAACAAAACAAAGTGCATCATTTCCAATTTGTCTTTTCTAGAGTTCAGCAGATCATTGTTGTGAGCACATACCCGTGCATATTTTGTTCTCATATTTCACACAGACACACAAATTCAGAGATGTTGGGAACTTATACAAGGGTGCCTCACATTTTCCAACAAAACCAGGGGCATCATTTCAATGTCTTTTCTAGATTTCAGCAAATTATTGTTGGCGGCATTTGTCTGTGTATATTTTTTATTTTGTAAGCCTTCACAAGTACATTCACACAAATCCAAAGATGTTGAAGACTCATATTGCGGCCGCTACCAAACCACTGAATAAACCTAGTATCAATTTCAATTATCCTTTATTGATTTTAGCAAGTTATTGATTGTTGGGCACTTAGCCACGTGCATGTGTCCTTTGCAGGTCTATAGGGCATCAGAGTTGCTACAAGAGCTTTGGAATCGCAAAACCCTTATTGTATCCCCCCCCTTATTTGTTTTACTTTGATATGCACGCAAACACACACACGTCAAAGAGGGGCATTATGTAGACACCTAATTTTGATACAGGAGTAGAATTGTCTTGTTTTAAGGTGCTTGTATATTTGTCAATTATCAGTTCATATTAGGCTCTTATTGGCGTATTTTCTTTGTTTTTTAATTGTTGCCCACCTTTTCCCTCCTCATTTCTCTCTGTCTCCTCCCCACCCTATTTCCCTTGGTTTATGGGCTTTTCCCAAAACCGTACATCGTACGGTTCTAGGGTGGGGCCTCATGACCCCTGTTTTGGCTCTCTCGTGCCTTGTGCTCCTGTTTTGTCAGCCCTTCCCATCCATTGTGTGTCAGCGCGCACACCAACAAAGTCCTAATTTGAACTTGATAAGCCTATAAAGACACAGGTGTATTGAGGAATATAGGACAATGATATGAATGAGCAAGACATGAATCCATCCACCTAGAGACCAATTGTTTAAGTACAAGAGCAGTTAATTCAAACATATAGGGAAAAATTCAAGCAGATCTAAAGCATTTACTTCTTTGTCATGCATTCATTCTAACATGAAATGTCATATAGAACTAGGTCTTGCATGCACTAAATCCCTGTTGAACATGCATTACACTTGGTGTGTTGATTGCAAAATTTGTACAAGCATTCTAGAGGCCTAATAATAATTGAGGAGTAACACAAGCCCCCAATTACATCCCCCATTTTTCCTGGTCTTTCTAGATGTTGTTGCGCTGCTAGGAATTTGAAGAAGATCAATTTCCCAGAGACCCATATGGAATTTTGGAAGAGCAAGCAAGGCTTTCAGAGCCTTGAAGCTGACAAACAAGCTCATCAAATCAGATTTTGCATTTTCGATAGTTTCCAGAAACGGGACTTGACAGTTCCTAAAGAATGCACTAACAATACTGGAAGAGTGCATTGACAGTTCTGGGGAACAGTCTCTATTCACACTGATTTTCTGGGTTTTGTGCACCTCTCTGTCTGGACTTGTTCAAAGCCATTTTTTTACAACTATCTCCAGATTCACAACAAATCAGATAATCTTCTTAAACCCCCACTCATGTCATCTATTCCTAAATCTGGACGTTATTTATGCAACTACATCTTATTTTACTACTTTAGATCTAATTAGGCTTATTTGGAATGTATTAAGGGTGAATGTATTGTATGTTGATGTAAAACCACTTTCCCATAAAACAGAAACATTACATCTGGACATTATTTATGCAATTACATCTGATTTTACTACTTTGATCTAATTAAGTTTATTTGGAATGTATCATGGGTAAATCTATTGCATGATAATGTAAAACCACTTTCCCATAAAACAGCAACATTACTAACTTGAAATCCCAGAGTACATTCATAACTAAGAATTTAACATAATATTTCTTTCAACTCTTTCATTTAAAAACAATAATGCAATGAAATAAGGTGCAAGGGTAATGAACTTATGTAACAAGAACTAATAGTCAAAGTGCAAACGCTACTCTTCTATCCATACCAACACCTCAAGGCATGTATTGTGTTCCACCTAGCCACCCTCACAGCTGATGCAAGGGTCCATGGGATAAAGAGGATTCTCAACTCGGCCTCATGCACATATTGAACATTTCTCCATCCCAAACCAATTGCTCATAGTTCCCCTCTATCCCACTGCATACTTACACAAATATCTCTAATATTTTTCTTCTTTTCATTGGTCTAGAGATTAAAGGAAGAAGAACCAGGTATACGGAATGTAGAAAAATCCCAGTTGCAACTAGACCAAAGAGTGTTATATTCATGAAGTGGCTAACATGGAAGTAAACCAAAATCACACAACAACAACGAGTGGCTCAGCCAACTCCAATAAAATATACTGCAACTTACTAAGATTGGCTCCTTGTGAGCATCGATGTGTTGGCAATGATTGGGCACAATGGAAAAGGTCAAGAAAAAGTATGTGTGGAAAGGAACTTTTTGAAAAAGCATGTGTGCAAATCAAAAATAGTTAGAAACATTTGGCAAGAAAAAAGTATGTAAATACTTGCATATACTATAAAGAAGCTTGTATGCAAAACACGGGAATAAAATATTGCATGCTAATGCAATGTAATGATTTAATTAATGTTCACAGAACTAAAATAGACCATGGGACCCAAAGTAACAAAAATATAATATGCAGCCTATTGGGTAAAACAAGTGGCCTGCAACACACACAGCTTTCCACGTGTTTATCCAAGAACATTCATCATTCAACATACAAGAAAAAGAAAAAGAAGGTGTTGGCATGGACTTAACCCACTCTCCAATGCCTAATGCACACTCACACTTCGGTTTTGATTTAATCACCTCTGCAACACCCAGCAAAAATTTTAAATAAAATTAACAAGTTCTGTTTTCAAACCTTAAATAAGAGAGGGCTTCTAGAGAGGAGGATGCCCTTTGGAGCAAAATTCTTCGGCAAAAGTATTGGAACTCAATGGATCCCTTTAGATTGAACTCCGCCAATGATTAGATGAGAGGATCTCATATTTAAAATTTTTAGGTAAGTGCAAAAATTTAATCAAAGATAATCTTTGTCGGGATATTAATAATGGCAGAACAGCCGACTTTTGGAGTAAAATTCTTGGTCCAACTTGGGATCCCTCAACAACTACCCTCCCTCTTGAACTCTAGAACCTTGCTTTTCCCGATGCTGGGTAGGAAAGCTGAGGACTACCACTATGTTACCCAAGAAACTTGGAACTAGAATTGACATTGGACAGACCCAAGGACAGTAGGGGCTCCTTATGATGGCAACCTTCTAGAATATTTTCACAACTTTCTCCAATCCCATCTCTTGGTAACTTGCTAGAGGTGGATACTATCAAGTGGAAAGGACTCCCCTCTAAAGAATTCACAATGAAGAGTAGATATGACAAACTCTTGGGGGAGGAGATGGATATCCTTTGGCCATACCATAAGGTATGGAACACTATCAGCCTTCCTAAAGCGAATGCTTTTATGTGGATTGCTATGAAAAGAAGACTTTAACTTGGGATCGACATCCACGGATTGATTTTGCAAGCCCGTCGAAATGTGGTCTCTGTAAGACAGCTGAGGAGACTTCTAATCACCTTTTTCTTCATTGCTCATTCTCTTGGCTTGTCTGGACCTGGTTTTTTAACAGAATGAAAATGCATTGGGTTTGTCTCGAAAATCTCCACAATCTTATGCTTGACTGGTTGGAGGATAACAGAGATCAGGTGGGTAAAATTTGGAAGATGGTGCCTAAAATAGTTGTATGGCACATTTGGAAAGAAAGGAACAGCCGAATCTTTAGAGATACTACTAACTCCCTAGAATAATGGAATTTATGTGCCAAGGGATCTTCAGAACCAAAGCCCCAATTCCAAAATCTGAAGTGGTTGGGGAATAGTGACACATTCTCTTGAAATGGGACTTTCTCCATAAAGAGAACGTGAATCTTCCCTCCAAATCTGAGAAGCGTAAACTGGCTAAGTGGAAGACCCCCAGAAGGGATTGCGTAAAGCTCAATTTTGATGGTGCCTCAAAAAGCAATTCGTTAATTTCGAGAGTTTGAGGTGTAATCAAAGACCACCAAGGTAAGTTTGTATTAGGTTTTTCAACCAACATCCCAATGCCACTAATAACATAGTTGAGGTATGGGCCCTCATTAAGGGTATTTAGTTAGCCATCGACTTGAATTTTAATGATGTTGAAACTAAAGGAGACTCCCTCATCATAAATGTTGTTAATGGTTCTGGTTGCAGGAATTGTTAACTCCAAAACCTCATTAAGGAAGTCCATAGATTGAAAAACAATTCCAACTCCATTACCTTCCAGCATGATTAAAGAGAAATCAATTGCCCGACAAATCTACTGGCTAACTATGGAGCTAACACCTTAACAAATGGGGAGTTGTTTATATCGGATGATCCCACTCATTGGGATGGCCTTAATACCCTACTTCAAAAGGATGATGAAAATCTTTTTTAATTACCTTATGTATTTTTGAGGCATTATGATTTTGGGAGGTGTAAAGATGGCAAGACAAGGCTTCATTGCATTCAACAATATTGCAAAGGCAGGTAGCTTTTCATCCCTTTCCACGCTCAAAGACCATCATTCCTCTTTAATGACCACCCTTGTGGTTTGTGCAAGCAAATGCCTTTTCATTCTCCCTGTCGTCTCTATTTTCAGACCCAATCATTGCCCTCTGCCTCAACTCTGGTGTGTTCTGCTTGTAACAATGGCGAGATCGGTGTATTCTAAAAAGAAGGGCAAAACAAAATTGGACAAGAACGAGGAAATAACAGCAGAGAAGATGCCAGGAAGGAAGAAGCGAATCAGATTGATGATGGATAAGAAGTCAAGGGAATGAACAAGGGACGAATGGAGATTGAAGATGTGACAAAGCCTTTGTTGAAGCATCAGTTGAGTCATTGGTCAGTTTATATTTTGATCTCACTGATCTTTTTTGTTATTGGGAGTTAACTTTCTATCAGAGTCATGTTTTCCATGGAATACTCTAACATTTGTTTTGCTGGTTTGCAAACCTTTTGCTCACAATGTATTTTGGATGGCTATACCTTTGATTCCTCCACACAAAACCTTGGTCAAGACTTTTCGATTGGACAGCTTGTGAATGTTCTCATTGTTTTTTGTGTAGCTTCTGTTTTCTCCGGATACGTGACAAGTGTTTGACATAATGTCACACTGTATTTTTTCCTTTGGATCATGTTTTTCATTGGGTCTGTCTATTATGGTTTGCGTGAGGAGAGGATCCTTTTCTTGCAAGACAACTACCAATTGAGGATCCAGTCTAGGCGGGCGACTGATTGGTTTTTATATAAAAAATTCTCTTTCCATTCCCATACCGGATGCTCCCTTATTAGTTACAATAAACGGCTTTTTATTGGTGCACAGGAGGATGGAGTGATCGGCTTATTGTGTCTAAGTCTTGTGGAAGGACCAATTAGGTCAGTGGCCGAATATATCGATTTATCTCACTGATCATTATTGATCTTAGGCAGATGATTATCCTTTTGAGTCAATTTACGTGACTAGTGTTTGACAAAATGGCTCACTAGTCTCCTTTCTATTGGATAGAGACTCTCATAGTTTCTTTCGTATATGGTTTGAATGAGGGATCTACCTTTTATTACACGTCAATTGCCAATAGTGGATCTATTCTGGGAGGGCAACTGTTTTGGTTATTGTTTATTTGTGAGATCTCTAAAGGTCCTTTGGTGAAACCTGTAGCCTAGGACCGGGTCTTCTGATTATTGCTTCTTGTAGCATTGTGCCTTGTTTTCTACTAGGTCCTAATGGATGAATCAGTGACTCAAAGACACTGTTTCATTGACCCTGTACTTCTGGACAAAGAGGAAGAACTCGTGGACTATTCAGACAATCCCCTAGAAAGGAGGCCTATTTTTTCAAAGGATATGGGGAAATTCTATTTCTCACAGGGTTGTTACTGGTTTTCCTGATTCAAAGATGGAGGAGTTCCACCCCTTTATACAGGCTTCCTCCTCTCTTTTGAATGGTTTGAGTGGTGGTGTTGGTGACAATGTAACAGCTGACTTGGGGAGCACATTGGTGAGTTCTACTACTACCAGTCTTCTAGGGGACAAGAAACTACCATCCCAACTAAAATTTACTTCATTTAGTCTCGGAGAATCTGTGACTCCTTGGACACAAGGACTTTTAGGGGGCTCTACAGTCTTCTGTTCCTCTAAGACCCCTCCTACAAACAAAGGAGACTTGCCTTCTCAGGATCTAGAGCAGCTAGGGATCTCCACAGCATATATTGGTGGTTCTAGAAGTTTGGGGGAAGACTTGAATCAACAGACTCAAGAAAAGTCCAATGTCGGGTCTCCACAACAATTCCCTGTGGTGGAAATGGACTTAGATATTCCAAAGATAAATCCTGGGAGGAAAGGAAGGAGGTGTATAAAGCTAAGAGGGAAAAAAGTTCGTCTAGTGCTTGGTGAGGATGTCAAGATGGATCATGTTATGGAGTTTACAAATACTGCATTAACAGGCTGTTTTTTTAGGAGAAGAATCTCAGTCCAAACACTTGATAAGTGGATGACTCAATTCTGGCAACCACTCCTTAGTTACTCTCCTATTTCCCACGTCTTAGTTAGGGGCTGGCTTGCCTTTGTTTTCAAATCCACACAAGATGTCAATCTTATATTAGCCCAAAGATGGTTTTGGGGGTCAACACCACTTACTATTATGAGGTGGATGTTGGGCTTTGATCCTCGGGTGGAGAAATCTTTGACACATGTTTGGGTTAAACTTTTGGGTCTGCCACTTGAATTTTGGAGATTGGATGTATTTAAGCAAATTGGGGACAGCATTGGAACTTACCTTGATGTAGATGACAGATATACTAACTACTAAGGAATCCACTAGGATGGTGGCCAAAATCTTGGTCGATGTTAACCTACTGGAGGTTTTGGAAGTGGATATAATTTTGGAATTTGGGCCCTGGATCCATACTCAAACCTTGGATTATGTAGGTGTTTCATTCAGGTGTGTAAGATGTCATGCCTACAAACACTTGGCCAACGATTGCCATCTACACTTCTCATCCAAAGCCTGGAGGAGGAAGTCGATCTTTTCTTCTCAGCCAAAAAGGGAGATTCAAGAGAACAACTTTGGAACACTTGAACTTGCACAAAATGCCAATTTGGTGGTTGTAAACCCACTTGGTCTTCAGCAATCTTCAACAAGATCCTATCATTCAAATGGTATGGGCGATGATATCTCTATGATAAGGTGTGGTCCCCAACCATTGGACGAAGATTTGTTAGAGCCTTTGTCTGAAGCCCATAGGGATGTGATGTAACTTGATCCCATCACTATTCAACATACTCTCCTTCCAGACTTTCATCTAAGTTTTTTGAGTAATTTTGGGGTGGATAAAGAGGCCACCACTCTAGTGCCTTCCAAGGAGAGCCCTAAGGTACAATTTCAATTGGAAGGGATAAGCAAAGATTCTGAAAATAGGGAGACAACATTTAAATATCTAATTGGAGAGCCAGTGAGTACACAAAACCATATTGTGGACAAACACTTTCATAGAGTGACCAATCCTAATGTTGGCACTGTCAAGGCTGTTCGAAAAAATTTGGGCTCTCTTGAACTGATCTTTGTGGAATCTTTATCCATGTCTAGCCAAATGCGATATCCCATAAGATCTCGCTTAGAGGTTGAAGCCATCTAGGAATAAAGTAATGAAGGAGCGTTGGGAACTTTCTTGAGCCCTTCATGTTCATGCTCGAAGAAAGGCCAACCCTCCCAGATCACTAAGGCAATAAATAAAGTAGCTTGGGAAATTCATCAGGGTAAGCAAAAAACTATACCAAGGGCCCTTGGAGCAGGGACAGCCCCTGCAAATTGTTAGTTATGCTCATTCTATCCCTTAATATAAGAGGGTTGGGCATTCCCTAAAAAAACACTGCTTTGAAGCGTCTTATTCATCTGCACAAGCCGGATATGATTTTGATACAGGAGACCAAGGGGGAAGGGAAAAGGGAAAAAGTTTATTGGGGGATTGTCAAAATTTCTGAAGGATTGGGATTTTTTGCTTTAGACTCCATTGGCAGTTCTGGCAGTTTGGTTTCGGGCTGGAGAACCACCTCTATGAGGATGGACAATTCTTATTTCTTATGCTCCGGTATTGGGGTGGAACTACACTCTTTGAAGCTTGGAAAATCTTTTTATGTGTTGAATTTATATGGTCCTTATTAGGTGAGATTGGTTTATTGGGATGATTTTTTCAACCAAAATTTCTTACGTGCTAAAAATACTATTGTTGGGAATGATATTAATTTCACCACAAAGTATGCAGAGGTGTGGGAGGCTTTGACGAGAACGGATCCACTGGCTGATTATTTCTTACAAAAAATTGAGGATTCTAATTTGGACTTGGAACCTGTTGAGTTGATCCCTACTTGGCAAAACATGAGAACTGGGTCGGATGTGTAGCCAAGAGACTTGACAGCTTTTTAATCTCACATCCCCTTTTGCTTGGTTTTCAAAAAATCTGATCTTGGGTGTCTATGGGTGGTGATTATGACCATCTTCCCATTCTGATGCAGATTGAAAAGGGGACAAAAAGCCTCCGCGCCCATTTAAATTTAATCCAACTTGGCTGAAGGAACAGGAATTCATTAATCTTGTCTAAGAGGAGTGGGAGGTTTTCAATACTTGCTCCTTGGTATCGGCTAGTCTTCAATTCACCACTAATATCAAGAGGATGAAAAAGACAGCTACTAGTTGGGCTGCCAACAAACGTCAAGTTGCTGAAAGGGATCTATTAGCTCTGGAAAATCAGATTGTTGCAATATATAGTCATGGTGTTGTTCAGGACTTTGATGAGGACTCCAAAATTAGAGTCAAAGCATTGGAATTGAAGTTGTGGGAACAACTTGTGGATATTGAAGCTTAGTGGCAGCTAAAAAGTCGAGCACTTTGGCTGGAAAATGGCGATGAAATTTTTTTTAAAAATCAAAGTTTCACCAACCACCACAAAAAAAAGAACACTATTTAGGAAGCAACATTCTGATGGCTCCATGGTGCGGACTTTCCATGAGATAGCCGATCTAAGTGTCTCACATTTTCGATAGCTATATAAGGCACCTATTCATGTGAACATAGCAGAGATAGTCAAAATCTCTTCTTCCTTTCCTAGATTTGTCAATTAGGATAATGTGATATTGGAAGACGTTGTCACCAGGGAAGAGTTGTTATCGGCTTTGACTTCATTCCAAAAGGACAAAAATTTGGGCCCTGATGGTTGGTCAGTTGAATTCTATTGTGGTATTTTTGATCTGCTTGGAGAGGACCTGCTTCGAGTTATTGAGGAGTCTAGGAGGAAGGGGCAGATTCTTGGGGCCTTCAATTCCACCTTCATTGCCCTCATTCCCAAGAAGGATATACCGACCTCTTTCGCTGATTTTTGGCCTATCTCCTTATGCAACTGTATATATAAAATCATTGCAAAAATCATTTCCATTAGGATCAAAGTTCTCCTTTCAGATTCCATCTCAAAGGAGAAATTTGGCTTTCTACATGGGCATCAAAATCATTGTGCTATAGGGGTTGCTCAGGAAGGCCTGCACTCCATTAAAACAAAGAAGTTATCGGCGGTGGTTTTAAATTTGGATCTTTCCAAGGCTTTTGATAAAGCTAAATGGCTCTAATTTTGATTCATGTTGGTTTTCGCCTACAAATGGTTAATTCGATATTGGGGTGCCTAACATCAGTTTCCTTTGCCTTACTCATAAATGGCTTGGCCTCTACCATTTTCAGCTCCTCGCATGGATTAAGGCAGGGTTGTCCCCTCTCCCCTTTGTTATTTCTTCTAATTGTTGAAGGGCTGAGTCATCTTCCAATTTAGGCCAAAAGTAGTGGATCGATTGGGGGGGTTCAGATTAGTCGGTCCATATTCCTCACACACCTGTCGTTTGTGGACAGTATACTTTTGTTTTGTGATGGCTCTCGGAAAGATATCACTATGCTTAAGGTGTAAGGCCCCGTTTTGCATAGTGCTTATCTTTGACAAAGATGACCGAAATTATGACTTATATGTTCTGATTATTGACTTATGTCAATAAGTCACATCCAATTGAGGCGTACAAGGATTTATGAAGGCTTTTTGTGTGTTGGGAACCATGAGAAAGACCTATTATCAATCTTGCTTGATTGCTTACTTATGAAAGAATGATGTTTACATTTCTTTATGCAATGTCTCTTTATGAAATTCGATTATGTCTATGAGATATATTAACTTAAATCATGTTGAATCATTGCTTCTACATTTATGAAATGGCAACTACTTATGTATTGAATCATATGAAATTATATATATGGATGTTGATATTCCATGAATGATTGGCTATGGTTAATTGACTGAAATTGTCTTGTTTGAATAAATTCCGTAGCTTCAGCTATTAGGTTAGAGGAATTTGATGTGTGCATCGAGTGTGCAGGAATAGAAAAAAAATGCCAATGAAGGAAAGAGACTATGCCAAGCAGGGTTTTATAACAAAATGGCTTTACCCTTAAACCCTTCTTAGATCCGTGTTAAGTAGTATGTTGCCTAAGTTATCATTCGTCACCTTTCCTGACTTAGTGAATGTTTTAGGTGGCTAGCCTTTAAGCTTGGTTGGTGAAATTTGTTGTCTTTTGATTGTTTGACCCTGTTGCCAACGTCTACATTGTCTAGAGGTTGACTGACAAATCTGGAATTGATTTTCCTTATTCTAGAATCAAGTTGGAAATGAGGTAAGTGAATCTATGAAGCAACCACAGAAGCCTAGAAGAGCCTCCATGCGCCTTAATTGAACATGGAAAAAAATATCCCTTAATGAGGCATGGGTTGGCAAGCGTTTGGTGGCTGGTTGATTCTAGAACGTCAATTTATAGTAGTCGAACTCCTTCAATTTAGGACTTTTGCCAAAAATCAGTAGAAAACAAGTTAAGAAAGTAGAGAAGAAAAGGGAGGAATTAGGAAAAGAGCGAGATAGGAAAGTTAAGCCTAGACATCTGGAGGATAGTGACCAAGTGGCCTTGGAGTCGATAGGTGGCCATGGGTTATCTATTGACTTATGTTTTCAGATGCTTTCCTTGGAATGAAATGGTTATGTGCTTCGCGTGACTCCTTTTTGCTTTCAGGAGAATAAGTCCACTTGGTTTATTCTACCTATTTTATTGACTTATCCATGGTTGAGCATTGGCCACCATGTAGTGCTTGTCCTTCGAGGACCTTGGAGAGGTTGTTCCTCCTTATTTGCACGAAGTGCATCTGTTCTTGTGTGCGTATTGTTATATGTTGTTGTGACACTGAGTGATGGTGGTCTGTGAGCAGCATCTTCATGTTCATAACGTATCAAAGTCTTGTGTTGGGCACAGTGGAAGATAAGTCGATAGGTGGCCACGGGTTATCTATTGACTTATGTTTTCAGATGCTTTCCTTGGAATGAAATGGTTATGTGCTTCGCGTGACTCCTTTTTGCTTTCAGGAGAATAAGTCCACTTGGTTTATTCTGCCTGTTTGATTGACTTATCCATGGTTGAGCATTGGCCACCATGTAGTGCTTGTCCTTCGAGGACCTTGGAGAGGTTGTTCCTCCTTATTTGCACGAAGTGCTTCTGTTCTTGTGTGCGTATTGTTATATGTTGTTGTGACACTGAGTGATGGTGGTCTGTGAGCAGCATCTTCATGTTCATAACGTATCAAAGTCCTGTGTTGGGCACAGTGGAAGATTGTTTGATCCTCCCATGAATGTCCTCATGGTAACGTGTCAAAGTCCTCCTATGCTAGGCATGGTGAAAGGTGGTTTGACCCTTACCTAATTGACCTGATGGTAACGTGTCAAAGTCCTCCTATGCTAGGCATGGTGGAAGGTTGTTTGACCCTTACCTGATTGCCCTGATAGTAACGTATCAAAGTCCTCCTATGCTGGGTATGGTGGAAGGTTGTTCGAGCCTTCATTGGACGTCATAGCGGTGGCAGTTGAAGCCCTATGTTGGTCATGGTGGTAGGTTGTTCAACTCTTCAAAGACCATTGGTAGGAAGCAATTGAGTGAGACATCCTCTTGCTACTCCAATATTTCAACAGGCCTTGTTATGTTATAAAAACTTGCCTACTAGTATTATCAGCTTGGATGATTTGCTTCACTTGATTGATCATTTGAATGTTTGTTTATCTTGTATTTGGGACTAGGAGTCTCTCTAGGTAAAACCGGGAATTTGGACTGAAGGCAGTGCATGGTCTTTCCTTTGTGATAAGATACCCTTGCATAATTACCCATACATGCATTAACCAAGTGATATAAACATGCTCAGAGTTGGGAGTCTCAAGCTCAGGAGTGTCTAGTGCAGTAGCTTAATGATGACAAAAGGTTGGGCGGTAAGCCTTCCTTATGGCCAACAGATGCTTGGGAGCGGATGAGGAATGTCGTTGAAGACTAATTGGTGCTTATTTACTTAACCAAACCGAGAGATGAATCTCTCATTTATGTAACAAGGAATGAAATTCGATATTTTATATAACTTTAGCTAGTCTACTTATAATCATAAAAAAAGGCTTGAAATTATTCCAGTATGGATAGATTCTAGTGTTGTCTTTGTGTTGAATCATATCCATAATTAGACCCTTAGGAAGGAGTCGTTATGTAAAGAAAGCTCTTGGACCTTATGGCTCTTCTAATAAAAGGCAATGAGTTGTTTTGATTAAATCTATGTTATATGCGTATGTCTCTCCTTTAACTCTATTATGGTTGTTTATTGAATTGAGCTTGTGCAAGGTCGAGTTGAACGCAATGATAAAGCTATGGATTGCCATTTGGAATAACAATGGAAATAGTTCGTCGAATCTTTTGATGTTGTTTAGGATCGGTTGGAGGTCTTGTGAAAGGATCCCCCTAACCTTAGCAGTAGAGTATTGTTGCCTGTTTTATGCCTTCCCTACAACTATATCGTTTAATAAAACAGATGGAGTTTTATTAAGCTTAGATATTTTGTATTAATCTTATCTAGGTTGCAAACTTGGCTTGGTTGGATGCTTCTATGCCTTAGCGGATTCGAGATCGACCTTTCAGCGATGTAATTGATTGAAGCTTCATGTTTTGTTAAGCACAGGGTTATACTGAGAGGGGAGGGTGAATCAGTATAACATAATCTTTTAATCTTTTCAAAATTAATCAACCACAACAACCATAAACATTCAAGATCTAACAATTAATAACACAAGAGAACACGGGATTTACATGGAAACCCTTTTGGGAGAAAACCATGGCAAAATATTGCTTATATATATATATATATATATATATATATATATATATATATATATAACTCTATTACAATGCTTGCAGGCACCAACAAACTGGAGACACCAATCCCCAAACCAAGCACCAACTCGGTCAAATTGTGAGCCCCCACCCACTGGAGACACCAATCCCCTTCACCAAGCACCAACTCGGCCAATTCGTGAGCACTGAACCACAGGAGCACCAACCCCTATACTATGAGGCACCGACCCCAGGCCAAATCAATTCCACCGTCTATGATTGCTTCTTCAATCGAATAATGGCATTGCTTATCTTACACTTTCTCACTGATTTTCTCACATACTTTCTACTCTCACAATTCTCAAATGAGATTCTTCATTAAATAAAATCTACCCTTCACACTTCTTTTCTTAAGAGAGATTCTATTTCATTTTCGGCTCTACTCTTCTATTCCTTCTCTCTCACTTATATAATCTTCATTCAAATCAAATGCTTATAATACTTCCACATCTCTTTTACCTTATATAGCCTTTAAAGGATGTGTCCCATCCAAGAGATGTGACCGTTGACATTTTCGTTCACTTTCGACAACGATTCCGTTCACTTCTGGCAACAATTCCTTTTGACATTTCCGTTCATATCCATTACAATTCCTTTGACATCAATGACAATTATTCCAACAATCTCCCCCATTGTCATTGATGGCAATCCCCATGAATTAGTATATGAACTCCCCCTATCTTCAATTCTCCCCCTTTGACATCAACAACAAAGGGTTGTACACACTGCTCCCCCTGAGTTGATGCTTTCTCTCATAGTCACTAGATGAAAAAGATATTATCTTCTTCTGTTGTCTTCATTGCAATCTTGAATTTATTTTATACCAGTTATTGTAATATCTTCTTTTATTTTTCTTCTTCGTAGCATCTTTCCACGGTGCACATAATATCTCTCTTGCTTCAACATGGTCTTCACTGTCATTTCTCCTTGTGCTTTGTGCTCCATCATGTCCTCCCTACCATTGCTCCTTGTGCCTTTTGCACAAGCACAAATTACTCCTTTTAATTGTCTAGCTGTTGCATCCACTTCCAAACTTGCATGAATTCTCTTTTGAGTTTGGTTCGGGCATCCTCTTTCTTGTTCCGGTCTATAGGATTACTTCCACATTGTCTCGCTATATGTCCATACTTATTGCAATTATAACATACAATGTCTTTTGACAATGGAGTAAATGAATTTCTACCTGAGAAACCATATGAATCTTTGTTTCCGTTCCAACCATGCTCATTCATCTCACGTCCTTCACTTGTGCCATAGTTCCATGCATACTCATTTCTTGCATGCCCATTCCTCATATCTAAATTTTTGCCACTGTTCCATGCGTATCCATTCCTTGCATGTCTCTTACACTCCATTGCTCTATGACCAAAAATGTTGCAATTAAAGCAATAGCCATAAAATGATCCTTGGTACCTGTCACACTGTTTTGGCAAGAATGATCTTCTATCATACCAATGGTTCTTTCCTTTGTCTTCTACTTGCAGAACTTCGTTCTTCGAGGAAGTCTTCTCTTCTATCTTCACAGGTTTAGCAATTTTAACATCCTCCTTGGTAACCTTTTGTTCATCTCCATAGCCAAGACTTGACTTGTCGAATAGTGACCTCTGACGATCTAGAATCTCATCTAGAACCTCGGTGCTCTTCTCAAAACTTAAACTACTTGTCAATTTAGTGTTCGCCTTTTCTAAATCCTTTCTCAAGGCAACAATCTCAGCCTCTAGCTTCTCACATTCTTCCTTCTTTGCCTTCAATTCGATTTTAGTCTCTTCCTTTATTTTCTTCACCTCTTTGACTTGAGCATTTAGACTCATGATGACCATTTCTGACTCCTCTCGAATTTTTGATAACTCTTATTCTCTATCTTGATCATCTTCTTCGTATTTCTGAATTTTTCGCTTTTGTTTCCGATTCTCTTTCTTGAGCATTTTGTTTTCATTCAAGGCACTTAATAGTTCTCCTTTGAGATCTACTTCTACTTCTCTAGCTTCTAAATCACTCCAAGATTGTCCTCTAGTTATCTGGTCATCACCATCCCAATCTTCTATGCCCATGAACAAAACTTCACCTCCGTCACTATTTCTAACACCTTCAATCTCCTCACTTGAGCTACTAATCCTTTTTGAATAAAGGTTTTTCTTTTCTTTATCAGACCTCTTCTTTTTCTCATATTTCTCTGATTTGTAGTTTTTCTTGCTCTTGTGATACTTTCTTTCTCATCATGTTCCTCTTCGTCATTACTACTCTCTTCTTTTGAATGGGGACATTTATTTGCAAAGTGTCCTATTTTTCCACAATTGAAACACTTAAAAGGTAACTTACCTTTATATCTCCCAAACCCCTTTTTGAGATTTCTCACAAATAGGGCTTCTTCTTTATCCGACTCTTCATTGGTGCTATAGCTTGATTCATGTTTTTCCTTTTTCACTTTCTTTGATACTTTGAAAGTTGCTTCATGCTTTGTTGGCTTTTCTGCTTCCGTCTTCATTTCGTATGCTATGAGAATTCCATGTAATTCATCCATTTTCAATGTGTCCAAGTCCATTTCTTCAATAGCCGAGACTTTTGCATCATACCTCATAAGAAGTGACCTTAGTACTTTCTGTACTATCATCGATTCTTCCATTTTCTCACCTAGCCCTTTGATGGTGTTGACTATCTCATCCACACAGAGAAGCTAGGCTGCAACGTTTTCTTCATCTTTCATCTTAAAACTTTCAAACTACCTTCTATGTGTTTGAAGCTTCGCCTTCTTGACCTTGTCATCCACTTCATAGATATTTTGAAGTTTGTCCCATATATCTTTTGCTGACACATAATAGCATTCATCGCTTTCACATTATTCTCACACGCCTTCTTTCCAGCCTGATCCATTCGCTGATTTGTTTGTGCTATGTACCCTGTCGCTACTGATAAACAAATATCAAACCCTAAAGCCATAAGATATGTTCTCATCCTTATGCTCCAAAAAACATAATTTGTTCCATCAAACAATGGTGCTTTGTTTGTGGAGAAATTGTCCTGACCTTGACGACTAGCCATGTGTGCTCCCAAGATCTACCTTCCAACAGTTAGACTGATTCTAAAGGAAACGCTCTGATACCAATTGTTAAGCACAAGCTTATATTGAGAGGGGGTGAATTAGTATAACATAATCTTTTAATCTTTTCAAATTTAATCAACCACAACCATAAACATTCAAGATCTAGCAATTAATAACACAAGAGAACACAAGATTTACGTGGAAACCCTTTCAGGAGAAAGCCACGGCAAAAATATTGCTTATATATATATATATATATATATATATATATATATATATATATTTTACAATGTTTGCAGGCACCAACCTACTGGAGACACCAATCCCCAAATCAAGCACCAACTCGGTCAAATTGTGAGCACCCACCCACTGGAGACACCGATCCCCTTCACCAAGCACCAACTTGGCCAATTCATGAGCACTAACCCACAAAAGCACCAACCCCTAGACTATGAGTCACTGACCCCAAGCCAAATCGATTCCACCATCTGTGATTGCTTCTTCGATCGAATGATGGCGTTGCTTCTCTTACACTTCCTCTCTCACTAATTTTCTCATATACTTTCTACTCATCTCTTTCACAATTCTCAAATGATATTCTTCATTAAATAAAATCTACCCTTCACACTTTTTTTCTTAAGAGATATTCTATTTCATTTTCGGCTCTACTCTTCTCTTCCTTCTCTCTCACACTTATATAATCTTCATTCAAATCGAATGCTTAAAATTCTTCCACATCTTTTCTCCCTTATATAGCCTTTAAAGGATGTGTCCCATCCAAGAGGTACCTCTTCACCAAGAGATGTGATTGTTGACATTTCCGTCGACATTTCTGTTAACATTTCCGTCAACATTTCCGTTCACTTCTATCTACATTTCCGTTCACTTCTGGGAATAATTCCGTTTGACATTTCCATTCATGTCCGTTACAATTCCTTTGACATCAATGACAATTATTCCAACATGGTTTTCTTGTTCAACAAAAGAAAAGGGGGCTAAGTCAAACGCAAAAGACTTAGTGTATATTCAAAAGAGGTTGGCCTTCGCACTTTTCAGTAAAAGAGTAGTCATAACTTTTGCACGAAACCCTGAAGACAAAAGTTTTAAAGACTTCGAAAAGATAATTCTAATTTTTAGGTCTTCGGAGAAATTGTTGCAACTTTGTCAAAACCTTTGCATGAAGACAAAAGTTCTAAAGACTTTGAAAAGATCATTCTAATTTTTAGGTCTTCGGAGAAATTGTGGCGACTTTGTCGAAACTTTTGCGCAAAGACAAAAGTTTCAAAGACTCTGAAAAGATCGTTCTAATTTCTAGGTCTTTCGAGAAATTGTTTTGACTTTGTCGAAAAAAAGTCGCAAACAAAAGTTCCAAAGGTATGTGGCTTTGGAATTATGCGAAACAAAATTTGCAAAAGACTCAGGCTTGGGTCTTCGGAAAGAATGATGTCGGACCTTTTGCACAAAGGCTCAAAAACAAAAGTTAAGAAGACTTCAAAGAAGTTCAAATTTTTAGGTCTTCAGAAGTTTTGTTGTGACTTTGTTGGAACAAAGGGCGTGAACGAAAAGTTCTAAAGGCTTGGGTCTGGGGTCTCGTAATCGCAATGCGTGGTGCATCCACTTTCCTCGGTAGCTTAGGCTTGAGCATGCCCGAGGCGGACACATGGAACCTGACAACATCAGCAGCAACAGAGAACAAATTTGATGATCGTCTCAACATCATAAGCGCAATCACCTTTTCGGCTCGAGCTCGTGAAAGGATTCTAAGTGTTGGCCCAACGAATCAAGATTGTGGGCTTCTCAATTATGGCATGCGTTGGTTAAATATTATGGCAATAGCAAGATTCACCTTGATATGTTTTGTGATTGGAAAGGACTCGAGTTTCTACCCATGACTTTTGGTGGTTTGTTCGTTTAAGGTTTGTGTCGTGTATGTTGTTTTTGAAGAAAAAAATGGGCATGACATAAGGAGTCTTTGGTTCTCTTTTGTATGGCTATGGGTATGGATTTAAATGTGCAAAAGTCCAGCATCTCCTAAAATGGGTTAAAGGCACAATAGATAAGATGGATTCTTGAGATATTCCCCTTTCAAATTGTTGATCTTCAGGGAAGAATCAAGTATTTGGGGTTCCTACTCCAACCAAATGACTACAAGAAGAATGACTAGAATTGGCTGATCGAAAAGGTGGAAAAGAGGATCTATTGTTGGTGCAATCATTGGCTCTCTATTGAAGGCAAACTTACTCTCATAAAATTGGTGTTGGAGGCTATCCTCGGTTATTGGCTTACTTTAGCCCATATTCCCAAAGGAGTCCTCGACAAGATTCGTAAAAAAGTTTTAGATTTCTATGGACAGGCAGGAAAGAAGGATGGTATAGCTCTGGTCAAATGGCAGACCCTTGCAACTCCAAAGGCTATTGGGAGATGAGGACTAAAATATATTCACCTCTTTGGCAAGGCTCTTGCTGTAAAAAGTCTTTGGAGACTAATCACTAAAGAGGGTTTAAGGAATCAAATCATTATTCAAAAGTACATTGAACCACTTAGTATGGTTGAGTGGATCCGTAGTCCCAACAAACACAGTCACAATGCCTTTATTATGTGGAAAGCCTTTGTACAAACCTTTCCTATCATCGATAATTGGCTTATCTGGAAGGAGGGTTCCAGTACTAAAATCAAAGTTGGGACTGATCTTTGGGTGGGTAGTGATGCTGATTACAAACTGCTTGAGGAATTGATTGCTATCTTGGAGACAAGTGGCATCTCTTTTTTGTTTCAAGCGGTGGATCAAAATCTCACAAACCCTTGGCGACAGGGCTGGAAAAGTGCTCTTTCACTGGGTTTTGTTGGGGTGGTCGGTAAAAGATGGGATGCTTATGTTCAAAGATTGAAATGGAGTCATATTAGACTCAATAATGATGCAGATGAGTTGGTTTGGTCCTTGAAACCAAAGCTTGGAGAATATTTTGTGCGCTTAGGTTATCGGTCCAAATTCCTCGATGAGGCCCCGGAGGAGAGACGATGGTGGTGAAAAAATCTCTAGCAAATTAAAGTTCCACATAAAACTAAAATCTTTATGTGGCTCACTTTAAGCAATAAAGCACTCACTTGGGAGGTTCTACAAAAAAGAAACTGGCATGGGCCGAGGCGATGAAATCTATGCTTTCAACATTTAAGGACTATGAATCATCTCCTTGTCTCTTGTCCATATGTTGTTAAGATTTGGGTTGAGTTGGAGGCTTCTATCGGAGTGATCGACTATTGGCAAGGCCTTACCATTGTTGATTGTCTTGAGAAGTGGTTTAATAGATCCGAACTCAAATCCTTCAAGGCTCTTCCTCTGATTGTGTCTAGGGGTATTTGGCTAGCGAAAAATACATCTTCCATGGCAAAAGCATTCCTACATTCCAATTCCTTTCCCAAATTAGGCTCATCTTCGGGCACCTCAAAATCATTCCAAAAAAATCTTGACAACGGAACTTATACACCCTCCCATTGATTATTCTGGTGCTTGGGGCTTCTTCAATGACGCTTGACAAGGCACCCCTATTGTTTGTGGTGTTGGTGGTATCCTATTCTTGACCCCTTCACATTTTTTCCATTTCAAGGCTGGTCTGGGACCTGGCACAAACAACTTCGCTGAGCTCATTGCTTTAAAGCTCCTCCTCTAGCTTGTGAATGTGAATAGAGTGGGATCTCTGCCAATATTCGGGGACTTGATGGTTGTTCTCAATTAGATGAAGGGGGTCACTAAAATGGAAAATCTTGTTCTTCCCATCTTCACTATTACTAACAACTTGTCATTCTCCTTTGATGTCATCTCCTATTGGCATGTCTACAGGGAGCTAAACTCTGAAGTCGATTCCCTTTCCAAGGAGAGATTGTATTTGGATCCTGACCTATGGATCATAAATGAGTATCATGATAATGCTGGTCCACATACTCAGATCAAATCGGTGCCGGAGGCATTAGTTTACAATTTTTCTCTCCTACTTGGTTTTGTTATTGCTGGTCTTTGCACTGTGTTTTTTTCTGACTGGAAGTGAGTTTTTGATGGACCTGTTGATACACATTGCTATACAACTTGTCTTCTCTCGATGCGGTTCGGTTCCTACTTGGCCTTTGGAGACCTCTGACCCGCTTCACTTATTGTTAGCTCCTCTTTGGGTGGCTTCTCTGCTTTCATCCTTGTCCACTGCTCTATTATTTTCACAGTTGTTGTTGGTGTCTTATGTGAGCTCTCCATTTTCCCCTTTTCCACATTCCTATGGCCACCTCTTCGGGCCTCTACACTGCTGACGCTTTGGAGTGGCTGGATGCTTTGGAGTGGCCGGCAAATCGCTTATTGGCCTTTCTCTTGATTTTGGAATGGCTTTTCTCTTGGTTTTGGAGCGGTTTTCCTCGTGGGATAGGAACACCTCTACTTGTGGGTATGGAACGAATTTTCTCCTGGGATTGGAACGACTTGACATGCTGGCGTCTCTACTAATTGGGTCGCTGTTTGCCTCAAATCCATTTGTTCTTTTTTGGTTGTTTTTTCCTTTGGTGTTTGCTTCTTCCCCTTGTGGGAGCTGGGCTTTGCTTTTGGTCATTTTCTTGTTCTCTTTTTCTCTGAAATGCTGTTGCATCTATGGATTGTAACATCAAATTTTAATTAATATGATGTTACGAATTTTTCAGGGGCAAAAAAAAGGAAGAAGCGAATCCTGCGTAGAGACCTGGATCATGACCCAAAAATGGTAGACTTTACAGGGCTGCTCACGAAGGACATGCTACAGGAGAATTTCAACCCTTCCTCCTTGCTGGGTCATTTTTACATCAGGGACATTCTAAGAGAGGAGTTGTTAGATGGAAGGTACAAGAGCTGGAATGCTGACGAGGTTCGAACTCACTTTTGCCTGAACCTGGATGCTCGTAATTTTGATGACCTCACAAAGGAGCTGATCCTTCAAGCAGTGCAGAGCAGAAGGAAGCACACTTCAAAAACCCTTCTCCTTGAACTAGTGACTGTTTATGCTAATTGTTTCAAAGGATTCAATGAAGATTTTAAGATTATGTGGACTAAATTAGATGAGATGCTTTTGATTGTGGGAAACAAAAACATGAATCGGACCAGTCAGCCTGCCCATTAGTCCTTGATGGAGCCCATGATTGCTGAGGTTGGGCTCTCCTTGAGGCCACTCTTCCTTTCCACTTTGAGGGCAGATAAAGACACTCTTGTTTCTTCATTGCTACCAGAAGAGATTCCAGATTGTTTAGTCTAGGCAGCATTGAGGACTTGCTAAATGCAGAGAGGTTGGGTCGGGTTTCCTTACTTACATGGTGTGTCTTGCAGATTCTGATTTTAGAGGGACTGAAGACCACCCAGGCCAAGGTGGCACAGACAATTATGACTGTTTATCTTCCCTTTAGTATTTCAAACACTGTGGACTTTGGTGTAGTCAATATCTTGGACCTGCTTTCAGGTAATCTTCTGGTGGTCTTACTTTGAAACACTTTTATTCCACCCTGCCTTAAGGACTTTGATACAGTTGATGTCCAGACCTATCTATAGTTGGTATGTGTTTTCTAGTTCTAGTTTTTTCTACTTTGCTTGATATGTATTGTTTTGTTGGATCCATCTTTATTACATATCTCGCTAGCTTACTGTTACAGGTTCTTGCTGTTGGGTCTGGTATGGCCTTGGATTTTTCTGTACTACTTTTGTACCTGGGTGAGGATCCCTTCTCCCTCATTTATTAAATCAAAGAAAAATCTTCAAATAAAAGACTGCAGAGCTTGCAGCCCCTTTTCATCACTTTCCAACTTCACTCTCTTCCTCTCACCCACCCTTCTCACATAAGAATATGGGCACTCAAATAAAAACACAAGGCAAGAGAGAGAACATTCACAACTTCAACAAGATTTGCAAGTAAGAAATCATAACACAACATTTCTACATAAAATAAAATAAAAATAATCCCTGCAAGTACAGGCTGGTTAAAAAAGTCTTAGGAGATGGAAGAAAGGTTTGAACCCAATTTGCTGCCATCCAATGGGCCCTCGAGAGCCTTCTTTTTCTTCAATAACACACCAAAATACTCTGTTTTCCCTTCTACAAACAGTCACTTCTTCCAAGTGACGTTTTTCAGTTCTAAAACTTTTAGATTCCGTTTCCCCCCATAATGAATGAATCCCCCCTTTAATGTGCATTTTTCCTCCTTTCAACCTTTCCAACCTCCAAGAACGAGTACAAACTTTTGTCCTCGTTAATTCCATCATGGCCTACCAGATCAAAGACCATGCATGTGCATATCTTGTTTTATGAAGAGTGAGTAGAATGTTGAATAGGCTTTCAGGTTTTTTTTCTTTAATGGGCATGGGTACAACCGTACAAACAATGTTGTAGGGTCATCCTAAACTTATATGTGCATTTCTATGCTTCCATTGCTTGGACATCCTGCTGCATTTAAAAAGTTTTATCAACCCCTTTTCTTTCACATCATTTGTCTTGCACATTTTCTTATTTTACAAATAAACATGGGCTTTTTCGCCTTTCACTAAAATTTAAATATTTAAATAATGAATATTCTCTTTCCAATAAAATCAATGTCAATTCTCTTGCCCACTCATCATGATCCATAATTAGTATGGATATTCCATTACTTGACTCATCAATGTGAATCTTAATTGCTCCCAACAATACTTGATTGACTAACTTGCTGTCATCTTATGAAATTATCGAAAACAGTCCCAAATGTGCTTAGAAAAGAATTGGTGTGTGTTGTAAACTGAAAGGAAAACCGAACATGAAAGTAGAGCAAGAAAACCACTGCAAAACAACAAGAACAGGACTACACAAGACAATGTTTGTCCTGGAAAAACCCAATGTAAGAAAACTCAAGAAAAGTGAGGGATCTCCTCCTCTTGCCACTCTCTTTCTGTTGTTATAGGTATATTGCCTTCTCAAGGCCTTCATGAACATTATTTACATTAGCATAATTCACAATGGAGTAAATCTTCATATATGGAGATAGGTCTAATCTAAAATCATTCTTGCCCACTTAATCTAGAATCACAAATGGAGCATACCTAAGTAGTTTAAGCCTCTTAGCTCAAACCACTTAGATTTTACCTTGGAATCTCTCTTTGCTCAAGTACAACCATATCTTGTCCCCAACATGGAACTTATGCTCAAATCTATGGTGATTTTGCCTTTCTTTATACTTTCCTTGAGACTCTCTTACTTGCACTTGGAGGTGTATTTATCGAATCATCTCTATGAATTTCTTGGCTCTATGAACTTCTGAATCCACCTTTTCTAGCTCCAAGTACATCAAACATACATGGAGGTAAGTAACCAAAACATGTCTCAAAAGGAGATGTATTAGTGAACAATGAATTTCGATGTTATAAGAATGTGAAATATATGCCAAATTCTCATCTCGCATCTTAGGATGCTTCCAATTATACCACCTCAAGAGCTATGTTGTGTTTTTCTATCGATCTTTCACAAAGCCCTATGCAAACTAGATCTCGCGCAACAAATAGAAAACTTATAGTGCTTGCACATCATCTAAGCCAAAAGACTTAGAAGCTCACCCAAGGCACAGCAAGAGAACACCAAGAATGCTGTTATGAGAACAAAGCGCAAAGAGCCAACCAAGCACATAATCATCAATGAAGAAAACATACAACACAAGAAACATCCAAGTCTTCAACATACACATCACCAAAGAACAATAATTAGTCAAGGAACTCATCTTTGTTACCATATTCACATTCTCATATTCTCATTACAAAGCATGCATGTCTCTACACTACATTCATCGCCATTTAAGGACAATTTTTACATTATACAAAGAATCAAGTATTGAATCCTTCAAACCCTAACTACATTCCTTCTCCAATCACTCTAACTCAACATCTACAAACATGTAACATGTTAAGATTGAAGGATTTCACAAGCAATTTTAATTAGATATTAATTTTTTGTGAGATTTTATATTCGTGTATGTTTTAGTCATTACCCAAATGTCCTCCATGACTAAAACACACACAAGTATAAAATCCCACAAAAAAATAATATCTAGTGGGTAACATGTCTGATCTAAATGCCTCAAATGAGAGGTCGAGGTCCCTCGTTACAATTTTACTGGAGCCCTTTGACCCCTCCTAGTTGTTGTTGATTTAGCACCACCTTTTATTCTTTGCCAACTATCATGCCACCTGTCCTATGTATCAAAATATTCCTTGTATTTGATCCGTCCACCTGTCTTGCATAGTAGCATATTTCATTGTTCTAACAACATATTTTTGTCCATCTTGGATCAATCCCGCACAATCCACAATCTCCTTGTGTGGATACTTGCCATCTATCAGCTTCTCCTTAACAGTGTTTCTTTCCAATTTGTGTTTCTTGTCAAATGTGTATTTGTTTAAACCCACGTAGTGCGCATCAAACATGTCTTCTTCACCTGCACATCATTCCTTTTCATATGCACTTGATTTTGCTAATGCACATTAAAAATATCTAAGAGACTTTTGTGCATCTCACTAATGCATCATCAATCTTAGAAAGTCTTTATATGTTTTCCTTATGTGCATTTTTGGGGTCAACATTCCCCCAAACTACATCTTTTGTCTATCCTCAAAAAAGTTTGTACTCGATTCTGTTGTCGTAGGTTCTCCTTTTCGCACAATCAAAACCTTGACCACTTTATCTTTAAACTCATTCTCCAACAAATCCCAGTGATCAATTGCTAATTGAACTTGAGGTATCAACTCCTATGTATCCTCGAACATAACATCTTCGTTCTTTGGATTGTTTGCATAAGTTGTTAATATGGCTAGTGCAAACTGCTTTTGTTGCATGTAACCATCGCACACTACAACTTTCTCTCCCATTGTTTCATCTGAAGCTTCTGTAAATAATGCATGCAAATCCATGCACTTTTTGTTCATTTCTGCCTTAAACCCAAAAGCTTCCTTAAACTCCACCTTGACCTTTTCCGCATACATGCGTGTACCATCAAGTTTTTTTGTGTGGCATCGTCTTCCTTCATCTAAACATCCATGTATTCTTGTGCATTTTTAAACCTTTCAACTATACTAGTTGCCTCCTTTGCTTTCATACGGAGATTATTTGTCTTTTCTATTAAACGCTCTACATAATCTTCAAACTCTGATTTCGGCTCCTTCGATCTCTGTTTTAAGCTCCTCATGCGCAGTTGTACCCATATCTCCTTGTGCAGTATCTCCTTGTGCAATATCTCCTTGTGCAGTATCTCCTTCATTGTTTACTAGCGTGCTTAGGCACGGAGCACCTTGGACAACTGGACCTGTTGCACTAGGAACTTGTGTGCTCACACTAGCAACAATAGATTCCTTTTGTCTAGGTCCTCCAACACGTCCTTGTGAAGCCTACACAGTAGTAGTTCCTCCCATAGCTGCTTGAATTGGAACCCCTGTTCTAGTCTCTCTTTTAACAAGGATCTTCACTCGAGCTCCTCCTTGAGTGGGACTTGGAGTTTGTGTGCCTGCTCTTGATGATCCAAATAGATTCTCCATAGTCCTTCCTCGCACATACACCTAGGGTTGATTCTTTTTAGGTTCACCATCCGAAGATGATGGACATGCATCAAGTTTTGTTACAATATTCTTCCACTTTTCAGATGCAACTTTCTTACTATTGTCATTTCCTTTTTCATTGTTCTTCCCTTCGTTGCGCAACAACTTCATCAATCACCACCGATATAGCCTGTATTGGTTTTATCAATGATGTACATTTCCTTCGTGATGGTCTCAACACATGTCCAATGTTATACTTATGTCCATTTACCTTTGCAAATAAGGTTGGCTTGATCTCAAGACTTTCGCTATTTGAATCTTCATTTTTTCATGCTTATCATTTACCTAGAGGTTTGTACCTTCTCATCTCATTTCTCACCACATCAATCACCACAACATCTACATTTGCCCTTAATAGATCCTTTGCTCTATTCAATGCACGTTCCAAATTTCTATGCATTCACCACATATGGTAATTCTTCCCAGCTCTTAAAATTCCCATTTTACCCTACCAAACTTACTAGGGAATAGTGCACCATCACAAAAAACCTTTGTTAGACGAAGTATAATGGACGGAATTCAAATAACAATAAATTTGGTGCAAACCAAAATTGTATTTGATTAATGAAATGAAGAAAGATTACAAAATATATAGCCACAAATGTGACCATTCACTTCACCTTTTAATGTGACTATTCATCTACTACTATGAGACAAAAGCTCTCATACACCTATGCACCTAGGATTAATTAATATTATGTACAATAATGTTAAATCCCCCTTTAATCCATAGGGGTTTATTGCGAGACCAAACATGCTTCTAAACTTATCCAATTTTTCTCTTCCAAGTGTTTTTGTCAAGATGTTTGTTGGTTGCTCTGCAGTAAGACAATGTAGCAATTTTACACTGCCATCTTTCTCACATAATGCCGAATCAAATGGAATTTTTTGTTGATGTGCTTGGTTCAATAGTGAAAATTTGGATTCTTCACCATTTAAATTGCAAATGTGTTTTCAACCATGAGTGGTGTTGACAAAACTTGTTGCTCCTGCAAATCTGAAAGAATCCTTATGAGCCACAAAATTTCTTTGGGTGCCTCTGGAGTTGCCATGTATTTTGCTTACGCTGAAAAAATTGCCGATGTTGATTGCTTCTTTGACTTCCAACTGATGATTGTTGTTCCCAAATTCATCAGAAAACCCGATGTAGATTTCCCATCTTCAAAATCACCAACGTAGTCAAAATATGAATATCCAACAAGTTTGAAGTCTTCTACCCTAGGTATTTGAGCCCAAAATTATGGGTTCCTTGTAGATATTGCAAGACTCTTTTCACTGCTACCCGGCGACTTTCTATGGGTTGTTGCATAAATCTAGAAAGAACACCAACAACAAAAAAATAATAATTTAATAGTCACATAAATCAAAATTCCAATGAGTTGTCTGTATTTAGTGGCATCTACCAAATCTGTGTAATCCTCTGATGTCGATTTCAAATTTTATTCCATGGGCATACTGAGTGGCTTACAATCTGTCATTTTGAATATATTTCACCAACATATTTATATTGAGAGATAAAGATTTACTTTGAATTTTGAATCACTTCAATAATCAACTAGTAATGAAGATAACCCAAATATGTAATTTCAAAGCCTTTCATCAACTCTACTCTGATTTTTGGAGTGTATCTCTCATTATTCTTGTGATGAATGGATCATCAACATACACCACTAGAAATACAACTGTTTTGTCAACTATTTTGAAAAAACGAGTCAAGCCTTCAAACTCAAAACGCTTGAAATTCATGTTCAAGAGGTGCTTAGCGAGCTTTTCATAGCATTTTCTTGGGGCTTGTTTCAAACCATACAATGATTTTTCCTCCCTGCACACTTTGTGCTATTGGCCATCCACCACAAAACCTTTTGGTTGAGTCATGTACACTATTTCTTTGAGATCGCCATTTATAAATGTAGTTTTCATGTCCATTTGAAGAACTTTCCATCTATTTTGTACTGCCAAAGACAACAAAGTTTGAATGGTAGTCCATTTCACTATTGGTGCAAAGGTTTCATTGTAGTTGGTTCCTTCTTTTTGAGCATAACCCTTTGCCACAAGCTTTGATTTATGCTTATCAAGTGAGCCATCAACTTTGTTTTTAAATACCCATTTGCAACCAATGGGTTTACAGCGGATTGAAGGATCAACCAACTCACAAGTTCCATTTTTTATTAATACAGCATACTCAGTCTTCATTGTTTTTCTCCATACATCAAGCTTTTCAGCTTGTTGGAAGGAAATAGGTTTAGAGTCAAAAGCAACATTGACTTCTTCTTCTGGAGGGTCATCCAAGTTAAGTTTTTCTATCTTATCTTGAATTTCTTCTAATACCTTGTCTGATTCTTGAGCTGCTATGTGTGCACTTCGAGTACTTGTTTGTCCAACCTCATCAAGGCCGGCATCTTTCAATGTTTGTGTGGCCCATTTTGGCATCTTTTTCTGAGTTACTTGTTGGATAGTTGGTGCCTCATTTTCTTGATCTAAAACTCCATTTTCTGACATATCACCACCTTGTGATGAACTTTCATTTTCTTCTACAGGAGGAGTGTCATTTTCAATTACAAGAGTCAATAAAGATTCAATTGTTTCCAAATTGCAAGTCCCCCCTTCATTGTTTGGAACCTCCATATCAATCTCCTTCAAAACATCAAATTTAGCATAAGTTTCAAGTCGATTCAATTGTCAAATTATGCTTGTTGTGTCCTTTGTTGTTTCACAAATGACATCATCTCTTGCGACGAGAAAGTTTTTGTTGTTCTCATCATATAATTTGTATGCCTTTGAGGATTTTGAATATACCAAAAGAATGCATTTTTGACTCATGTGGTCCAATTTATTCTTTTTCTCTTTGGGACTCAATGCATAACAAGTGGATCTGAAAACCCAAAGATTTCGCACTGAAGGGAGATGACCACACCAGACTTCATATGGAGTCTTCATTTGAAAGGTTGTTGATGGTGATCTATTGTAGATATACACTACTATTTGAGCTGCTTCTGCCCAAAAATACAGATTTACCCCTTTGAAATACAACATTGTTCGAACCATGTTCATCACAATTTTGTTCAACCACTCAAATACTCCATTTTGTTGACAAGTGTAAGGGACTATGAGATGATGTTTGTTCCCATTTCACTTGAGATAGGCTTAAAACACCTTTGATGTAAATTCACCACCATTGTCAGTCCTAAGTGTCCCAATGCAAGATCGAGCTTCATTTTCAATCATCACTCGAAACTTTTAAAAAAATTTGAAGACTTTTGATATTTGTTTTAAAAAGTATATCCAAGTCATTTTGCTATAGTGATCAATGAACAATATAAAGTACTTATGACCACTTGCGGAAAGAATTGGCAGACAACACAAGTCAGAGTGAACAAATTGTAATTTTTTGTTAGCTTTCCACTAACCTTTGAAATGGCTCCCTTTCGTGTTTAGTCAATATGCAAACTGTGCACTTTTCAATATTTTATGGCAGTGTTGACAAACCTACAACACCATTCTTTTGCATTGTGTGAATGTTGTCATAGTGAGTATGCCCAAACCTAGCATGCAAGAGAAGACTTGTTGGCTTTCTTTTTTCAACAAGGTGAGCAAAATTTCTTGGAACTGAATGCTCACCCCTGAGTTTTAGTAATTTTTCTTCCTCATATCCACTCAGAACAATTGTATTATCACATTTTCTTGTGACTTTCACCTCTCCATCATCCAACAAAATGGAGTGGCATTGTTGTCAAAAGAGCACTAGAGACAAGTTTATTTTTAATCGAGGAAGGTATAGCACATTTCCAAGAATGAAATCTGGAAGCCCTAGTGGCTTGAGTCGAATTGAACATTTGCCTTGAGGTTGCAGACTTGTTTCATTTGCCAAATATATTGGACCACAACTTTCTTCATGATGCTCCTCAAAGAAGTCCCTTCGGAAAGTCATATGTTGCGTGGCACCAATGTCTAGGACCCAAGTATTATTCCAGATTGAACTCACTTAGGCATTATTTGCTTCATCTAAGATAGAATGCACACATTCACTTTAAAATTGAGCTAAGTCTAATTATGAGCTTTGCTTCCTTTTCTTTTCTTCTTTTTGTTTTCTATAGGCTTCAAACTTGTCCCATAACGTTATGCATTCATTGATCTCGTGCCTCCCTTTTCTTTCACAACGTTTGCAAAACAAGTGTTTTCTATCGTTTTGCTTTCTCCTGATGTTGACCATTATTTTTTCCAGCTTAGCCACCTCACCCTTCATTTTTCTCTTTGCCTTTTGAAAGATATAATGCCCATTGGGCATATAGTTTAGTTTTATAATTCTTTAATCATATATGGTTGCCTTGTAATTAGAATATTTAGTTTGTTTTAAGTTTGTTAGAGAATTTCTATTTTTAGTTCATTTGTTGTTTGTACAAGGATCTATAAATTCTTCTTATTCATAAAAGTATTGTAGGTTTTGTGTAAGATTTGTGAAAGCTCTTGAAGTTAGTTTGCATTAATAATATTATGCTTCCATTTGTATGTGACCTGCAAATCACATTGGTGTTTTGTTTTTTGTCTCAATTTTCTTTCATTTGGTATCAGAGCCAAATCTAAGGAATCTAGGAGTCAAATTTGAGGGGTTTGGGAGCAAGCTAAATCTAGGAGCTAGATCTAAGGGATTTAAGAGCAATCTGAATCTAGGAGCTAGATTTGAGGAAGGAAGTTTGACACTGCAAAGAGACAAATAAGAGAAGCATCAAACCCAAAAATGTTTTTGAGATTGGTTATTTAAAATTTGAAAATTGTTTAAAGAAGAAAAGTCGTGTTTGAAAAGAGGCATGAAAAGTGAATCAAAACTTCTAGATCTAATTTGATTTAGTGATTCTCTAATTAGATCTTCTACATCTATTTTGATTTAGTGATTCGTTGATTAGATCTACATAAGAGAAGTGTCAATACATATATTTTATATATTTTTTGTTGTAGCTTTCATTTGATAAGAGGCACCTACAAGAAGATTTTTTTTTTTTTTGCAAAGGAGACAAATCTAAGCAATACGTGGCAAGGAGTGGTGTTTTATTTACACTTTGCATGGTTTTAGTAGATAATTGTTTCTATGAGTTTGCTAAGGTGTTCAGAAAATATAATTATTTCTTATCAAACAAAAGGCAAGATGTATTTTCAACCTTTATTATTTGATACTGATTTTTATCAGTAATTGTCATTGCAAAATAATAATAATAAAGAAATTTTTTGGTGTGTGGTCCCATTTTTGGGGACAAAGAGGGAATATCTTAATTGAGAGATTTCTTCCGTGTTGTGCTACATAGTTGTGTTTGACTGCACATTCTTATAATGGAAAATATTGATGTAAATGATATACCCAATAGCCTAATTCCTATCTTTGAAGGTGAAAATTTCAGTTATTGGTGTAGTAGGATGAAGATTAAACATCTAAAGATTTGTGAAAAATTGTTCAAAATGAGTATACAAAACCTGCAGATGTGAATGTTTTAAATGATACACAAAGAAGGGAATATAAAGCAAATGTAAAGAAGGACAATGGCGTTTTATTTTATATTCAAAGTGCAATAAATAAAACCATATTTCCTAGAATAAGTGGAACTGGTCACTCTAAAAACGCATGGGATATACTTGTAAATGTTTATCAAGGTGCACAAACTGCAAAGTTACAAACTTTGCAAAAGAATCTTGAAAATATGAAAATGTCAAACAACGAATCTATTAATGAATTTTTTACGAAGGTAGAAGACCTAGTCAGTCAAATGAAAGTATTGGGAGAAGATATAGATGACAAGTATGTCATTGAGAAAATTTTGAAAAGCATGACCCCCAAATTTGAAAATGTGGTTTCAACAATTGAGATGTCTAAAGATCTCACAAGCATGAAAATAGATGTGTTAAGTGGGATCTTATTAACTGCATAAGAAAGAATGAATAGTGAAGAGAGTCTTGAATAAGCATTTGCCTCTAAAACACACATAAAAGGTAGAGGAACTCAATTTCCAAAACACTATAATAAAAATGAATCAAGAGGAGAATCTAGTAATTTTGGAGGTAGAGGAAAAGTCAACAATTTCAAAGAAAGCTGTGGTAATTTCAGAGGAAACAATGGTAACTTCAGAGGGAGTGGTAATTTTAGAGGGGGAGATAAAAGAAATGTTCAATGCTTTTATTGCAATAGGCTTGGACATTATGAATCAGATTGTTGGGCTAAGAAAACAAACATGGAGAAAAAGAATGCTCGTAACACTATTGAAGACAAGAAATTTGTTTATTTCTTGCTTCAATACCAATGCAAGTAATAATACTACTTGATATATTGATTATGGATGTTCTTCTCATATAACATCTAATGAGGATTTGCTCATCAAATTGGGTGAGAAACATAATAGCACAGTTGTATTAGGATATAATCAATCCAATGGAACCTAGGGCAAAGGCTCTATTTTAGTGACAACAAATGATGGTGAGGTAAAACATATCAATAAACTTTATTGGTTCCTACACAAGAAAAATTTGTTATATGTGGGACAGATGTTGGAAAAAAATTATCAGGTGACCTTTGATGGAAATGAATGCATTGTCAAGGACAAATTGAAAAATAGTGCATTCATTTGTAGAGCTAAGATAACTAGCGATAGAATGTTTCCTCTTTAATTTTCACAAGGAAATCAAGCATTGAAAGCAAGTGAGATGAATGATAGTAAAATTTGGCACAAAAGATATGGACATCTCTATTTTAGTGGGTTGCTTTTACTAAAGAAATAAAAAATGGTTGAAGGACTTAGATACATTGAAAACATAAATGATATATGTGAAGAATGTGTCATGGAAAAACAACATAGAGCAAGCTTTCTGATAGGTAAATCTAGAAGAGCTAGACAACCTCTTGAAATAATTCATACAAACTTGTATGGTCCTATACAAACTCTTACTTTGAATAAATCAAAGTACTTTCTAATTTTTTCATTGATGATTGCTCAAGAAAAACTTGGGCATATTTCTTGACAGCAAAAATAGAGGTATTTGAAAAGTTTGTTGAGTTCAAGAAGTTGGTTGAAAAACAGTGTGAAAAGTACATCAAAGTGATTAGGTCAGACAATGAAGGTGAATATAATTCAAATTAGTTTTTGGATTTCTACATAAATCATGGAATCAAGAGGGAATTCACTACATCCTATAATCCACAACAAAATGGAGTAGTTGAAAGGAAGATTAAGACCATTGTTGAAATGGCAAGGAGTATGATGAAAGAGAAAAACTTGGAAAAAAGTTTTTGGGGTGAAGTAGAAAATACAGCAATATATATTTTGAATAGAAGTCCTACAAAGGCAGTAGAAGGAATGACTCCTGAACAAGCATGGTCCAGAAATAAGCCAAGTATTGATCACTTAAGACTGTTTGGATGTGTTGCTTATGCATACATACCAAAGGGAAAAAACTCTAAATTAGATGACAAAGGGCTAAAGTCCATTTTCATTGGATATGGTTCAGAAAATAAGGCATACAAGCTATATGATCCAATAAGCAAGAAATTGGTAATCAATAGAGATGTGATCTTCAAAGAAGAGGAAGAATCTACTCATAAATCCAAAACAAAGCAAAAACAAATTTCTATTGATGGAATAACAGAAGCATTTGAATCTTCTAGTATGGGAGCAAGAAAATATCAAAGCAAAATAGAAAAGGATCACCCACCAACTCAAATGTTAGATACAAATTTTGAACGAAAAACAACAAGGTCACAAGTAAAAGTGAACTATGCATTAATGTCACAAGTTATGAAAAATGATGGGCCACAAAGTTTTGAGGAAGCTCAAGAAAAATAAAAGTGGGTTGAAGCTATGAACAATGAAATAGAGACAATTGAGAGAAATAACACATGGAAAATGGTCCAATTACCTCTTAGTAAAGAAGTTGTTGGTACAAAATGGGTGTATATGACTAAATACAAATCAGATGGCAGTATTGATAAGTATAAGGCTAGACTAGTCATTAAAGGGTACACTCAACAAGAAGGTATCGACTATATTGAGACGTTTGCACCTATAACAAAAATGGACACCATTAGATTGGTATTAGCTATTGCAGCTCAGCAGAGTTGGACTATCTATCAGATGGATTAATTGATGAGGAAGTATATGTGCCAAGACCTAGAGGATTTGAAATATCTTCTAAGTAACACTATGTTTACAGGTTGAAGAAGGCCTTGTAAAGTCTTAAGGAAGCACCTAAAGCATGGTATTCAAGAATAGATTCATATCTATGTCAAAAAAGGTTTTATCGCGAGTCAATCAAATCCCAATTTGTATATCAAGAGTACAGGTAATGATATTTTTATCTTGGTTCTCTATGTGGATGATCTGATCTACACTGAGAACAATACAACTTTGTTTGCAAAGTTTAGAGCAGCTATGGTTGCAAAATTTGAGATGACAGATTTGGGACAGATGCACTACTTTCTTGGTATAGAAGTATGGCAAAGTGAAGATGGAATATTCATGTCTCAGAAAAATATGCTTCAGATATCTTGCTTAAATTTCGAATGAAGGATTGCAACTCAATTGCAACACCTATTGAAGTTGAGCTTAAATTGTCCAATACAGATTAATGAGATCGAGTGGATACCACTCTATACAGGCAGTTGATTGGTAGTTTGATCTATTTGACTACTACTCGACTGGATATCACATATGCAATGAGTTTGGTATCTAGGTTCGTGTCAAAACCTAAAAAAAACACATTGGAAAGTAGCAAAGAGGATTATCAAATATATCAGAGGGACATTGAATTATGAACTCAAATTTCAATATTCAAAGGACAGTAGATTGATAAGATATACATATTCAAATTGGGTTGGTTCTACATATGATCGAAAGTCTACTTCTAGCTATACATTCAGTGTTGGTTCTGCAACATTTTCTTGGAAGACCAAGAAACAACTGACTGTATCTCTTTTTATAGCAAAGATAGAGTACAAAGTTGCAACATCAGCAACTTGTCAAATAATATGGTTGAGGCGATTATTAGAAGATTTGCATCATTTGCAAAATGAACCTACCTTGTTGTATTATGACAACAAGAGTACTATTCAGATGGCAAAGAATCCAGTTTTTCATAGCAGGACTAAGCATAATGAGATTCAACATTATTACATCAGAGAGTTGATTCAAGAAGGATAGATCGAGATGGTGTATTGCAGTACAGAGGATCAATTAGCAAATATTTTCATGGAGCCCTTAGCTTGTGAAAAGTTCCATAAGCTCAGAGATTCTCTGCAAGTTCTTCCCAATGGTCATTATGGGAGAGAATGAAAGAAATAATGCCCATTGGGCATATAGTTTAGTTTTGTAATTCTTTAATCATATTTGGTTGCCTTGTAATTAGAATATTTAGTTTGTTAGAAGTTTGTTAGAGATTTTCTTTTTAGCGCATTTGTTGTTTGTACAAGGACATGTAAACACTTCTTATTCATAGAAGTATTGTAAGATGTGTAAGATTTGTGAAAGCTATTGTATAAGGTTTGTCTAAACTATGTGAAAGCTCTTGAAGCTATTTTGCATTAATAATATTGTGCTTCCATTTGTGTGTGATATGCAAATCATTTTGGTGTTTTGTTTTTTGTCTCAATTTTCTTTCACCTTTATCATTTCCAACATTCTTGGAAGAATTGTTTTTTTTATTAGCATAGCAAAGGTTTTTTCTTGTGGACTCAATCTTTCTTCCAAAGGATTTTTCTCTTTCAGCGATCTTCTCAACCAATTGATCAAAAAAAGAATCTTTGACAGATTGTTTGCTTGCAAAGACTCCAAGTAGGTTGAATATGTAGGAAGAATAACTTTTATAAAGACAATCATATAAAAAACATCAATATTTACACCAACATCGACATCATATTTAATAGCATGGGTTTATGAAGCCAAACTCATGACATCACCATTTTTTTCAACTCAAAATTGAATAATTTCTACTGCAATAACATGAACTCCAATTCTGAGTGAGAATCATACAAGTCCTTCAATTGATGTCCTGCTTCCCAAAGAGTGTTGCACCCTTGTATATGACGAAAAACTTTGCCATCAATTGAGGCCCTCATCAAAGCCAATGCTTTTGAATTCTTGTGCTTTCAAGATTTTACTTCATTTGCTTCCTTTAGTTCAGTTGGTTTTGCATCCTTATCATAGATGTCGACTCAAGTCATTGAAGTTGAGAGTGTTATCCCCCTGTCTTGACCATTCTAGCTAGGTGTCCTTCTCAATTAGTGTTGTGCCAACAATTGTTTTGATTGAGTGCATTTTTTGTTATTAAGGGAAATGGATTGGTTCTTTATCGCTCCAAAAATGTTTTCTTTTCTATATACAACCAAACCAATATACCAAACCTCTCGATATGTTCGTTCTTCCTATATACCCAACAATATGTGAAAAACGGTTGTCTTTTCTATATACATGGCGGTACGTGAAAGAAACATTAAAACACATGAGAGCAAAATTATAGGTAGCATTTAGGTAGTACGTGAAAATGATTCATTCTATCAATGACTTATGTTTAGCAAGAAGTCCTATATGCTCGCAATTTCTTGCTTTTAGGTTTTATGTCTAGCAGTAGATACGAATGGGTAATGGAGGGGATATAGAAAAATGAAGTTTTATTCTTATTTCTTTTTGGCAATTTATAGAGACGATGCCTCAAACGTCATTGTTGCAGCTATGTTAGGCGTTAGACGCAGTAGTTTGAGAGCGACGACATTACTCATAAATGCAAATCAAAGGCATCGTGTATATCGAAAGCTATGATTGCACAATTTGTTTTGTTTTTGTAATTTAAAATGGTTTGCACAATGTGTTTTGAATTTGAAAAACAAAATTGACTTATTGATTATTTTAATAAGTCAAATATTAAAATTATCCAAAAAATTAATAAATGCTTTCAAATCAAAGGGCATGAAAATTATTTTAAGTTTATAAATATTAAATAAATTTATCCCTTATCTTTCCTTATGGATAGAGGGCAATGTGGAGAGAAATGAGAGAATTTATTGTGCCAACTATCTCCAACTTCAAATATCCAATGCATCAATTGACACGCCACATCCTACACTATCCTTCCACACTTGAGACGCCATTAGTGACTAGCCAATGAAGATATGAGACTACCATAAACAGCCAACAAACTCAATTTTTATCTCAAATGCAGCTTGCAGCAGATGAAACATCCAAAATCCTGACACTTTCAATTGTTACCATGCAATATCATGCAGTATTTAAATGCCAAAATCAAAGTGGCACAAATCTGAGGATGGAAACGCCAACAAACATGAATGTAATCAAAAGCTTGTCCGAGAAAAGAAGGCACAAGTATTCACTCCAACGCATTAGGAAAAAAACACAATTGTTAATGTAATTTAGAACACCATCCTCAACATAGAACTACACACCCAGCCAAAGGCAAAAAATACACTTCAAACAAATTTATGTAGATCTGAGAAAAAATTTAGCAGGCTATAGAGCTAGAAATAATGAAGAAAAATTAAACAAAATACTTGTGTCGCAATGTTATTGGCTGTAAATTTAATTTTCCCATTGTAGTCATTTAAAATGTCATTTGAATGCAATGAGTGTTACTTGAGACCACCCATCCCTAACTTAGCCCTAAACCTATCTTAGGACTTGTTTAGACACGTATCCAGCTTTCGTGCGGACCTTATGCATCCTTATAACTCTCAAAATCAGTCTCAAACACTCAGACACCCAGGACCCTAGTGCCTCAAGTTCTGCCACCTGGACATTAGCACCATACTTTGGACACTAGTGCCCCATGCTAGTGTCCCTGTTTGGCACTATTGTTCTTTTCCCTCTTTTCAGCCCTATCGGATATCTTTTCAATTCCAAAGACACTTAGGGTCAGCCTAGACCTATTTCAAACCCCACACAAGCACCAGATCAATATATATACATGACTTTTAGCCCTTTATTCACTTGATGGAAATCAGATGCCAATACACATAACAAGCTTAGAACAAGTAGTGCACAATCAAGGTTACTGATCCCTGTTCTACCCTACTTCTGCATACAGTGATCCACAGCCACCCTAAACTTAGAGCACAGAGTTTCAGTCTCAAGCCTCAAACAAAACACTCAAGCCGGCACTCATACTAGCATCACTTGCACTTGCACCAGCACTTCGATTAGGAGAACTACATCGGTCTTGATCCCCTCTCGAGGTATTATAAAGTAGGAAAATCTCAACACAACAGGGTGTTGTAGATGTCCAGCCTATCCCACTAATTTTTTTTCCTCATGGTGTTCATTCAAGCCCTTGCAAGCATGAAAACCTAGGTTTTTCAGAGGAAAACAGAGCTACAGGAAAAAATATTGATCGCACAGACTTAAAATTTGGACCAAAGCTAGAACAAGACCTGATCTACAAACCCAGAAATCATTTGTGGAGACTGAGTGGGACACTAACACTAAAAGTGGACACTAACACCCCGACGCTATTGTCCAGGGGGAATTCTGACACCTGGATCCTGCTTATGACACCCTAATCGGCATTTGTACCAATTTTCAGCCTCTAGATCATCCATCTCAGTCAATTTCCAACTAAGTATTCATTTGTGTCATTTATTACTATTTTTGGAGATATCAGATTAGGTCAATTTTCATACAAATCAGTGGGTATGTTTATTGCATATTTCTACCATGATTTATTGTCCTCATACCCTTTAACAACCTAGGGCTTAAACTCCATAATCCTTAAAAGTTAAATCAGCAGCTAATGGATGAAAAATGAATGAAGAGAATAATGAGGAAAAATCATGTGCTCTGATACCAATGTCAAGCCAGGGATAATGGACTGAATTCAAATGACAATTAATTTGATGCAAACCAAAAATGTATTTGATTATGAAGAAAGATTACAAAATATATAGCCACAAATGTGACCATTCACTTCACCTTCTAAGGTGACTATTCATCTACTACTTCGGGAAAAAAGCTCTCCTACACCTATGCACCTGGGATTAATTAATATTATGTACAATAATATTACAACCTTATGAAACCATAATATTGTTATGACATCTTTGGTGGTATTCTATACTCTTCTTTGAACGCATCATACACGCGCTCATACCACTTCCTCATCTTCCTTTTATAAGGATCAGTCATCTGATTGCTAGAAGTATGGGTCGAATATTTTTCTGCATGTGACCCGGATCCAAGAAGTGTTCAAACCAATATCTACCTTTTGTAATCCCTATCTCCTCATTCAACATTAGAGTTAGAATCATCCCCCATCTAAATTCTTCTCCCCTTTTATACGTGTCTCCGCACGCCATCACTACTTCCTTAACAATGTACTTCACATATTTATACACTTTTTTACACATCCCCTTATAAACTTTTCAACATCAACTTACATGTTTATCCAATAAACATACATTTGAAAATGTGTTAGTCTTTGTCACACCAAAATTACTCACAACTTTTGAAGTATGAGCCTCGCATTAGTTAAATCCTTCTTTAGGCACACAAATCTTGCCCAATTTGTAAAGTAATCCATCTTGGAGATAGTAGGCGTCTTGGGGTCAAAACTAGAAATGTTTTCCTTCTTTGCTTGCTGAAAATGCATCCTTAAAATTTGTAACATTCTCATATACTTCAACATATGCCTCTTGCAGAAAAAAATCAACCTGAATTATAGTGGCCAAAGCTGAAATCAATGGAGGTCTAGACAACATATCAACAAACTTATTGGTCACACCTCTTTTGTATTTAATAACCAAATAAAATTGTCACAAGAAACCCATCCATTTATAATGACATCTCTACTACAATTTTGATTAGACTTGCAAATATCAGAGGTTGATGATCATTATAAATAACGATTTCTTTTCCACTTTTTAACCGCTTAAACAAGAGCATACAATTCTTTGTCATACGTGCAGTGATTCAAAATTGACCCATGAAACAATTTTGAATGATAACATACTAACTTACCTCCTTGCAATAGGGCAGCCCCATAGTACTTGTCAAATAGTTAGGGCTAGAACTAGTGCATTGCTAATCTTTTGCTTAAAATTAACAAATGCATTATGTTGTTTCTTACCCCGAGCAAAAGCCTTACCCCCTGTTGTTATGAAATGTAAAGGTGTTGCTATGGTAGAGAAAGATTTGAAGCTCCTTGTCTCAGTCACATTGGAAGGTTTGGGCCATTTCAAAATGGCTTCTACTTTTATCAAGTTAAATCTCAAATTTCCATCTCCAATCACATGCCCCAAATAAACAAGTGATAGTTGTACAAACTCACATTTCTTCTCATTTAGCAACAACTTGTTCTCCGGCGATTTTACAAGCATTCACAAAAGTTTGTTTCTGATCAAGAACCCACTTCAACTGTCTCTTCATCTAAGGTGTCTGGATCACCTCAAATGTAGTTTTGTCATCTATAGACCCATGTTCTATTTGATCTTCATCCTTGACTAAAAACTCCCTAGAAACGGCTCTTAGGAATTGTTTCAAGTTACATGATTTATCTTCTTGAGAATGGTGGACTTAGCTTATTTTGCTAACACTTTGTAATCCAATTTGGATCATATCATGCCACCTACCCCACGAGGCGATGTCATCATGCCATGTCAACCAGTCAACCCCAAAGGCAAAAATTTCACTCTAGGAAATATGTTGGGTCACTTGTCATCAAAAAAAATAAAACTTTTCTGAAATACTTTTTACCTTGAAAGTGTTGTCCATGTCTAGGTTGTCCTATTGTTGGGTCAACTCATTTATCCCCCATGGAACCATGCACCCCCATAACCATAAATGGTCTTGGCATGGATCATGTGATCTTCGTATAAACTAGATGGCATCATGGTACCTCAAATACAATATGATAAAAATAAAATCTCAAATATTCACATGATAATTTATTTACATTAAATTATTGCGCATCATTAGAAAATAAAAAAGTAAGCCCAATTAATAGCATTCAATATCATAATAAATGTCACACATGCATGCCCTAGATCCAAGTAAATCCATGAAAATGTCTAAACCATAGAAAACTATTTGTTCCAAGATAGTTAGAGTTTGGATCGAGTTAAAATGCTTATGCCTCTTTAGTGCTAGCTTTATCCAATATTTTTAGCAAGGGACCTTAACAGGCTGCCTAGAAGCCTGCTTGTTTTGTACCAATTTCCCAAGTTAATATTAATATATTTCTTTTTCCAATCAAAATATAATTGTTAAAGAAATTTATGATTCATTGAGTGGCAAGCTTAACATTCATACTTGCTTCTTATTTATTTCATAATTTGACATGCAGCATTCAATACAAATTTAGTGAAACATTAAAACCATATGTAAAGTTCATTTTCGCTCAGTCCTATTCTAGATTATTTATATATATTGAACTTATCCTTTTTCTCCTATTGAGCGAAAAGGAAATTTATTGAGTTAATATATTCCATTGAAGAATAAGAATGAATGTTAAACTTCAAAGTACAAAGATCTTAGAAACCAACCATTTCAGATACAGAAAACCCCTTGCTCCACTTGATAAGTGTGCCAGAGGCAACTGCTGTTTGATGAACCGGAAAGGAAAAAGTGAAACCAAGCTCCCGTTGATGACCAGGTTCTGGACAGAACTTTTTATCTTCCTTTGTGACAAATTTTGCTAGTTCTGAAGCAATGTAATCAAACAGTTCCTGCAATCAAATTCCAACCAGTTCTAAAAATAGATACTTTCAAAATTCGTAAAGTAACCTATATGGCTAAAAGGAAGGGACAATTTGGACCATAGTTCAAATTCTCAATAACATACCAACCTTTTCTGTGCCAACCATTAAATTTGTAGGAATAGTAATTTGCAGCCCATAGTTCAAATTCTCAATAACATACCAACCTTTTCTGTGCCAACCATTAAATTTGTAGGAATAGTAATTTGCAGCCCATAGTTCAAATTCTCAATAACATACCAACCTTTTCTGTGCCAACCATTAAATTTGTAGGAATAGTAACTTCTGCAAATTCTTGGTCAACAACACGTCCTTCATTACCACCCAGCTGTACACGTAACACACGGAAATTGGTTCCCCCTAGATCCAAGGCATAGAAAAGGCCTTTCTCGTCTCTTCAATCCAAGATGAGGACAAATGAGGGAAAACAATGTGCAATCAGGGCTCAGAACTCTTAATCCCCACGTAATAGAATAAAAGCCATTATTCAATACAAAGAATAAGTGAAACCACAAGTCAGACACATTTGCATGTTGTTCAAATGGCAACCCAGCTTTATTTAAGAAGTCCAAACGATATGTTTGACATGTAACTGCAAACAAACCATAAAAGTGTTTAACTCATGTGTAAACATAGTTACCGTAATTGAAAAGTTTGGTAAGTTCCAAGGGGGAGGACCACTAAAGTTCAAGCAGGATTTGGAGAACTGTTCAGAATTATGGCTGATAAAAAGAAAAGTATGTACCATTGAGAATAATCACAAAATGGAATTCTTTAAAACAAGATAATTACTCACAATTACTGAAAATATATATTCTTCAGTGTTCATAAGATTTTAAGGTTGGATAAATACTGACCTCTAAAACCAAGTGAAACATATAATTGGAAGCAATGGCCTCCTTACACCCCATATACAACTAGAATCACCCAGTAATGATCTTGCTTCAAGGTTAATGGAAACCATAGGGCAATTACAAAATGAAATTATGAGAAAGTGACTTTAGAGTATATATTATCAAACAGTAAAGACGACAAAAATTTTAGAGTGTCACATGTTTTATGTTTTTGTATACATTTAGATGTTTTTTCATAAGAATTTGAACATATAATTGGAAGCAATGGCCTCTTTACACCCCATATACAACTAGAATCACCCAGTAATGATCTTGTTTCAAGGTTAATGGAAACCATAGAGCAATTCCAAAATGAAATTATGAGAAAGAGACTTTAGAGTATATATTATCAGACAGTAAAGACGGCAAAAGTTTTAAGAGTGTCACATGTTTTATGTTTTTCTATACATTTAGATGTTTTTTCGTTAGAATTTGACCAGGTTGAGTCCAGGCTGTTCCGCCTACCCAAAATGTTTTAGGTTTGAAAAAACCGAGTCAGTTTCGGATGAGAACTTGGAACTATGCAAGTAGCTAGAGTAACTTTGACAATGATATTCATAAAAATAAAGTGAAGAGAGGCTATAAAATTGAGAAGCATCCTAATAATCTAAATAGAGATGATCAATTAGATTGGATCCATTATTGGAAGCCAATTATTCACAAACTGAGAATTCTTAATGATCCATTAGGTGGAAATATTTAATGCTTGATAATTAATTGCTAGTACTATTACTGTTACATTTGAATTGTAAGTTTTCTTTATCTCTTGTTGTAAAAAGGAGTTATCTATATAAGGAACTCCAATCTGTAATTCCAATCACCCATCCTGATGATGGACCCACAAAGGATAACCCAAAAGATTGAATGAAACAATTTTCTATGCAATTTATTCGCAACTTTTTTTGTTAACTTACGTTGATAGGAATTTTCTCGTTGATGCTATACACATAATCATAAGTAATAAGTCATTATAGGGCTGACACTGTACATAAATCCTATATAAAAGTTCAATCAAAAAAGATAATTCAGCAAAGCTCCATGCAAAATCAAAAAAAATCAAGAATTAAGCATTTTTTAACAAAGAGTATTATGAACATGGAAAAATGTGAGTATCAAGGTCATAGAGAGCTTAAAAGGATAAAACTCAACAATTCCCTCTTCGGTTAAAGATAAGACAGTGCAAAACAAGGGATGGAAAGAGCTTAAACAAGAAAAAAATTCGAAAAAATTCCCTCATATAATAAAGATAAGACAATGCTTGCCTTCTTTTGTCCCTTAGGAGAAGCAAGCCTGTGATGATGAAAGCAGTTTGTCTGTACAAGAGTGGAAGTATTTCTGCAAGCAAGTTCTGCTTTCAGCTGTTGAAAATGATCAAAATCTTATTGCCCTCTTTGGCATTAGGATTGGACAGAGCTTTATGTTGTAAATCTCCACCTTTGTACTAGCATGATTATATGCTTCTTATCTTCTGGTTCTGATGACTTTTATGCTATCAGTTACCGGCAATTTGATGCATTTTTTGCTAAGTTAGGCCCCTCCCTAAGTATCTTTAGCCAAAACAAAATAATACAATGCAAAATGAGTAAAGTTTAAACCACACCTTTAATATCTAGCTACTAGAGGGGCACACTAAGAAAGTTGGGTTATAGTTGTTTAATTCAAACATATATTATGTATCAATACAACAAAGGAAAAGGATTTTTCTATGCAAATTCATCTCAGTTCTAGGAAGCCAGTATTTATTCAGACGGGTTGGCTATTGGTTAGGTGTTGCTGATTTAAATGAAACAATCTGAATGGCAATCTGTGGAAGCTTCAGTTCATTGTAGGAAATAGCACTATAAAATCTGCAATGGACTGAAGCTTCCACGTGATCGCCATTCAGGTTGTCTCATTTGGTATTACAAAGTAGATATAGAGCAATTTCATCAACTCACTTTCATATAAATTTACAATTTCCAGGACAAAAGTCCATGAAATTCACCAATACATTTTTAAAATCAAGTAAGTCCAAGGCATTCAGCTTCCCATTGGACCTTTACCAACAAATTATTATCTTCGTTTAGTGAGTTAATAGTGCAATTAAAATCCTTCAATGAAGGATTGGCACTCGTTACTCGAGGAAAATAAAAGCTGCACTGATACTAGTTTGATTAGAAAAAGCATGGAGGCCTTCAAAATTCATGTACGAAAAGAATCTCCTTACAGAGTTTTATGAAGCTACTCATTGTGGAAAGAAGATTGGTAAAGGAAATGATGGTTAAGGGTGGGCGAGTGGAGAATAGAGTCAGGAAGTTTGTCCTATATACATAGAACTGAGTTATCCTTTTCCTGGGATAAAGGTTATCCTTTTCCTGGGATAAAGGTTACATGGTTGCACAGGAGCATGGGTATGCACGGTGCAGGTATGCAGAACCCAGTACAAACACCCAAAACTTGGGGATGCGCAGGTGCAAGGATGCAGACTCCAGAGGTATGCAGGGTACAAACCCCCAAAACTTGGGTATGCAGAAAAATTAAATAGAAACATCAAATTTGAAAGTTAGAACTTGAATCATAACATCATCATGAAACTTAGTAAAACTGAAATCAATTACATCCTTTTTCACTTTTTCCCTTACAAGTTTTGGTGTTTTTCTAATAGCGTGTGTGCGAGATTTATGGTAAATACACCAGGTGCGCCAAAGGTGCATTGGGTTGTACTGGGTGTGTCTCAAGTGCAGATTTGGGTGTGTTTCGCATCCGCACCCGCACCCGCCTACCTGGTGCTGATGCATCTCGGGCGCACCACTATTTTGGTGGGGTAGTGCCCTGGATTTATGTTTGTTGTCATCTAATTTCTTGGAAGTCTACTGAAAAATTCAATGAATAGGAATGAAAATCCATGGAGAGAAATATGGAGCATTCGTGGACACGACTAACATGAGTTTATTAAGTCTAATGTGGAAGGATCTGAAAAGGTGTAAACAACTATCTACAACATAATCCAAGACCAGGTGTTTCTTGTTTAATATAACTGAAATGTTATTTCAATTGTTTGTGATTTAAAAATCCCGTCATTCTGCCAAAGCAAACAGATAAAAGATATTCAGTCCATGTTTGTGTAGGAGAGCTTGCCCCTTACTTTCTGGCTATAAAAGAAGTTGAAAGAGGCAATAAAGCATTGAATGGTCAAAGAAGGGTATTATGTATTATAAAATATTAGTTTGAAACAGAAATGTAAGCTAAAGTTAATAACATGTGGAATGAGTGCAGGTGAGATCATAAGGGGAGATACAGATGTTATTGAGATGAGAAATGAAGCTACCCCGTAGGCAATGTGTGCACGTAGGTTACAAGCATCTTGAGCAGATCGTTGTCGGAAGCAAGTCCCGCTTCCATGTGGTGTGCGAGCGAATCTGCCACCTCCCTCAGGCGAGGGATCGGAGTGGCGGACGCCGCCTCCATCTCTTTCACTATTGCTTCCGCCCTTCCCCACTCCCCACCTCCATCGCAACGCATTGCCGCCGCCACCTTATTAACCCCATAATACTTCCCCATTTCCGTCCTGCATGCCCTCCTTCCATGGCTTACACCCCGCCAATAATGGCTTCTCTGCGCTCTAACACTTACATGGTGAGGGATGGTTGCATTCAAGAGATTGGTGCAGATCGCCATGTTTGATCGATCGATCCCTCAACTTCTTGCTGCAAATCTAAGGATGTGATACTTACTATAAAGCGATCTGTACCCTCCACATTCATGCAATGCTATGCAACTAAAAAGTCAAATCATTAACAATTGCCAAACATGTCATGGCGTAGGGGAAACGCGCGGGTTTTGCACCCCTAGACCCACCACCTCCTATGTGAAATATGTATGTCTAAATCATTAAATTTATTAAACCCCAACTTAGTTTCGGACTTCCCCATGGTTTCAGTAGTTCGTTTTCCGGTTAACTACGTTAAAAAACAAATTAATCGCCCCCTTATTCGTGCTTATCCATAAATAAAAGATGGACTTTACTAATTTTAATAATTACAAAGCCCCATATATACTATCTTCTCTATCAATTTTGAGGTATTTATTTTAAATTTGGTTTTATATAATATTCAATCTTCTCTATTAATATTATTGATGAATTTATTTTATATTTGTCATCTTATTATTTTTATTTTTTTTATTTTTTTAAATGAAATAGAGTTTAATAATAATTTTATTATAAATAAAATATTTACAAGATTATTAAAAAAAAGGTGGTAGAAGGCATGCCACCAAAGTTAAATTAGGCAACGTCTAAGAAACAAAAGGCTCAAGGCCATAAAAGCAATGAACAAATTAGACCACACTTAAAAAAAACTCTAGTACATTAAGAAAGAGGGTAACTTAAGCAACAGTAACAAATAAACTAATGTAGGGTAGGTCATTCTCAAGAGGACCAACCCACCCAAAGTTCAAGAGATCTTTCTCGTCATCCACTAGGTCCCATTCAACGTCAACGTCTACTTGGTCAAGATTGTCTTTTTTTTCAATAGCATGCAGGGGCGAAATGGCTAAATTAAGTTGCAGGAAACTTTTATCAAAACGCTGAAAGGAGCCATCCTGGGAATTGCCAAATTGCAACCTCGCCTAAAGCTGGGCCACTAGAGGCGAGGAGTCCCACTACTGACAGTGTCGAGGTGGCAGAGGCAGAGAACCCAAGCCAGCATGTCGATCAACAGGTGGAACCCCAACCACCCTATTTCACCAAAGGGGGAGAGTGACATTGCTACGAGGCACTAGAGGCCTAGAAAAGATGGCGAGGCCAGTTGTGGCAAGAGCCACCCCCAGGCGGACCATCCCTGTCACGAGGTGGGGTGTCCATAAGAGGGGAAGCCAGCACGCAAGCAATAGTGCAAGGCGCATCACCCCAGTAATGGAGGAGCCGCTACAGGTAATCAAGTTCCATAGCCATTGTATTTGTTTGCACTTGAAACTACATAATAACAATAGAAACAATGATATTTTGTCATAAATAACAAATAGAGAATAAATGGAGTTATTAGAAAATATTGTTGAATTACGTTCTTTCCAAAGCCAAAATAAAAATTCCATTGAAAGCATGTCAAATGTGGATGAACTAATGAGGCAAACTCGAGTTATCCCCAAAGATAATATGGCACCAGGTGAAGGGAATGGAGCAAAATGGCTAAAAAAAATCTAGGATCCATAACTAGGCACACTAGGCCTTCAAGTAGTGCTAAAAAAGGTGCAATATGGTGTCAAGGTGGCGACATAAGGGACATTTGGAAGAGAAATCCCCGATTGGACCAGCATTTTGCTAATAGGTAGGCCTTGATAAAGCAAACACCAATTGAAGTGAGCAATTTTGGGCTCAGCAAAAGTAGACCAGATAGTGCGAAATCATTTCTCCTAGAGAGAAGTGGAGGAATGTATATCCCACCTCTGGTTGAGTTTATCCACCATATGCATGCATGTAGGGAGCTATTTATATCCTTTTCTAGCAATATAATTTTGGAAAGGAGCCTCTTTGTACCATTTTCAATCCTTCCACGAAGGGTAGGGAGAGGTGACAAAGATCTTGTGAAGGAACTCCATTGGTACTACTGCCACAATCTCATCATAAGATTTTTTGCGGCCAAATAAAGTTTGTACTTAGCTTGGAAGGTATTCCAAGGGATTCAAAATCAAGTTTCTTTGCAAAAAAGGTCTTGCAAAGTGTGGATACCTTTGTGATAGCATCTAGGTGCATGAATCCAAGGCATTTTTGTTAGGGTAACTACCTACATGTTTATGATTGATGACCACCAAAGTGATTGTTGGTTGATGGATAGCCCATCCATAAAGCTTGAACCGTTCCATAACAGCCAAGGTTTGATTTTTTCTAGGCTTTTCAAATACTCTTAATAACAAAGGTTCCCACCACTTTAATCGAGGCGACTAAAGTAAGGAGATTAGGAAATCCAAGCCCTTTCCAAGATGTGCACCCATTGGGGGACCCTTGAGCAATGCAATTCTTGATAAGAATCTTCCAAACTTTTTTGCCCTCCACTATGTGAATAATCCACTTAACGCACAGATCAGAGGCTTGATGAGAGATATTAATGAGGCCCAAACCACCAACCTCCCGTGGAAGACAACAATAATCCCAGGCAACTCTATGGAAATGCTTGCCAGAGGAGGGATTGGCCCAGATGAAGTCCCTAGGTAATTTTTTGAGTTTATTGATGACTTATTTACTGGGCACCTAGCATGAGGAGTAATACTAGCAGAAAGCACTTTAGAGAAATTTTGGAATTCACTAACCAAGGAAAGTGGCTTAATGATTTAATACGAGAGTTTTTTCCTCAATACAATCAACCACATATTGCCAAAGTCAAGAGGGGGAGGCCTGAAAGGTAAAAAGGATCCCCAAAAATTTAAATATCCCATCATGTTGAAGTTAGTACCAATTGTATTGCATCATACAGGCACATTATGGAAGATAGGACTACCTATAATACCACATTCTATGCCATTGAATGGCGGAGTAGGAGGTGAGATAAAAGACCTCTAGGTAGTGCATTGCATTGGCCACAATATCCTCATCCTCAATGACCATGAAAAGAGTCATCAGTGAAGTAGCCATTGAGAAGATGTTGGGGTTCTTTTGAAGGAAGGGTTATACCATGCACCAAGCCTTATGACTGAGCGTTGGCCAAGAGATATCGAAAGTCCTATGTTGTGACAACATACAGGGATGGGGCCAACGGACAACATTGTCCAGTGGATCTGAATAGGTTGAAAGGCTTAGAATTGACACCATTAATGGAGAGATATGCAAAAGCATCAAAAAAAATCATGTGCACGGACTAAATGAGAGTGGATCATGTTGGTTGAATATTTTGTCTATCAGCGTACTGGTAAACAAAATAGGTCTGATCAGCCAAAGTAGGAAGATTAGTCATCCAAATGTGTAAGTTTATCACATCAGAAGGAGACTGCTCTCTCCTCTCATCAAGGGGAGGTTCCCTGTGGATATGCTATATATATGTATAAACAGAAAATAATACTCAAGGGTAGAACAAGCCATCCATCTCTCTTTCTTTAGAGATGATGTGTGTAAAACAAAGGAAAAACTCAAGGGAAATGACAGACAACACTCTTCTTTCAGAAGAACTATTCAGCCAGCCACAAGAATACTCTTGGAAATAAAAGCAGAATGTAATTGAGGGTGTAGTAACCAGCAAATCGAGATACAGCACAAAGTCTCCACCTAAAATGCTCAAGAGTAATATACGAAGGACAATGAGGGCACAAAGTCTTCTCAAAGTCCTTTACACAGCAATGAAAAGAAAACACATTGAAGGCAGCTATGGGGACACAAAGTCTCTCCACAATTGATTCTTCAAGACACCTTCCTGACTAATTTTACTAATCCTGCTTGTTAAATTAATGGAACAAAAAATATATCAAGGAAAAAGACATAAGAACAGTTTCCTCAACAATAAAGATATCACAGCATAAGGTCTGAAAAAGTCCCTTGCTTTCTTATTCTAGTAACAAAATATGATTAACAGACTGAGCACAAAGTCTCAATGATGCCTCTCAATTTGGGCAGAGTTTCATTCAGATTGTCAAAAAAGAGATCCATTTACAATGAAAGAAAGTCCCTTATATAGCCACTTCAAGAAGGAATCAAGAACAGTAATACATCATGATGCGTTAGGAACTGTTAGGAAGACAGTCTGGAACTTTGGGGCATTTTACCCATTTGATCTTCTCAATGTAGATAAAGAAGTCACGCTATTGAAAGATTGCAACTTTCAATGTCCACCTGGCGGTCTGATATTGTCTTCATCATTCCTCCTTTTTTGGTTAATTGAATCGGGTCCTGGATTCATTCGTTGTTCTATCTTTCCTCGCTTTTTGTTGGTTTTGGTCTTGAATTCTGGGAATGCATTCAGGTCTATAAATTCAAAGGATCAATGGCTATTTTATGGGCTTTAAAATTGACATTTACATGCCTGTCGATGTGCTCTCAACGGCTAGTTCACTGTCTTGAATTTGACATCTTCGGGCACGTCACCCCTTGGTCCTCTTTCGACTTTTAGCTTTGCCCTTTCGGGCCTTAATAAATGATCCTTGAATGGGTTGGAAAGAACCCTTTACTTTGGCCATCGATAGTCCCCCACAAGACCACCTGCCCTTCGGGGTCCTTCGGCAGCCCTTTGCCTTGGCAGTTCCCGCAAACAAATCCCTGGGCTTTCTCCCGTGAACGTTTCCTCACGCATTTTATTGCAGACATTTTCCTCGGGGCAAATTCTTGCAGACAAAAAGTCTGGGGAAAATTACTGCGGACGAAAAGTCTGTGGAAAATTCTCGTGGACAAAAAGTCTGCGAAAATGTTGACTGCTCTTTGAAAATTCCTTCGGGGTCCTTTGACCCGCAACTTCTTCGAATTCCTTCAGACAAAAAGTCCAAAGGAATTGCTTCTTTGCCTTGGTTTTTTTCAACTGTTTTAAACAAAAATCTGAAATATTTACTTAACTGTTTCCTTGAAAATAAACCTTTCTGAAGGGTGTTTTGTCCAATTAAGTGTCCTCTGCAAGGGCACATGTCCTTTAGGAAGCCCTTTAGAATTTTGCCTTTTGAATTGTTCCTTTGAATCGCGGCTTTGAGCCATGTTTTGGTTCAACAGTTCAAACAAAGCTTTGAAAATGTCTTTGAATCTGCTTTTGAAGCTTGAGACGTTGAACCAAAGGATGAACTGAAAGAATGAACCAACTGAGTGAACTATTTGGTTGAACCAAAAGACACTGAAATAAAGGGAATGAACCACCCGAGCGAAATAAAGCGTTGAACCACTTGGTTGAATCGTTCCTTTGGTTGAACCCACCATTGAACCTTGAACCCATTGAACCTTTGAACCAAAGTGGTTCAATAGTTCAACGGTTCAATGGTTCAAGTCTCTTTTTGCACTTAGATGCTTGCCGATGGAGATTTTCAACTAAACCAAAGCTCTAAACTAATCCTTTGAACCAAAAGACATTGAATCAGAGGATGAACCAAACGTTGAACCTACTGCTAATGTTTGCCGATAGAGATTTCTGTTTGAACCAAGGTTCTGAACGAATCTCGGAGAATGACTAAGTGTTGAAAACTGATTCTTTTGACTGAAACCGCTTGTAGAAGCCTTTGAACCTGTATAAATGAACCTGCTTGCACAGTATGTAGACTTCTCTTCCTGCTGAGTCCGTAGATTCAAGCCTGTAGAGTCTGTAGATTTTCTGAGAAGCTTGGAAAATGAGGAATTTGAATGTCTAGGACAAATTTTGGAAATGGAAGAGACAATTTTGGTCTGTAAGACCAAAATAGTTCAAATGTTGTCCCAAAAATGACTGCTATTTTTTTTGGGGGACCACAGATCCAAAACCTAGAGTTTGTAGCATGGCAAGGATAATGTAAGATACCCTTCCCAGATGGATGAAGTTTTTGTGATTAACTTAGTTTGATAGGCGTGTCATTCTATCAAACTAATACCATAACAATGCATTAAATGCAATAGTGTTCAGATATAAATATGCACACAATCTGATAATCTTACTTTATCACTTCTTCCTTCAATATTAAGGACTAATATATACATTATAGCAACTCAAAATTACATCTCAAACTCATTCATATTCATAATGAATAGTAATTGATGAATAGACTTTAAGCATTCACACTTAGAAAGGAGTTACAGCTATAACTAATGCATACAAAGGTATTTTGAGCTTCAAATATAACTGCACAAAATTTAATATCAGACTCGTGCAAGCTTAGAATATAAAACTAAGAGCAAATTACAATAGGTCAAAGCTATGTTAGATCATAGAGATACAATCTAGGCTTGCATTTACAGTCAAGACAATACATATAATGCCCAAAAATGAACAACAACCTTAAATATTTGTCATTGTTAATAGTATAATAAATAATCAACATTACACAAGTAAGAAATTGACTTTTAGACCTGGTAACTGGCTGTCATGACTGGTATTAGCTTATTGTTATGATGAATGCCTCTCAGACTTAGGTGTTCAACTCCCATCTGCTCCCACAACCCACCTTTATGCTGATGGATACTTCTAGGTTACATGCCCATGCTCAGTGTGTATACACCAAAAATATAACCCTTTGGGATAATAATATTCTTAGACCTCGAAAACTAAATAAGGATGATAACCATCAATCCTCAAACTAGATGCTCTAATCAGTTAAATAGCCATTTATTTGTCGTTCTCTTAATTTGGTCTCCATAGCAGACTCACCAATTTGCATTGTAAGCCCAAGTAGAAGACTTGAATGGTCTCCTCCAATAACTAGCTAGGGTGGAATCATTTCACACCAAAATTGGATGCCCTAGGGTTTCTTTGTCCCCAAAGCCAAGTACTTCGAGAGCTCTCCAAACGTGAAAATAAGAAATAAACCAAGCATAAAACAAATGAGCTCTAATCTCCCCTTTATATGTAACTTGTACTTTTCTCGCCAACTCTCCAAAAGCTTCTATTTAAATTTCACTTTTAATTTAAACTCCTCTTTAACTCTAAAAAATACCTTTTTATTAAAATAATGATAATTTGACACACAAGGTCCTTGTTTAATGCTTTCATGATTTAAAACATTTCATCTCGGTTCCGACAAGCTATAACACTAAGGTGCCTTTTAAATAATTTAATTAATATTTGGTAACCTTAGTAAATTAATTAAAATATAGCCATTAATATAATAATTTTGTAAAAACTATCAAAATGTATCAGAATCGAAAACTAACTGCACTGGAGCGATCTCTATGAATAGTAATGACAAACGGAGTTGACTGAGTGACTTTCTATAAATATAAACTCCCTCCAAAAATCTTGGAGCCCAAACTAGAAGCTAAAAATAACATCTGAAAGCATCAAATAACTCCTCTAAATCATCTAAGTATATTGATAACATCAAATTACCCTTTTGATCAAGCAGACATAAACCCGTAAAACCATCTCGAACTACAAAGCAATAGAACCCTAAAATGGGGACATTACAGTCCTCCATTCCTAGAGATTGCTTGCCCTCAAGCAATCTACAATTGCAAACCAATCCAACTACCACAATACCCAAAGTCAAAGCAAAATACCAACTGCATATATCCACCAACCACCCAGATCCAAAATGATCTTGCAGAATGTTCCAACCTTTAACATATGTATGTAGCTGAAGCCCAAGATGCTATCAAGCTCTATCCATTGGTGAAGCCAACCACCTAGCATTAAAATTCATGAATCCCAAATCTAAAAAACATCTTCATCATGCCCACTCCAAGTACTATGGTGATAAACCTCACGTATCGTAATTATCCATAGGTGGACTCCACTTGGGTCCCATGGACAAATTGGAAGTCCAACATTCCCAATGCCTATTGACTTTCGTTGTGCCACTCTAATAACCTTAGAAATCTAATTGAACCAAGTCTCAAGATCTTATTTTTGAAGGCAACCAATAGGAGAAAATAAAGTAGGAGACTTGTAAAATTTGGATTCATCACCTGTGGTTAGAAACATATCATACCAGAGTGGACTCGAAACCCCCTTATTCAACCCACCTCTATGTGACATTAAAGACATGGCCAAATCTTGTGTATGTGGGCTGAAAGTAAATTGATGAATACACCTCATTATGCAATCAAGGTGAAATTCACCTGTTTGGGTCAATGGAATCCCATAATAGTCATGAGGATTCCCTCTTTCACTACTATTATCAGAAGATGACTCATGGCTCAAAACATGTTGGACCAAATTGGCAACAACACCATCCACTCCCTTTGTAGCCCTAATGGCAAGGTTTCTATCTGAGAGCAATTGTAAGTACCCTGATTTTATGTCTTCAAATTTGATGCCTTAACTCCTTCCCTTAGACCTTCCTATCCCACTTCAAAATTAATTATCCAAATGAGATATTCGATGAACTTATCTATCTTATCAAAGTGAACCAAGATTTGCTTAACCTCATCCTCAATGCCCTATAACTGTTTCTTCCATTTATGCCTCTCACTAGGCCAAAATTCATGATCAACTGCATAAAATTAATTTCCTAATTTGATCTCAGGTGTAAGAAATAAACCATCATGAATGCTAGGTTCCTCAATGGAAGATGCCCTGCCATCCTCCTAAAAAGAATATGGAATAATGTTATGGTCCAGCATACAAGACTCAGATGAAACCATCTTCTCTGTACATGGCTATCCAATAACAATCTCTACATTACCAATGTAGAACCTTGTGCCCATTTCATTGATGACGCCTAAACCTATAGCCAAGATCGAAGTGTCTACATCATCAACAATCCATCCCACACTGAGTGGTCTCCTATGAATGTGAAAGATGCCCAACACTGGTGCATAGAAATGCATACCAACCCCTACCAAGCTACTGGTATAAAACAAAACAACACCATGCAATCTATAAATCATGTCTATGATGGAGCAAAAAGCATCTCCAATGTCACATGATGATAAGGACTTATCATCAAACTAATCTCTGACACCATGGCGGTGATTCCAGTCCCTCCTATCCATCTAAACAATTGTTGTCCTCAAAGTGTACCCTGAAAACTCTCCAACTAGCAAAGTAGGACAACCATCATTCAAAAAGGTAGGATGTAGAAACCAATTGGTTAGGGCTAGAATACTCCTACCATCATGCATAACTCCACCAAATGACTCCATGACATGAATCACCTATCCTAAAATCCATGGGACCTCATACCCATCATTGACTAACACAAGAGGTACTTCACTCTCACCATGTGTATCGCCATTATCCTCCTAAGATATGGCTATCACAGACAACTGAGTCTCTATTATAGGTGATGAACATTGAGCCAAACTTAACTCCAAGTAAAGCTCATCAACATGGATATTGGATTCTTGAAGGGCCATTTGAGTGTTCTTCAAAGAATCCACTGTAATCTCAAGCTCATGAGAGAGCTTATCAACTTCCTCTTCCTTCCCTCTCAATGCATCTAAATACATTTCAGTGAGGTTGAGGAGATGGTCACGATCTAAAAGAAGATGTAAGTAGTCAGATTTCATTGCTACCAGACTTTCCTTAATTACTTATAGACTATCTAGAGAAGATTCTTCTTCAATTCCTTTGTCTTCTTTCAAGTTGAACCTTCTAAAGGTGATCCTCAATCAGTTTGTGCATTCTATCATAATGAGACAAAACAACAACAATTTTATCCTCACACACTTTCAACTGGTTCTCTAAATTATGTGGACTATTGGGTTTATGAATAACTTTTGCTTCACATGAAGAAGCATCAAATTGTTCTTGAAGTGCTTGAGTCACACAATTGTTTTCTTTTGTGATATCATCCATGGATACATTCAGATTTAGAACTAGGATAATGCTAATTCCACCTATAAAATCATCATCAATACCCTCATTAGGTGTTGCAACACAAGTGGGCTCAATTTGCTCATTATACTCATCATCCAATTCATTATATGATGGCCTATTTTCTTCCTGTAGAGAAAGTGAAACCTGTATACCAAATGAGATCAATTCTTTTACAGACAATTGTTCCTTGAACTTCTCAATTTTCTACTCAACCAATCTTCTTGTGAAATCATATGCTACAATTGAGACATGTTGCTCTTTTCTCTAAATCACCAATAAATATGATTGTAACTACTTGTAAACATTATCACCTTCATCTATAATCAGGGATAAAATAGTTATTATACTTGTTTTAACATTATCTGAATGATGTCTTCTGATTCTAGTCAAGAAGCAGTGGAACATCTAAAGAATCAAATCATCACACCTAAGATCAGTCATAAAGACACATGACCTAACCCTTGCTATAATTTCTAAAATTTTAACTCTCTTTCCAAAGGTAGGGCTTTTGACATCATGTAACCCATGAAAGCTCTCCACAATTAGTTGAAGTATCTCCCCCATAAGGTCATCGTCATAGGGTGCTTTAGGGGTTGCAATTCTTGTGATTTCACTAATGCAAGTGACAACTACAAGTCTTATCTTTGCATCCTGATGTCTCATAAGCACTAGCTTAACCAAAGAGTGCACCAATGGAGTCATAACTTGATGCATCAACTGAGAAGGTAATTTATCAACCTTATATAGACAATTTCTTGCTTCCACTAATGTGCTAAGAACAACTTTTGACTGAGGTAAGTGTTCTAGCTTCTTACCTATAAGTTTTAGCTTCTCTTAAAAGACTCTAGTAGCCTCTTATTCTTTCAACCATGTATTCCATCTCTTTTTAAAATCAACCAGATTTTGCTTCATAGATTTAAGTAAAGAGTTCATTGGATCACTGAGAGTAGTCATGATGCCCAACTAAAATTTTGATCTAAATTTTTTGCTATGTAAATTTGGTATTAAATCCCACTAGCTGGTAGAATCAATAAATTTGATACCACTGTAAGATACCCTTCCCAGATGGATAAAGTTTTTATGATTATCTTAGTTTGATAGGTGTGTCATTCTATCAAATTCTATCAAACTAATACCATAACAATGCATTAAATGCAATAGTGTTCAAATATAAAGATGCACACAATTTGATAATCTTGCTTTATCACTTCTTCCTTCAACATTAAAGACTAATATATAAATTATAGTAACTTAGAATTACATCTCAGACTCATTCATATTCAGAATGAATAACAATTAATGAATAGACTTTAAGCATTCACACTCGAAAAGGAGCTACAGCCAATGCATACAAAGGTATTTTGAGCTTCAAATATGACTGATTAGAATATATAACTACTCAAAATTTAATATCAAACTTGTGTGAGCTCATAATATATAGCTAAGATCATATTGCAATAGGTCAAAGCTATGACAAATCACAAATATACAATCTAGGCTTGCATTTGCAGTCAAGGCAATACATATAATGCCCAAAAATGAACATCAACCTTAAATATTTGTCATTGCTAAAAATATAACAAATAATCAACATTACAAGAGTAAGAAATTGACTATCAGACTTGGTAACTGGCTGCCATGATTGGTATTAACTTGTTATGATGAATGCCTCTCAGACTTAGGCATTTAAATCCCATCTGCTCCCATGACCCACCTTTATGATGATGGACACTTCCAGGTTACACACCCATGCTCAATGTGTATGCACTATAAATATAACCCCTTGGGATATCAATATTCTCAAACCTCTAAAACTAAATAAGGATGATAACAATCAATCCTCAAACTAGACCCTCTAATCAGTTAGATAGCTATTTATTTGTCATTATCCCAATTTGGTCTCTGTAGGAGACTCACTAATTTACATTGTAAGCCCAAGTAGAAGACCTGAATAGTCTCCTCTAATAACCAGCTAGGGTGGAATCATTTCACCACCAAAACTAGATGCCCTAGGGTTTCCTTGTCCCCAAAGCTAAGAACTTTGAAAGCTCTCCAAAGGTGAAAATAATAAATAAACCAAGCATAAAACAAATGAGCTCTAATCTCCCCTTTATATATAACTTGTACTTTTCCTACCAACTCTCCAGAAGATATTTAAAATTCACCTTGAAATTAAACTCCTCTTTAGCTCTAAAAAAGACCTTTTTATTAAAATAATGATAATTTGACACACAAAGTCCTCGTTTAATGCTTCCATGATTTAAAACATTTCATCTTGGTTCTGATAAGCGATAACACTAAGATACCTTTTAAATATTTTAATTAATATTTGACAACCTTAGTAAATTAATTAAAAATAGCCATTAATATACTCATTTTATGAAAACTACCAAAATGTGTCAGAATCAAAAACTAACTACACTAGAGTGATCTCGATGAATAACAATGACAAATGGAGCCAATCGAGTGACTTTATATAAATAAAAACTCCTTCCAAAAATCTTATAGCCCAAATTGAAAGCCAAAAATAACATCTGAAAGCCTCAAATAGCTTCTCTAAATCATCGAAGCTCACTAATAACATCAAATTACCCTTTTGATCAAGCAGATACAAACCCATAAAACCATCTCCAACTACAAAGCAAGAGAACCCTAAAATGGTGACATTATAGATAAATGACCATTCAATGCAATTATAGGCTTTATCGAAGTCTATTTTGATGAACAATGTCTTTCAGTATGACTGTCGAGCCCATTCCATGCCTTCCCACACTACTACGACATTATCTAAAATATACCGACCTTGAATGAAGCCTATTTATTTAGGCTAAATGATCAATGGTAGCATATGCCTAAGGTGAAGAGTGAAATCCTTGGCAATGGTTTTGTAAGAGACGTTAAGCAAAGTGATAGTATGCTAATTATAAATGAGTTTAGGGTCATCAACTTTTGAGATGAATTTGATATGTCCTTCATTGATGGTTGAGCCCAAAATCTATGAATAGAAGGTTTCGAGGTAGACATGGTAAAGGTCATCCCCCACAGTATCCCACATTTTCTTGTAAAATTTGTAGGGGAAGCCATCATAGCCGCGGGCTTTGTCATTGGTCATTTACATCAGGATTTGAAGAGATCCTCCAGAGAGAAGAACTTGTCAGAAGTGACCATTTGGGTGGAGGAAACTTTAGTGGGAACCACTAAGAGGTTCTGGTTTAGGACCCATTGGCTTTATGTGGATGGTGATTGGGCAAAAAAGACTTATCAATATTGTTTGGCAAAAGCCTTAACCATCTTATGTGTATTCATAAAGCATTGCCCATTACTCTAAAGGGTTACTATTTGTTGGGTGATAGATTTGGCCTTGAACATGTGGAAGAATTACTTAAAGACCCAGTCACCCACTTTGAGCCAATGCATATGAGCTTGAAGTTTATCCCCAAGAGCATTATATTGATTAACAATTTAGATTTTATGGTGTAATTTGGCCACCTACAACTAGAAGGTTTCACTAAACGGGTGTTGCCCTGGTGAGCCCATCACCTAGATCAGTTTAAAATAGGTGTTGGAGTAGGATCCCCATTAAATCTTCGCTAATTAACACCTGTAAATGCATAGGAATCTAGCCATTTGATTGATAGCATCTGCCCACTAATGGGTCTATCCTAGCTGTTGAGTAGGCATAGGAATAAAATTCTAGACCCACTTGATGTGTGCCATAGTGAGATCATGATCTAAGAAGACCATATTAAGAAATAATTGTGTATTATGAAATATAGGCTTTTTGAATAGCCAAGTAATATGAAACCTAATCGAAGATTGGTTGGATAAAGTAAAATCTTATAGGTCTTTCACTAGTGATGAGAACCTGTTATCAAAGGAGAAGTATGGTTGAGAAGAAATCATGGCACGATCAAGCCATTTAAGGACCCTATCGGACCCACCTCAAATATTGGTTCAAGTGTATCAAGCTTTCTGAGTGGGGTGTCACCCAAAATTAGGGTCATAAAGGCCAAATTTATTTTTCATGTATAACCATGCATCCCTTTTGTCGGTGGCCCATCTCATAGGTTGATTACCAAATTTATTGGTTGATTATTCAACCATATTAAAATCCCCATAAATAACCTAATGGGTATTAGGAAGAGAATCAATAATCCATCACCATAAAGTTGTACATCCATGAGCATCATTCAAGGCATAAACATTAACAATGCTAAAAAAATGATTCTCAATATTGAAGAGGGCCCATATGACACAGTGGGAAGGGTCCTTTCTAGATGTCCTAAAATGAGGCCATCATTTTGGTGCAATAAATGCCATAATTCCATCATGACCTACCTCGTGTTCACTAGAAAACACTAAACTATTAGGCTAGATAACTCTAGTAGCAACCATGAGAAGGAAACCCACCACCTTTACTTCTTGAAGGTAGAGAATGTCTAAATCTACAAACTTACTTCTAAAATCTTGAACCACATACTTATGGACCGAGTTTGTTACACCCTGAACATTGCATGAGAAATAATTCATAGATTACGGGTGTGAAGAGACGTATCCTCTACATCTAGCCCTTCAAGGGCTTCATATCTATTCTTTAAGAAATGATACGAGTTGGCTAGGATAAATTCTAGTTGCTAGGTAAATTCTATTGCATACTCTGAATCTTCAAAAACATCTTGATGAACAGGGCTTTGAGATCGAATCTGAGAGTTCCAAGAGGGGCTATGTGAGAACTTACCAACACTAGTCTGATTGACTTGTGATAGGAAAGCTAGATATCTGATGAAACTTGAGAACTAAAAATAACATTCACCGCCATGGACATGCTTTAAAAAAGAGGCTAAGATGGTGTTACTTTTGTAGTTGTTGGTTCCTTGATAGGGATCATTTTATGAGGCACTTTTTTATTCAATGATATTGAGGGTTTAAGTACATGAGGTGCAAAACTAGAGGAAGGTTTGTTAATATTCCCATTACATACCTAAGTAGGTCCTTTGTTGTTATTTATCTTATTCCCCCCCAATAGTTTACCATTTGTCTTCTTGGGTATTCTTACGAGACATAGTCATTGTGTTAGAAGGGGCCCTATTATGGGGGAGGTACAGTGGGTAGCCCTTAATTTTATGGTTTGTGGTTTGGTAATAGAAACATGTGTTAGGTAGGTTGATATACAAGATTCTCTAAGAGTACCAGGAATCACCAGCTTGTATTTTGATAGATTCCTTGAGGTCCTTACAAAGATCAACTTCCACATATACCCTCCTTTGTGGTTGGGCTAATTAGAATCTCTAAGATTCATGAGTGATAATATGGCATATGGATCGATATATTTAGTCCAATAATGGCCAGCAAGGTAGGGGTAAACTTGGGAACTCAACCTAAACAGGGACTTCCAGAGCAGCTTGCTCTGAGACAACAAAGTCATTGTTCCAAGGGGATAACACTAGGAGGGAATTTCAGACATACCAAGTGATTAAATTATTTAATATGACACATCTATGGGTGGGGTCAGAAAATTTTAACATAAATAAGCCTTTGGTCTTGTTCTAGATGCTTTCAATCTTAATGCCATGGCCCATCTAGGTGGATTGAACCTAAGATTTGAGCATGCTTTCAAAAAAAATGCGGTCGATAAAGTAGCCTATGAGGTAGAACTATTCTATCCATTAACAAGTAGAATCAAAAGTAGGCTAAGAAAGAATAACATTAGGAAGAGAATCCTTACCTCGTGATATACTATCAAGATAAATGTCCTTAGACACTTGTTAGGTGGGGCCATTGTTGAGTGTTCCTCCTTCGATCATCATGACTTCAATAGCCATATGGGAAGGTGGGGAGGCCATTAAATAACACACCCAAAGGGCAAAGATATTAAAGCTCAATTAATTTTATTATCTCGTGGGGATGTAGTATGGTAGGGAGGTCCAATGGTGAAAGGACTTTGGCTCTCAATGCAAGGCATAAGCAAACCCTAGCAGAGAAAAACTCTCTTCTTTTGGCCCTTTTACTTTTTGAAAAGAAAGAGAGAATTACACTAATAAATTTGAAAACACATAAGAAAATAAACTTATACTATAAAAATTCATATGTATTGTTAAAAATAAACATTTCATTATTTAACACCTTGAAGGAGGTCATGTTAATAAGTGAATTCAATGCAAGGACATCAAACAACCAATTCCTAAATTTGAGAAATAAAGAGGGTGTGAAAAGAAAATTGTTGTACTTTAAAGAAATAAATAAATCAACATTGAAAACGGATCTCACAAGGTGGATGTGGGATTGTTACGCACTATGAAGTAAATTTATTTGGATTATGTAGTCTCTATGATATGGCTATATACAATGACATAAGGACATGGTTGTATAGAATGGTATAAGAATATGGTCAAGTTTAGGTAACAACACTTATATAACACATAATGGTCAACATGTTTGGGATTAATTTATTTGTTCATAATTATTTATTTGAGATTGATGTAAATGGAAGTTGAGGACTACCCTATAGAGTTGAAATCATAACATCTTCCAATATATGTAACAATTGACATGCAAATAAATAGTCAAAGAGGACAATAGAGCCACCACAGTCAAAATAAGATGCCTCTTTAGGGTAAAAAATTCATGATGTATGAGAATAAATAACTCTTTACTACAACCCTTGAAAAACATCTACAGGAAGCAGATAATAGTATATCATGTACATCTAATAGTATATCATGTACATCTAGTTTCTCAATAAATAATAATATGTCAATTCCTGTAATTGACAAAGCACTGAATGCGTGCAAAATACTTAACCCTAAGGAGGAAATTACAAGTAGCTTTCCAAAAAATCCATGATACGATGAAGAGTTCAAGGCAACAAAGAGAACTTAGGATGGATAAGAAAAGAAAGTTATACAAGGAGGAAAGAATTGATTTTTCTTGGGAAACACAACCCTAAAATCTTTTGAGTGAGCTATAACAAAATTAAAAAAAAAACAAAGATAAATATTACATATACCTAATGCTTAGGATATGCAAAGTCACTCTATGAAAGAGAAAATAAAGACATCCCCCGAAAAATCAACACATAAATTGAGTTCTTCTATGCAAAAGACATTAATCAAGGTAGAAAGAGGATTGCAGGCAGTAAGGCATAAGACATAGATGGATTGTAAGCAAAGTATTTAAAGTGAGTCTCAAAATTTCTCACACTACATATTAAATTGTGTTGTTTGAGAAGGCTTACTAGAAAATTGGACAACTAGTGTTGTATTTGTGTCTATAAAAGCATAGATATCAATGACACACCAAACTATCCTACTATCATGATTCAACCTCTCCTTGAAAAACTATTTGAGAGCATGGAAAAATTAGCAGTTGGGTAGAAAAAGAGTGGAAAGGAATGAAGAGATAAACATATTCCATACCAAATGACTCCATTATCACCATTTGTGTCACTCTTAGGCACTTGATTGAAAAAGTATGGGAAGACTAAGGTGAAAAAGTTTTTAATTGCTTTATATACACCAAAAAAGCATTGACATGGTGCCTAGAAGAAAATAGTAGAGTAGGATGGGAGTGTATATACTCATATTTGGTACAAGCAAAGTTTCATAGTATGTTTTTCATAGCTTTGCATGTATAAACCTTTTGAAAAAGAGTTAGGCATTTAATGACATAGTCTCACGTGGACCTTTTCAGTTCCATGTTCTTATATCACTTTATCTAATCTTTTATATTTTTATATTATCCATTGTGCCATTATCAAGTGTGCTTCAAGTATCCCTACCTGTATTTTGATCATCTCTATGTTTTTAACCCCTAGACACTATTAGTTGTCCCCTGACACTAGTGTGAACGCTAGTGTCCAAAGTTAATGGTAGTTTCCAACCTTATATTTTGACCATTTTTTGTACTTTTCACCTTGTTACCATTTGTTAAGACCCGTGTGTTTATTTTATTATCAAATTTTTATGTGCCACTAGGTTCTTATTCAGAATCAAAAGAGTTCCCTAAATATACAAAGTCATGGTATAATTTATTTGAACCAAGAAAACTTCTCAATTAGCATGTACTTTGTCTTATTAAAAAGCTATTGAATTACATCATATACCAAATTTATATAACTAAAATTTTGGGGTATTCAAAAGTAAATTTACACTTACATTGCTTGTACCAAGGTTTGTAATAGGACAAAGAACATATATTTGCATGATCACCATCACACACACATACCTAAGAAGGAGAACTACATGCAATTTTGAGGCCCTCTGTAGAGTATATGTTTATATAGGTAATAGTTAGCAACAACAAGGTTGATAGGGTTAGCTTGACTCACATGTTAACCCATTTTTATTGAGTCACTAGAGGTCAAAGGCAAAGGAACTAGGGTTTTTCTTATTAATTTTATTTTACATATAATTATATATGTTTTGGAGGTCACTAGAGTTACAGGTGACATCACAACTCTAGGATAAGTTTGGATCTATTTCAATGCATATTTAGGGTTGGACACTTGTGTCGATGTTTGGAAACCTACGTTGATACTAGTATCTAGGCTACAGGAATAATCAGAATGAAGAACAAACATAACACATAGCCTTTTCATAGGCTTGAGATAGATTTGGATCACTATTATAGTTCAAAATAAAACACTACACCAAATATTCTCTCTTTACTCCTTGGTTGTACAATATATGTTGTATTTATTACACATGTTTGAATATGTTAATTTATAATAAATTGTCATATATTTCTCAAATATAAATATTAATTTATTGCATTCAAACATTTTATTTACTTAATGTTTATGTAATAAATCCATTCTGAATAAAACATTCTAGTGAACCTATCCTTTGTACTTATTTGAAGCAAACCCTAGATTACATTTAGGGTTTCTTCTTGATCTACACCACAGGACCTAGGATTAAGTGTGCGTGGGACAACTGAGTTTGGTTGTGTAAAGTGAATTCATATAAAGTATTCAAATAGGACAATCAAACATACATTAAATGGAATGGAGGTCTTATTCACAAAAAAATGCCACTTTTATTCAATAGTAAAGAATAGGGAATAGGTATAATGTGTTATAGGATAAATATGCAAAGCATGTTATCTATGTTATGCCTATGTGTTGTATTGACCTAATTGACTAATGTTACATATTTAACATGCATGATATAAGAGAACTATATTTTTGCACAACTACCAAGGAGGGTATATAAATATTCCTATAATATTTGGCAACAGTTTGAACAGTTAATGTCTAGGTTGTATTCAATGGTTCCCAATCCTGTGATCCTCGAGTGGTGGCTAATGACTAGTTATACCATTTGTCATGTTGCATGGTCAAGGTAGGTGAATGTGTGGTTATGTTGAAGTGGGTCCCAAATGATTTGGTGAGTTCATAAACAAATGCCTATGAAGTGTGTGGGCTTATGCACTGAGGAGTGTGATGTGTAGGCTATAATATTAGGTGATCATTACATGAAAGTATATGAGCAATCATGGGAATTATGTGTAAGGTTGTTAGAAAAATTCAGGCAAAGGAGTGCATAGGGTTGTGTGAGAAGTGTAAGCTCTATGCAAGAAAATAAATGAGGAATGTGTTCAGTTGTGTAGAGGTTGAACACATCATTTACCTTTTTTTAAAGAGTAATGGTCTTCATTACATTGATGTGTAGCTAAGGAAACTACACTCAATATTGCTAATAAGTGTACCACTTATCTTGATCAGCATATTGTCCAACCTTGACCACTCAAAAAAATTGATGTGTGCCATGGTGGGTGTGCATGTCTATCACTTCGATGATATGGTCATTCTCTATGAGGTACAAGTGTTCAAGATCTAAATCAAAAGGATGTTGTGTAACTATTGGCCCAATAAGTGGTGGAGTGTAGGGTTTAAGAATTTATACATTGAAGATTGGGTGTATGCTCAAGTATGAAGGCAAGTAAAAAATAAAGGCATTCTCACTAGCTATGCACATAATGGTATAGGGACCATAACATAGAAGCTTGATATTCCAGTGTGGACCTTTAAATATATTTTTTTGAAGGTACAATAAACCTTTATTTCTAACTCAGAATGCATGAGGTGTGTGATGTGCATCATGGAGTTCCTTGTACTTTGTTTATGTGTGAGAGAGAATCTACTGACCCTGTTAATGAATAGACTGGATGTGTCACAAAAACTTCTCAACTTTCTCTGCTTCCCATTTTTGTGTGTGTGACTTAGTATCAGTTGATGCACATAGGACATGTGCAAGGGTGCTAAAGGACAAAACCCAAGACATGTCTGGAATGGACTATGACCTATAGAGCTATGCAACACTTTGTTGTAGGCATGTTAAATATACAAGAGATTGTCATCACAAGTGTGAGCATGTGCATGATTGTACATTCATATAAGATAAAAAAGCATGTGATTGACCACTTTGATTTGCCTATCTGTCTATGGATGAAAATTTGTTGACTGATCCAACTATGTACCAATCAAATCCCATAATGCTTGCCAAAAATGGCTTACAAAGTGCAGATCTTAATCAGAGATGATGGATGTTGGAAGACCAAAATGAACCCAAACATAGTTGAAGAAAGCTTGTGAAATGTTAGCTATGTTAATGTCTTTCTTATAAGTGACCATGATAACCATCTTATAATTCTTATCGACCACAACAAACACAACATCATGTTGCATTCTCATCATAGGCAACCCAATCATGAAATCCCTGATGATAGATTCTGATGGCCTGGATGGAACTGGTAGAGATGTGTTAAGTCTAAGAAAACTACTTAGTTCTATGATATTATGCAGAGTAGGCCAATATTGGATCATCTTGATCTTCTTTGGGTCTACATGGATGCTTGTGCAATCAATGATGTAGCACATGTACTAATTTTCACAATGCCAAATTTATAATTTTCTAAGTTGGATTTCAACTTGTGTTGATGCAAGGTGTCTAAGATGTGCATGATGTGCTCCAAGTGCTCCTCCCAAACCTTGTTAAAGATGAGAATGTCATCCAAGTAGATGATGATGAAGGAGTTCAGGAAAGGCCTGAGTAAATCATCCATCAAGCACAAGAATGTGGCCAACACATTGGTTAGGCTTAAAGGCATGACTAACCATTCATACAATACTTCCTATGTCTTGAATGTTGTCTTCTAGACATCTTTAGGATGGACTAGAACTTGATGGTAACCTAAATTTAAGTCGATCTAGGTGAATTATTAAATGCCTTAGAGCTAGTCCAGGAACTCATCAATGCATGGCAGTGGGTACTGACTCTTCACAATTATTTTGTTGAGTGTGAAATAGTCTATATAAAGTCACCAAGACCCATCTTTCTTGGGTGTGAGGACTATCAGACTCCTACAAGGTGAAGATCTAGAATTGATCTTACCTTGATCAAGGATCTCTTGTATTTGGTGCTAGAATTCATCACTCTCCCAAACTGGTCTACAATACAAGGGCTATTCGAAAGAGGATATTTAGGGACTAAATCAATGTGGTGATTACTGCACAGTGTGTTGGAAGGCCTTCAGGCTCTATAAAGACTTTGTTACGCTAATTTAATAACTTATTGAGGTGTTATTATTGTGACATTATGTGAGTGTTACACGCTACTAAAGTGTGCTTTGTCATCTGCTACACAGGTGTGTTAGGGTGAATCATGAGTAGCACAAACTTTTGTACATGCAAGACAAGTTTATGACATTACTTGGTAGAGACCAAGGTGACTTTAGTCATGTGCACAGACTTGAAGAGGAGGTATAAATGATATTGCATATAGATTATCCAATTTTATGGCTTAGCTTGATATGTACCTTTATGGTTATACAAATATAGTTTCCCCAGTAATATGTCATAGACCTCTAGAGGTGTGATGTCACAAGTGACATTATCCTCCATAGGCTTGACTTTGTATTAAAAGTACATTATCATCTAACCTATATATCTTTCCCTTACGGCAACCACCCTAGAGAATATGGCTCGGGATGTGAAGTAGTGGTAAGACTAAGGCGTTGAGATATTGATTATGCAATTACACTCTTCTAACTATCATTATCGATGATGATAGGAGAGGATGACCCTTCACCTAAAACTTGGTGTCTAAGAGAAGTTCACACTCTTTAGAGAGGTCAACTGCAGTGGTGTTGGTGCTTAGATAAGAGGCATATAAATTAGTGTTATCCATCGATGCGAGTCTTGATACATATTATGCAAGTAAAGACTACTGTGCATGACATTTAAAATCATCATAAGTAGATGAACGATGGTGATAGCACCACTTATCACCTAACTTATTCTTACCTTTATCTAAATTATAAGGTACATTGAGTATTAAGCAATCTTCTGAGGCTTCTCACCTTTGCGATAAGTGTTGTGATTTTACATAGAAAATTATGATGTGGAATTTTGTGATGCTGGGCCTCATGCACTATGTTGGATGAGAAGGTGAAACGTTGCTTCATCCTTGTATTGGCCTTGATCTTTATGGTATTATAATACACTTGTCACAAAGTGTCAAAATTCAAGAAACCCAAATTCATATGGATATAAGGTGAGAGTCCATTGATGTAATTCATCATCTTACATTGTTCACTCAAGATCTCTTGCAGCCATGTAGAGTAGTCATGGAATGTGTTAGTGTAGTCTTCCATTGATTGATCCTTGTGTTGGCATAGTTATTATAACTTGATGTATTCATCTTCAAAATGTTGGAGAGGGTATTATTCCTCCTTTATCACATCAACAAAAGTCATTTGTGACTCGATTAGAATGCACGCTTGTGCATGTGGTGTACTGAAGGTCTCCCACCATTCAACAATCAAAATTGACATCTCTAGTATTGTGAAGGTATATTATCAACATTGATGAAGTAATTAATGTTGTAGCATTAATTTTCTCCATTGGGGAGGGTTATTCAGTCTCTCCCCAACTAAGCTACACAATGGTAACAACCCCATGTTATGGGTATCCTGTGGTGAGGTTGAACCTTTGGAGAAGGCTGACTTCCTCTTGATGGATCACCTAGATTAATGTTTCTACTTGGAAAAGGGTTAGAAAGGGGGAATAGGGTTACTAAGAAAGTTAAAAAGGTGATACACCAAATTTAAATGAGACACTCACATAAGCTTGAAACCAACACTAGATCAATATAAGACAATGTTTGCTCACACAATCTCACAAACTAGCTGATTGTATAAGTATTTTATGAACTAGGCTCACCAGCAATCAAGGAGGTAAAGAAGAATTATAAGACACACTAAGCATTCATTATTGATAGAAAGAACATAGGTCCAAACCTACAAATAGTTTGAGAACACCTTAAAAGAGGTCAGGAAGAAGGACAATGGACATGGAAGAATATCCTTTACATAGTCATCATGCACAAGCTTACTAAACACTAGTCAAAGGCAAGATATAGGTAATAATTATCTTATTTCTTCAAAAGGTAGTTCTTAAAAATTTTGACAGGATTTAGCCTTTTTAAATGAGAATCTCTTGCTCTTGAAAAATTAGAGAGTCGAGAGAGAGAGAGAGAGAGAGAGAGAGAGAGAGAGAGAGAGAGAGAGAGAGAGAGAGAGAGAGAGAGAGAGAGAGAGAGAGAGAGAGAGAGAGAGAGAGAGAGAGAAGCATGCAACCCAAAACAAAAATGAGCTACCACCACCCTTCAATGAATTCTCAACACATTTTGATCAAATTAGGACTAGTCCTCTATTAACAAATTAACCTCCATTTGTCCCAATAGTCTTTGAACCCTCTCATTGGCTAAGAAACATACTAAAAGACAAGAATTTGTTAAGGATGATGAGTCATGATCCATTAGGAAGGAAAATATTTACAACCCTCTAAAAATGTATTGAATGCTCCAACTACATTTCTTAATCCCCAAATTTGTCCCTTGGAACTCTATGCCATCTTTTCATTGTCTTTATTACAAGGACAAAATCCTCATATCTATGGATATGACAGAGTCATGACTATATCTACTTTCAGTGGCTATAGGTACGTGTTTATCATGGATATGACTATGTCAAAAGATAAGACAATCCTACATATCTCATTTATATCTACCTCTACTCTAAAACCTGAACCTAGGTCTACTATAGATGAAAACCGATTCCTTTATTGGTTTTCCTATAGCTATGATTTCAATGGAGATTCATAGGGCACCTAGTAAATTGATCATGATCAAAACATAATTCAAATCTAAGACAAATTTTATAACTTGACTGAGTGGACCCTACATAGAATTTGGATTTAATGACATCCTAGTGAATTTATAGGGTTTGCTCTGGTAACCTAGATCACATATAGATATTGTATTTATGTGTTTGCCTGTCTAGGTGGAAAAACCCTTTTGATCTGACATGTTTGAATTCATGGAATTCCCTCACAACACTATTATTATGTGACTATTATAAATTTAGACACATGTCATCATCTTATGTACTCTGAGAATTGGATCAAATCTGCTCCATCAATCCCCTTGGAGTCTTCTAGCTTTGACCCTTAATATTGGTCATCAATCTATGATCCAAATTCAAGATTATGACACTTAGAAATCATGCATGCTCTTTATGGACCCAACTGTTAATTCTTATGATTGAATGTACTTATGCCACATGACAACATTGTATGTAATCTGACTTTATTGATCCACACCATCGATCTTAATCCACATAGTCAAACACACTCTATTGGATTTGCCTTTGCCTTATCAAATATGCTTCATCAATTTACTTGGGAGCTCATCATGATTAAGACACATGTCATTATTGCATTAATTTTTAGGATCTACTAACCTTTTGACTTTGGTCTCGCCATTAGATATTCAATGCATGATTTAACATGCACTGTCAATCTTTCTAGACCCACTAGCTTCGTCAATCGCCTACATGCTGTTGATCTTCGATCCTAACCTTTGAGATCATGCCACTTATCAATACTACGTTCAAATTGAATCTCATTAAGTATTTGTTAAATTCAAATGTCTATTCCTTGTGGCTTTAACTTGATGTCCCCAAGCACGTCTCACACTACTAGATTATTTTCGAAGGCTTATATTTTGAGATAGAGAAATCGTCAAGATACCAAATTTATAAGGGAGATCCTTGGCATAAACTACATCATTATCATGCAATTCTTCAACCTTGGTCAACTTCCCAAGTATATTTGTCAAATGCTCAACCAGACTACCCTGCTCATTCCTGTATGACATGCCATGATGGTCTAGTTCCTTTAAGTCACCATATACACATTTTTAGCTTGTTTAAAGTGTTTCAAAAGATTTCAAGTGATAAGTGATCTTCTCCTGAAGTTTGTATGCTCCTTCCATCACTGGATCATTCTCCAACAAGGTAATTTTCTTAGCTTCTCCCTTTAGATCTAGGCATAATTTTGTATGTAGGCCAAATTTGGCCAATAATTAACTAAGAAGTATACCTCGAATTATCAAATATAGGTATTCATTGTTTTCACATCAATGTTGCCTTCAAATAGAGGGATGTTGATATTGACTTGTATTTTGAAGGGGGTTTGTTACTGAAAACATTACGAAATGTATTTTTGAGATAGATGGGAAGACATTGAGTTAATTTGAATCATTAATTCATATAATTGGCCAAAAAAATGGTGTGTTGTGCCTCCAATGCATTGGTGATGAGCCTTCAAAATTTTAGGACTTCCTTATGTTGGTTCTAGGCATCATCCATCTTGATTTGCTATGGTGCCCTTTTGGAATCTTTGAAATAGAACTGACTATCAAACCTTCTCTCTCATTGTGCTCATGTGGTTACAGGCATAGAAAGGAATAAAACTAAGATCTAATACCAATGATCTATACGACGAGGTCCAAGACCAAATATGTGGTGGACAATCGACTGTGGTTATGTAGAGTGAATGCACAGAATATTCAAATAGAATATTCAAACACACATTTAATTGATTGGAAGTTTTATTCATAGAAAATGCAACTTCTATTAAATAACAATGAATAGGGAATAGGTATAATGTGTTACAAGATAGATATGTAGCACATGCTATCTATGTTATGCTTGTGTGTTGCATTGACCCAAATAACTAAGGCTAGATGTATATGTTACATATTTAAACTACATGTTACAAGAGAAATATATTATTTCATAGCTACCAAGGAGGGTATTTAAATCTTCTTGTCATATTTGGTAATGGTCTAAATAGTTAATGTCTCGATTATCTTCAATGATTCCCAATGCTATGATCCTTGGTTGGTGGCTAATGGTTAGTTGGACCACTTATCATGCCAAGAAGTTAGGGTAGGATGATTTGTGGTTATGTTAAAGTGGGGCCCAAAATAACTTATGAGTCTATAAGTACCCGTGAAGTGCATGGGACTACATAGTGAGGATTGCAGAGTGCGATGTTTGAGATACGATTTAAGGAAATCATTGCACAAAATTCTATAAGCAGGTGAGGGACTTGTGCACAAGGTTGCTAATAAAATTTAGGAAAAGGAGTGTGCAATGTTATGTGAAAAGTGTGAGGTCTATGAAGGAGAAAAAATATGGAGTGTGTTCAACTGTGTAGAGGCTATGCATTGATCACTCCTATAAAAAAATATTTTTAGATTATTATATTTATTTTTTAGATTTGATTCATTGCATAGGCTTATCTGAGGAAAGTATTTTTCACAAATTTTTCCTAGGCCTAACACTATTTCTCTTTGTTATTGTGTCCCAAATTTGAACCGTCATCATATATCCTCTTATTGAAAGACATAGGAAATCCTATCCTTTGGATAACACATTTAATGTTATAGATGACCAATGTATTACCTATGAGGATCTTATGGCAAAAAAATAATTTCCCCAACCATTCAATTTTTATTACACAAAAGACTAATAATGTGAATGTAAGTCTAAATGAATATGTTGAAAATTATAGCATGTGTTCATATGATTACGAATGTGATAATACACATCATGAGTATGAATATGAGGAGCCTAGTTCTCCTAGATCCTTAACACAATGTATTTCATCTTTTTCTAATAATGAACATGTTGAAAAGGATGAATGTTTGCCTTCTTTCCAAACTATTGATAATGTTGAAAATCTTGTTCCTTCTGTTGATCACTCATATGAAAATTGTGAAAGTACTCCTTTGCCTATCCTTTTAGATTAAAAAGATGAAAATTATACTACTAGTCAAGATAGTGTAGATGCATGTTTTTCTACTCTTCTTCCAATTTAAGATAAACAACAAAACATCTTTGCCAAAGGTTTCCTAATGAAAGAATTTCCAAAGTCAAGTAACAATAATGCAACTTAAGATTCGAATGCTAATTATCATAATGTTCCTTTCTCATATGACAATGATGTATCTAAACTACAAAGTGATATTGCATCTTTTATTAATTTCTCTTTGAATGTAAAAATGACAATGAAACTGGCATTTTTCCTCTTTATGATGATGTTTCAAACAAAATAGAGAATATTCCTCTTTTTCCCTCTTTTAAATTTTATGTTCAAGAGGATATTCCAATTCTAGATGAAAATAGTGAAAGTACTTCTCTTTCCTCTATTACAATTACATGATTTAGATATACACTTGGGTCAAAATGTTACACATTAGCACTAATTTTCATAGATTTAGGACATAGTTTTTTTAGATATGTGGTATGTTTGTTATACATAAATTATAGAGTAGAGGTTATACTTATACTTGGCATATAGTAGAGGTACATATGTTAAGCAGAATGCAATAAACCTATATGAAACACATTGTTCACACTAGATATGACAGGGGGAATAAACAAAGTTCATTCCTTTTATTATTTACCAAATACACTGATTCATCTTTTAGATTCACCAGACTACATATACAAAATATTCCACCAAGACGCACTAATTACACTAAGAAGTACTATTATTGAACCTTATTTATCAACAACAGTTGGTTCTCTTTATAGGTTAAATAGATTAAATCACTCAACCTAACCAGATTTATAGGTTGGGTTTTTTAAATCACCCAACCTCACCAGATTTATAGGTTGGGTTGATTTAATCACCCAAACTCACAAGATTTATAGGATGAATTGATTAAATCACTCACCCTACATTAGATTATATATTCACACTTTAGTTTTGTTCATTAGGATGCAGTATTCTTAATGATCATAACACTACTCTCCCTATACCAGGTTAGGGGCATCATCATCTCCCAACTTTCCCTAATATAGATATGGTACCTCCAGAGTGCAACCCATGTTACCAATTATATACTCATTCATTTTCCTAGCCAAACAATTTATGGGGTATTAAGTCCCTTCCTAATTTGCCAACCTCCATAATGGAGCCGATATCATAGAGTCATCACTATGCAACACATACATAGCTATATTTTATCCATTCTTTTTCTTTTATTTAGCTACTTTTTCTTATTATTCATTTTCATATTATATATGTTGATTACGTTATGACATGGTTTTTGGTTTTAGGTAACATTCTATAGATGATATTTTATGATTATGTAGCAACTCAGTCTTGTACACTTGGCAAACTCAGACCTTGGTTATTCCTCTCAATTATTTACCTTTAATGCTCCCACAAGTCTTATATCTGCTCTATCTAGTGCCTTTTTGACTATATCTCTTAGTTAAACCAATATTATGTTGATGACCCAGGTCTTCCATCTTGCCCAAAATGTTTAACATGTACTCACCTTCCATGTTTTTTGAACTGGTACTTGCTTTCTCACTCCTTGGACACTAACATCTAGGATAGATAATAACATCAATGTTACTATCATATCCCGACATAATTTCCAATACTCCAAAGTCATCCAATTTATAAATAAGACATATCCTAATGGTCGGCCTAAGTGTTCTAATGTGAGTTATTACCCCAAAGGGATTGATATAAATATAAGATCAACCCTCATTCATTCCTCAACTAACATTCAGACAAAAAAACATTCAATTAAACAAAGTTTTCCTATTTATTCCTATTTCCATACGAGTCATAGGGACTACACATTTACAGGTTTGAAATATAAAATGAGCAACCTAAGAGCCTGATTTTACAATTTACAAGTTAGGTCATTATTGTATGTGTTTTGCACATATTACATGATTCACACATGAGGCAACATGTAGGGGAGAATTACATGAGACTGAGGCCCTCTTCAAGAGTATTGGCTATGTAGGTAGTGCCCTTTGATATCAAGGTCTTTGGGGTTAGCTCGACACTGTATGTCCACTAACCCATATTTCCCCAAGGTCACTATGAAAATGGAGAACTAGTATTTTTCCATTTCACAAGGAGTGACAATCTATGACCCAGAACTTAATTCACCAAAGTGAAGGTGAAGCAAAACCCATAAGCATCTAGGTGGTTGCATCATGTTTCAATAGGTATTGCATATAAGACACTAGCGTTGAACCTAGATAATAACATTGATGCAACTGCCCCAGGCTGATGTTACTATCTAAAGCACCAGAAGTGTTAGATTTAGAATCTAATGACTATCCATTATCTCTTTCCATACTACTTTCTACCTTTTCTAGATCTAAAACTGCATTAGCATCTGAACAAACTAAGTACATCACTTCTTTGTCATTTCTATATCTATCATAGTTATACTTTCCATATTTAGGCTATCTCAACATAATAAATTCAATGTATGCTTATAGATGACTTTAAAATCTAATTGGCTGGTTGTAGATCTAATTTTCACCCTTGTGCCATTTCATTTGTATACCCCTTTAATAAAAAATATAGGGTTAATGATAAGATCACCTTAGACCAAACATTGTAAGGTTAAAAACATTCAAACAGAGCTCAAGTAGAGACAAGGTGTATTCTACACATTGAGGTATGCATTTTTTTCCCTTTAAACTAGTAATTTTTTTCTCATGTATTACTAGATTAAAGGAGATGTAAATGTAGATACCCATATTTGGTACAAGCATAGTTTCACAGTATGTTTTTCATATCTTTGCATGTATATACCTTTTGATATAGAGTTAGGCATTTAGTTGCGCAATCTTACATGGACCTTTTTGGTTCCACATTATTTTATTACTTTATATGATCTTTTATATCTGTATGTTATCTATTATGCCTTTATCTAGTGTGTTTTAGGGATCCATACTTGTATCTTGATCATCTACATGTTTTTAGCCTTTAGACACTGCCAGATATCTCTAGACACTAACGTCGCTAGTGTCTAAAGTCAAAAATAGTTCCAATTTTATCTTTTGACCATTTTTCATACTTTTCACCTTGTGACCATTTGTTAAGCCCCGTGTGTTTATTCTATTATCGGTTTTTTGTGTGTAACTAGGTTCTAATTCAAAATAAATAGAGTTTGTTGTATATGAAAAGCTATGGTATAGTTTATTTAAACCAAGCAAGCAATATTCTTAATTAGCATGTACTTTGTCTTATTCAAAATCTATTTAATTACTATAATTGAAAGTCTAAGGTATTCAAAAGTAAATTTTCACTTGCATTACTTGTACCAAGTGTTGAAATAAGAGAAAGAACATATAGTTGCATGATTACCATTACATTCACATACCTAGGAGGGAGAACTACATGTGATTATGATGCCCTCTTTGATGTATATGGATATGTAGGCAACACTTAACAACATCAGGGTTATTAGGGTTGTCTCAACTCACGTGCTAACCCCATTTTATTGAGTCATAAGATGTTAAAGGCAAAGGAGCTTGGATTTTCTTATTGACTATATTACACACATAATTCCATTTATTATAAAGGACAAAAAAGAGTTATATATGACATTACAACTCTAGGAGAAGTTTGAATATGATTTAGTGCATATTTAGGGTTGGACACCTATATCGATGGTAGTGTCCAAGTATCAGGAACAATTAGAACATAGAAAAACTATAACACAACATTTTCACATAACTGAGATGAATCTAGATCATTGTTATAGTTCAAAATAAAAGCCTAAACCATATATGCTTTCTTTACCCCTTAGTTATAAAGTATTTATTGTATTTATTGCACATGTTTGAGTAGGTTAATTTACAATAAATTGTCGTATATTGCTGAAATTTGAATATTATGTTACTGCATTTGAACATTTTATTTGCATAGTGTGTTTATGTAATAACTCATTTTTAATAAAATAGGGAGAACATAAAGTTTTGGATGAGTATGAGGTAGTAGTGCATAGGCTTTATAATCAAATCAAAGCCAAAATCAAAATAGGTGAAGGAATGTCATAATGATTTAGAAGTAACATTAGGGTGAAATAAGGTTATCCAATATCCCCCACATTTTTGGGGATATACATAGATAAACTTGAGGAGTGGATAAAAAGATTTGGTGGAGGAGGTGTTCACCTAGGTAATTATGTAATAAAGTTGCTCCTATATGCGTATGATATTATCCTAATTTCAAAACGAACACATAATTTGAGAGAACACTTGTGGACCCTAGATATTTATATCAAGAGGTTGGGATGCAAGTAAATACCAACACAACCAAAGTAATGATATTCTCATTTTGAAGTTAAAAAAAATGAAAGTGGTAGAAGAGTACAAGTACCCAAGTTTGAATTCCCATAACAAGCTTAGTTGAGAGACTTTTGGGACCAAAAGAATACAAGTGTTAGGTTGTGGAGCTAAAAGCTTCACTGATGCAAACAGGGGAGGAGGTTGCTAAAGGTTGCTGAGTTGCAGAGCAACCGGCATCGGTCTGATCAACCGACGTCGATCAGGTTAGTGAAGAGAAGTAATCGATGTTGGTTAGGGATCAACCGACATTGGTCACCTCCAGGTAGACAGGGACCGATGTCGATCACCTGTGCAGTTCAGAACTGCAAGTTTTATGGGCAGTTAATTAACGAACCAAGTGTTTGCATGTCAAGAGCCAAATTTAGACTAGAAGCTATGGATCTAATTATTGTAATTAGATGTCTAATTATTGTTTGGATGAGATCTATATAATAAACTCATGGGTTGTATTGTAAAAGTGTTCTAGTTTGAGTTGAGCAAAGTTAGCTCCTTCTGTGTGTGAGGTGAGCAAGGGTGTTCCTCCTAGTTCCACAACAGTGCCAAGTGTGGGTGCTAGTTTTGGAGAATCAGAAGGGTTCTTTAGGTGTGTAGGATCTTGGTCAACAGGTGTGCATGGCTACGTTAGGAGATCTGCATGGTAAGTAAGATCATTGATCTGCAGGTGTATGTGTGTGCATGATCCAAGTTTGCAAGTGTGCAAAACTAGATTGATTTGTAGGTGTGCAAGATCAGGGAGGACAACAACACAACAGGGAGCAGGATTAGACAGGATCTACTTGGAGTACAGTGTGTACTCAAAAAGAGAGCAAAGAGGAAGGCAAAGAAGATCCTTCCATAAGTGAGATCATTTGGGTTGCAAGTTGTTGCAGTTCAGGGGAGATCTACTTGAAGTACGTTTGTGTACTTGGAGTGTGTGGAGCACTAGTGTACTGGCAGTAATGGATACTGACTGGTTGGAGGTGAACACCAACTCTGTGTTTGAGTTGTGTGTTGGGACCGTAAGAGAGAGCTTTGAGGGAAGATTTACTGTTTATGCCCTAGAGGTGTGGGAGCCTTAGAGGTGTGTAAGGATGAAGAACTGTGGCAATCTTCTTTGTTGTATTTCCTTCTGGAAGAGTATTAATACAATTGTGTATTGTCTCTCATATTTTGTGTTGTTTCTGAATTCTAGTTACTTATGATTCTGGTTTAATTCCGCATGTAAGTTGCTTGTATTTGGTAATCAATTGTGGGCTTCCGTATTTCCCAAAAAAGTGGTATCAGAGCTAAGGTTGCAGGGAGCAGGTTTTGTGTTTGATTACAGGTCACTCTCAGGGGTTTTTGATTGAGTGGGAGTAGAGCAATGGCAGAAGAAAGTAAGCTAAGAATGGAGGAATTGAAAAGCACGAATGGCCAATTACAGTCTTATGGAAAGAAAGAGCAGGGAAAAGAAAATTGTTGGTTTGTGGAAGATCATCATGAAAGAACTAAAGAAGCAGATGTTGTAAGTGTTGTTACATAGGATGCTCTGGTATGTTTCTTGGATAAAGTAGAATCTTGGTTTATAGATTTTGTTGCCTCTTTCCATGCAGCCCCAAAGAGAGGTGCTAGTGAGCCTTGCCAAAGAATTGGCAAAGGGGAAGTGAAGCTGAAATTGCAGGCGGCCAACACATGGGTGTTGAAGGAGGTTATGCAGGTCCCAGTGTTGAAGATATGGCTAATTTCTTCAGAAAAGTTGGGTGATGAGAGATGCACAAGAACTCTCACAGTGGATACACTTGAATTAGCTGGTGGTAAGAAAGCAGGTACTCTTTATCTACTTGATTATATTATTGATTCTTCTTTTGTTGCAGAGACGTGGCTTTGTAGGCTTGGTCACATGAGCAAGAAGGAGATGCATGTTCTTAAGAGGAAGTCAGATGTCTTTGATAGACTTAAGAACTGGAAAGCCTTGGTGTTTATGGAGGAGATGGCAGACAGAGATCAGTGGAGAAGGCTGAGTAACTTTGACCAGAGCAGTTTGGATAGGGATTTGATTCAAAGAAAGCTCGCGAGTAAAAAGTCATCACTCATAGGAAAACATAGGTACCGGCATCGGTCAGGAGGAACCGACATCGAACAGACAGGTGTCGATGTCGGTCATGTGCAGACTGAAGCCGGTGATGTCGGGTAGGGTAAGGACCGACATCGGCGGCAGTAAGACTGACGTCGGTCAAGAGGACCGATGTCGGCAGTAGGTAGACACCGACGTCGGCAGGGTCGGTAGTCAGGATAGGCACATGGAACTGATGTCGATCGAATGCATATTGTGTGGTGATCGAGGTCGATCACTGTAATGGATTTTAGGCAGACAACAAGCTATCAAGGAGTCTCAAATGCCCATATGGAGGACTGAAAGTGGTAAGTAAGCCTCAAATTTGTTGTTCCTCTTCTTTATACTAGTTGTTGACTGCAGAGCAGGAAGGATCCAAGAAACAGTGGGAGCATGGCATGAATAGGATGCAGGACCAAACGAGAGATTTGGTAGGGTTGCCAGTCAGTATGAAATCACAGAGACAAATGGATACCTTAGTTAAAGAATAGAGAGAACAGACACGTGAGACAGAAGGCCATGTCATATGGTTTTGAGGAAGCTGCAGGATAGTGGTACAGGTTTGACAGGTGGAGGACAAAGCATGGCTTTAGTCAATGTCAGGGTAAATACTGTGGGTTACTTTACTAGGTGGATGATGAGTTTCAACATCATCTTGTTACTGTATGTTGTGTGTTTGCATGCAGGGTTACACATACAGGGTTTCGCTGAACTAAAGGTAAAGTTAGTTTAGTGGTATGTCATGAGGAATTTGGAGCAGCAAAATTCTTTGGCATTAGTGGGTTCTAGAGACATGGAGATCACAGGTTGATTTTGTCTCTAGATGATTTTGTGAAGCTGGTGAGCATGCCGATGGGTTGGACAGTTTTATGAGCAGTGTCTTGATTCACATGATGAGGTTAAGTACATGAGTACTGGACCTGGGTTTTCCATGCAGTGGGAGCTGTCAGAAAGTTTGGAGCCGATTCAGGAAAGAAGCACTGGAGGGTAGTTCAGTGGAATCTCAGGTATCTGAGATGGATCGGCAGCAGGTATACATGCGATGCAGGGTCAAGTTCTTTTCTACATGTGTTTGTAGATGCGGATGCGGCAGGTTACTTGGATGATAGGTGGTGCACCACGGGTTGTGTGGTGGTTGGTCTTCAGGATTCATCTTGAAGAGGGATACAAGCCAAGAAATAGATTAGATGGGGTACATGTATAGGTACAGTGCAGCTGTTTATCTCCAAGTGGGAGATTGTTAGGTTGTGGAGCTAAAAGCTTCACTAATGCAAACAGGGGAGGAGGTTACTGAAGGTTGCTGAGTTGTAGAACAACCAGCATTGGTCTAATCAGCCGACATCGGTCAGGTTAGTGAAGAGAAGCAATCGACGTTGGTCAGGGATCGACCGACATCGGTCACCTCCAGGCAGACAGAGACTAACATCAGTTGCTTGTGTGGTTCAGAACTGCAAGTTTTACGGGCAGTTAGTTAACGAACCAAGTGTTTGCATGTCAAGAGCCAATCTTAGACTAGAAGCTGCAGATCTAATTATTGTAATTAGATGTCTAATTATTTTTTGGATGAGATCTATATAATAGACTCATGGGCTGTATTGTAAAAGTGTTCTAGTTTGAGTTTAGCAAAATTAGCTCCTTCTGTGTGTGAGGTGAGCAAGGGTGTTCCTCCTAGTTCCACAGTAGTGTCAAGTGTGGGTGCTGGTTTTGGAGAATCAGAAGGGTTCTTCAGGTGTGTAGGATCTTGGTCAGTAGGTGTGCATGGCTACGTTAGGAGATTTGCATGGTAAGTAAGATCATTGATCTGTAGGTGTATGTGTGTGCATGATCCAGGTTTGCAAGTGTGCAAAACTAGATTGATTTGTAGGTGTGCAAGATCAGGGAGGACATCAACACAACAGGGAGCAAGATCAGGCAGGATCTACTTGGAGTATAGTGTGTACTCAGAAAGAGAGCAAAGAGGAAGGCAAGGAAGATCCTTCCATAAGTGAGATCATTTGGGTTACAGGTTGTTGCAGTTCAGAGGAGATCTACTTGAAGTATGTTTGTGTACTTGGAGTGCGTGGAGCACTGGTGTACTGACAGTAGTGGATACTGACTGGTTGGAGGTGAACACCAACTCTGTGTTTGAGTTGTGTGTTGGGACCGTAAGAGAGAGAGCTTTGAGGGAAGATTTACTGTTTATGCCCTAGAGGTGTGGGAGCCCTAGAGGTGTGTAAGGAAGAAGAACTGTGGCAATCTTCTTTGTTGTATTTCCTTCTGGAAGAGTATTAATACAATTGTGTATTGTCTCTCATATTCTGTGTTGTTTCTGAATTCTAGTTATGATTCTGGTTTAATTCTGCATGTAAGTTGCTTGTATTTGGTAATCAATTGTGTGCTTCCGTATTTCCCAACAACAAGGTGGATTGAAGGCTCTATACTCACTACATAATAGATAAATGAATGTTTAATTATGGGATTGGAAAACTAAAAGGACCTTGGCCAAGTTGCTTGTCCTATCAATGGAGTTATGTGAATGTAAATTTTAGGGCAAACATGTGTCAAATTTGAAATGGAGATAAATAAAGAGAAATAAAAAACACCTAATAATAAATGGCCTCAAAATTAAAACATTAGTTATGTATGAGATTTTATTGGTAGAAAAAATCACTTTCCCATCGAAGGCATTGTCTATGATTCATATGTTAAGTTACTTAAAAAAGACAAAATCATGGAGACTCATTGATGCCCCATGATGGAAGTAGAGAAAGAGTTACGTAAGAGGAAGAAAACATAGATGAAAATAACAACAGGTGGATGAGTAAGCATGGAATTAGAATGCAAGAATCCCCAAACATAAATGAGGAAATAAAAATGTACGTGAAAGAAAAATTTAAAGTAATCATGTGTGAAGCCCAATTTCCCAAAGCTTGATTTTATACCTTGCACTACTCCATACTTGTCCTTGTGACAACATAATGTATTTATTATTTGAGGCAAAGGACACCCATTATGATATTATAGAATTCAAGTAGATGATTTTATATATGTGATGTTATTAGTAACACTAGTTTGTTTACGTCAATAATATCCATATGCATGTTTTGGATGACATTTTTAGTAGATTTAGATGACTTCATCAATATTACTTGTACTCATATTGGGATAATCTCATTAGTTGACCTACCACATTTATACAATGTTGTTTGAGTGTATGGGTGCTTAAACATTGACATGTTGATGTTATCTAATATGATATATCAAGATGTTTTGGTTTGTGAGATGATTTTATTTCTATCTTGTGTGATTATACATGGTTTTTGAGATTGTTTCCATTAATTTACTTTGGCTATCCTAGGGTAGATTTTTTTTGTGTGCATAATGATGTGTAAGATTACATGAGGCTAGTTAAGGGAACATAGACTGTGTTGAATATTGGTTTACCATCCATTAGATGCATAGTGTCCTAATTTGACACCTCTATAAATTTACATTTCTGATTTTGATATCATTTTTTCAATTGGTAAAATAGGGTTAGGGTCCCTTAACCCTTCTACTAATAATATACAAATTCATTGTATAAAATATAATTGTAAAAAGTTACCAGCAAAATCCAAAAGGACTTGATCCAGAGAAAATAACCAAAAAACAACTAATTTAAAAAACTTGACCAAGTAGGAGAATCAAAACTAAGATGACAAAAAAATATTTCCTAGGCACAATTACCATTAAGACAACAATTTTAGGGATCTCCTACCTCGACTATAGAGCATAGTTTTTGAAGTCAATTGGGATCCATCACTAATGGCATTCAATGCCTCTATATATAGTCTCTCCAACATTGATTTTTTTCCATGTCCCTTATGAATTTGAGGAAAAGGAGAAATAAAAGGATTTTGTTTGATCCTAATTAGGTTAAGAATAGTTGAATAAATCTATTGCTTAAGACCATCCTCCTCTGCATAAATCAATGCATTGATTAACCTCACATGAGTTAATGATAAACCCTTAGCTATAGAATCATAAGTTAATAATACAACCCTATAATCATTTGATATAAAAATTGAGGCCTTTGCAATGGGATTAACCCATTTGCCATGGAAGAAGCTAGTTTTGTTACTAAATTTGAAACACTTGTTATGGAATTTGAAGCTTCAACTACAAATCTTATTGCCATTACTAGTTTTAGAATTTGAAAATTTTAAACTAATGAAACTATTCACAACCCATTTACCCATGCATTGAACATTTATAGAACCATGTAGGAAGTTAAAAGGCTTCAAAATGAGTCAACATATATACACAACTTATGAAAATTCGAATGGGCAAAGCAAGCTAATTTTAGAGAGTTGTAAAAAGTGAGTTTTAGATATTTAGAGGTGAAATTAAAGCCATTTGACTAAAATGTAAACCCAATAGTAGATTTAGGAGTTATAGAAGACTTTTCAGACATCCCATCTCCTCATTAATGGCCTAGTGTTTTATTATTATTATTATTTATTTATTTAGAGAAAGTATAAAACTTTGACATATTAAGATTATTTAATGTATTACAATTAAAAATGACATGAATGTAAAAGTAGAGTTTTATTGTACAATTGTATATACTATATATGGAAACAATATAAGGGATTTGGATACGTAGTGTGTAACTATTCTATGTAGGTTTGACACTAAATGTGGGGGGCATAAATGATTGGAAAATGAATTAAAATTCAGTTGGATTAGGAAGATGAGTGTTTGAATCTATCTAGATGAGTCTGTCAGGCTCTTGATGTTATTATCTAATAGGGGCATTTGTGATTTATGATTTTTTATTGTGAATATGTGCTTCATTATTTTGGATAGGTCATTGTGCCTAGATGAAGATTATTTTCTCGTGTGATATCAAGTGCTCATTATGTGCACAAATCTAGAAAACTTGACTCCTTATTTTTGAAACCCTAATTCTTATTTTGACACAAGTTTTAGGCCTAAGAAATGGAAAAATATGTGGATTGAGCTTACTATTGGCCAATTTCAGCCTACATACAAAGCTTTTGCCTGGATGGAATGAGTGGTCCAAAAATCACATATAGCTTGCAAAGATTTTGAAACACTTTAAGTAAACTTAAAGTGTATTTTATCAAAATTTGAGAAAGCAGGTTCTCACATTGTTTCAAGCATTTAAGGGCATGAATCAGGTTGCACAAAGTCCTAGAAGTTCATTGGATCCTTCTAAAGAGATGATAATTTCTTGCACAAGCCTAAAAGACCCAGACCATCACAACATGTCATGCAAAAGCAAATAGATCAGTCTGGTTACACATTTGATAGATACACTTAGGAAATTGGTCAAGGCCAAAAGACCACATGGACATGATGCTCTTCATACTAAGAAGGTCCCCTACAAATTTTGTATCTTGAGGAGTTATCTATCTCAAGATATAAGCTTCTAAAGTTGAATTTATAGAGTGGGATGTGTGCACAGATGTCAAGTTTAAGCCTCGTAAAATAGTTATTTGGATTCAAAAGTTCCCAAAGATGAACATGAAACTAACAAGTGTCAATATCTTAGGTGATCGAATGAAGATATAATGACACACATCGATTAACCAGGCTAGTGGGCCCAAATAAATCAATAGAGTGCATTTAATCACACCAAAGTAGATCAATGATGAGTGACAGGTTAGTGAGTTAGGGAATATTGAAAGCTAATGAGAAGCTACCAAGTGTCATGACCATGATAACTATGAGATAAATCAATGAAGTGCATTCAAGCCATGTAAAAGTAGATCGATAGTGTGTGTAAAGTCAAGGAGTCAATATTCTTAGGAATGAATGTGAGGCTGACACATGGTGCAAGTGCATTAAATCATGGAACTGATAGTAAGATCCCATGAAAGAACATGGAGCTGACAAATGACATAGTTTGGGAAGCCCAGATCAAGATTAATGGTCAAGATTAAAAGTTGAAGCAAGAAGATTTCGAGCATAGAACAAATGTGACCTAAGGTCGAATCAAGGTAAAAATTTCAAATGACAACATTGAAGCTCATTTGAGACCTTTGTTTAAGGATCTAATGCATGCAAACTTTGTGTTTTATTATTTCATAAAGGGAGATTGTCATGTGTAGTGGTTTTTTTATTCCCATGAGGTTCAAAGGTAGAATAGGTCTATTTAGATCTAATATATTTTAAGAATGAAGCTATGTAACCTATAGAGTTTCATCAATATATTGACTATAGGAAAACCAATAAATTGGATTGGTTTTAAATCTATAGTGAGACCTATGCTCATATATTGAAGTAGGTGGGAAGGTATGTGATTAATGAAGAAGTGTCTCAGATTTCAAATTTATAGTTTCGACAAACAGGTACCTACAACCACTAAAAGTAGACTTAGGCATGACTCTGTCAAGTCCATGGATATGAGGACTCTATCTTCATAATGAAAGCAAGTGGAGATGGCATAGAAGATCAAAGCAAAAGGGATTTGAGGATTGGAGAGTACAATAGAAAATTTATTTCTTCTCAAATCCTTTTATTCCCAATTAGATCAAAGATGGTGCATAAATCAACAATGATGGTAGCTCAATTAATTATATCAAATAACGTGCTCCCCCCCTCTCTCCTCTTTCTCTTATATCTCTTATTCTTTTCCATTTGTAGACTCTCTCTCACTTTTGATAAGAAATTCTCTCTCAATTCTAAAGAGCAAGAGACTCGCATTTGATAAGGTTAGACCCTTTCAAAATTTGTATGAATGACCTCTTGAAGCAATAAAGACTTTATTTACCTAATTCTCCCCTTTGAATTATGTGTAGCAAAGCTTGTGTATGATGGCATTATGAAGGAGAATCTTCCATGCCCATTATCCTTCTTTCTTGATCATTTCTAGGTGTATTAAAGCTAGTTTCAGGTCTAAATTAGATTTATTTCTATCATTGATGCAAGCTCTCAGTGAGTCTTAGAACTCCTCTTTACCTTTATTCATTACTTCTTGAACCTAATCTATGAAATACTTATGTAACTAGCTAGTATTGTGAGATTGTGTGAGCTAGTATTATCTTATGATTCTTAAGTGTTTTCTTCATGCTTATGTGATTTCTCATTTAAATTTGGTGCATCACATGGTTAAGTTTATTAGGACCCCTTTCCCCCTTTCTAACCCTTTTCTCAGTGCAAACATTAGTATATGTGATCTATCAAGAGGAAGTCAGCCTTCTCTGAAAGTCCAACCCCACCATAGATGACCCACAACTTGGGGTTGTCACCATATTGTAGATCAATTGGAGAGAGCTTGAAGAAACCTCTCCAAGGGTATAAATTAATGTTATAATAGTTTCTGGCACGCTCGATGGGACACATTTCAAAGAAGATTGGTCAAAGTTTTATGTTGGTTTGATCAATTTACAACAATTATAGCTTCCAAACAGCAACATTTGGTGACTCTAAAAGAATATCTAACATTCTGGTAGTAGATTAGTGACTACATTTCATGACAAAGGTGACTATAAGGCCAAATTATAGAGGTATTCCCTTTGAATTCATTGAATTGACTTTAAACTCAATAAAGAGATTAAGATTTGATAACATACACCCTTATAAAAGCAACTTTTTTCCTCTGTCAATTTCAAGTCCTCAACCTACAAGAAGATCTTTGTTAAACCCTTTCATAGCCATGACAACCCCTAGAGATTTTATGGATTTTAATGGCCAAAGTCCTCTGGACCTCCCTCAATATGAACCTATTCTAGTAGCAGCTCTTAAAAGTGTCCCTTAGTTTACTGGAGATCAAGCTAAAACCCTTCTAAACACCTCATGGATATAGCCACCTTTTGCAACATTCATGATATCAATTAGGAAAATGTGGCAATTAGGTTATTAGCCATCTCTTTCAAAGGTAAAGCATTAAATTGGCATAAGAGCCTTACTTCTAATTCTATTGCCACATGGGATCAGTCAGGAGATGCATTGTGTAAGAGATTTGAAGATAAAAGTGACCATTTACCACTTGTAGAATAGTTAACCATAATTCAAAGAGCCCCTCATGAAGTTATGCAAGACTTCAACATAAGGTTTCAAAAGTCTTGGGATAGAATCCTAGTCTCTATTAGGCCTACTGCTAACTTTACCTTTAATATTTGAAGGCCCTAAATAGTGACATTGTAATAATGATCTAGTCCATGGGAGGAAACATATCAAATGCATTTGAGGTGGGAATCAGAGTAGAAAATTATTTGGTGCAAGCTAGCAAGCTTACACCTAGACCACCAATGCCCTTATTCCTTAAGATCAGACCACCCTTGTATCTATTCCTTCCCTTGTTATCATTCCTCCTATGCTTACAATTACTATTATACCCTCACCTAAGTAAGAAAAGGCTTCCACTAGTCAATCTAGTGATTCCTAAGAATAAAAGAACTTTCAAGAGCTTAAGAGCATGTTCCAAGCCTTGGGAAATGAACTAGTGAATCTTAAGAGGTATCAAACTTTCAATAGGCCTTAGCAATCCTCATATAAACCTCAACAACAAGTTTATCAAGTAAATAAATGACCCTATAAAGGAGTCTTCCAAGGCCAAGGCCAAGGCCAAGGTTAAGGCGAGGGACAAGGGCAACCTAGCTATATTAGACATAACAACTATAATCAAAATGCTGCAAGCACTTCAAACACTTTGGTCCACATTCAAAATAATATTGCTCAATAAGCTAAGGGTGATATGCCTTGAAATCAATATTTTGGGAAATCCATTATTCTAACCATTTATTTTAATCAAGATTTCAATGATCAATGGCAGTAGGCTGCTAATTATGGGTAAAATCAAGCTCTTATGGCTTAGAACATAGAGGTACCCATGATGACAAAACCAAAAGAGCCTCAATAAGGGCAAAGCCCTCATCAAAGACCAAGTGAATTGGGTGATACAGTGGTGAATTATGAATAAGAAGAGTGTTATGAAATCAATCAGTAGGCTAGTTCTAGCCAGACATACATTCTTGTAGCAGTAAATACAAGGTTCAAAAAAAGTAACATGGATGGTAATTTGGAAGTAGTCAAAGAGCTTCCTATAGTTATTCCTTCAATATCAAAGCCAAATGAACCTATTTTTGTTCTAAAGATTCTAGCAGCTTCAAGGAATCAAAATCAGGGGAATGCCTTTGTTCCCCAAAACTCACAAATTCAAAGTACAGTTGTGGCTCCTAAATCACAACTAAAGGTTGGTGGTTCGCCCATCAACATTGTGGAACAAATGAAAAATTCCAATTCAAGCATTCCAATGTGGGACATGCTCTCCATGTTTGGACAGATGGACATCCTTCATGAAGGATTATCAAATATCAAGGTTCCTGAGAAGGAACCAAGCAAAGAAAATGTGGTTCTCACCAATGCAACCAAAGGACCTAGTGAAGGGCAATCAAGTAAGATGGTCAAACCTCCCCCGTCTACATTTCAATAATCATTGGTAATTATTTAGTACATAATTTATTGGTAGACAATGGGGCTAGCACCTCAGTAATGCCAGAGTCTATATTAGACCAACTTGGTCTAAAATATGAGCCCCAGTCTAAAGGAGTGTTGCATCTTGATGGTTCTTCCACCAAGCTAGCTGGTATCATCAGAGACTTCAAGTTGACCCTACATGCTTATCCTAGTGTCTCAGTGGTTTAAGATGTATTAATATTTGATGTGCCTCCTCATTTTTCACTATGATTATCTAAAGAATTCATAACAAATATTGGAGGTTATCTAGCAGTAGACTGGTCATACATGACATTTAGAACAAGATATGGGACCAAAGTGTCCATCAAAGCTGAGCCTATTACATAATTCCATATTAAACATTGTGGTCTAGATAACATAAACATCAATTTCATCATCATTGATGAAGATGAATTTATAGTTAGTTAAGAACTAAACACTCACCTTGAGGAGATACTAGATATGTTGTTGGATGAATTATGGAATTATAATCAGTTGGTTGACCCCTTGGAAGGTGTTGAAGAAATGAACATGGGTCTCTACTGCTTGCATGAATAGAATCAGTCTATGCCATCCCTCAACAAGCTTCTAGAAGACTCCAGTGGCTTATGGAAATTGTTTTTTGATGGTTCAAGGAACAAACATGGATTGGGTGTAGGTGCAATGTTGGTATCCCCCTCAAAAGATAAATATTTCTCTTATTATAGGTTCCAATTCAGTTGCTCTTACAATGTAACAAAATATGAGGGTCTTATCCATGGACTTCAATGGGATAATAAGAGAGGGATTAAATAATTACAAGTTTATGGGGATAGTGAGTTGATAGTGCACCAGGTTAGAGACCAAAATATAACCAAAAATCCTTTAATGAAGTCTTACAAACATAGAGTGTGGGACCTAATTGAGGATTTTAAGGACTTTAACATTCAAGCAGCACTAAAGAACCAAAATGGACATGCTGATAGGTTAACAACTATGAGAGCTCAATTTGATATCCCAAAAGAGTTGAAAAAGACCAAAGTACAACCATATGTCAAAGTGGTAGTAAGACCATCAGTGCCAAACAATGAAACTTATTGGCAGTTCTTTGAAAATGATAAATAAATTGCTTATTTCTTGAATTAGGAAGCATATTTCTCCTCCATAAACTAGGAAAAGTTTTAACATTATTATGAGGAGCAAATTGTTTAGTTGAGATCTAATAAGCTTCCTAAAAGGCTTGTCACCCTTAAAGGTCTTTTCCATGAGGGAGATCATATGAGAAAAGACAAGGTAGTGATGTCAACAAGTGAAGAGAACTATGAAAGAGTCCTTATCTTCAAAGACAAGCTCCTCAAGCTTGGAAAGGTAAACACTAAAGCTGAAAGGCATGATTTTATAGAACTTTGTAAAGAATATGCAGACATATTTACTTTGGAATATAATGACTTGAGAGGCTTTGATCCCAAGCTGGCCCAACACACTATAAAACTAGAGGTTAATGCCAAGCCTATCAGGCAGAAGCAGAGGCTTATAAACCCCAAAATTTAAGAGCTTATGAGGAAAGAAATGACCCAATTAATTGAATCCAATATCATCTTTTCCATTAAGCACTCCTCATGGGTAACCAATTTGGTACCTATGAGGAAGAAGAGTGGGGAAATCAGATTATTTGTTGACTTCAGGGATTTGAATGGGATATCTTTAAAAGATCACTACCCCTTACCATCCATGGAGCAACTCCTTCAGATAGTTTGTGGTTTAGAATGCTTCTCTCTTTTGGATGGGTATTCAGGATACAACTAGGTGATGGTAAGAGAGGATGATCAATATAAGACTACCTTCACTACAAAGTGGGGCATATATGCTTACCAAAATATGCCTTTTGGATTGTCAAATACTAGGGCCACTTTCGAAAGAGCCATGGACATGGATTTCCAAGGGTTGCTAAATCAGATGGTACTAGTTTACTTGGATCACATGATAGTTTTCTCCAATAAGGCTAGTGAGCACATGGACCATCTAAGTTTGATCTTCCAAAGATCTAAAGAGCATGGGATCTCTTTAAATCCCTAGAAATATGTGTTTATTGTTCATGAAGGCAAAATTTTGGGTCACATTATTTGAAAGGAAGGACTATCCATTGATCATGACAGAATAAGTGTTATCTTAGCACTATCTCTACCCAAGCACAAGAAAGGAATCTATAGATTCTTTGGAAAAATAAACTTTGTGAGAAGGTTTCTACCTAGTTTTGCAAACCTAGTCAAACCCATCACCACCATGCTAAAGAAGAGCCAAGTGTTTTCTTGGTCAAATGAAGGTAAAGTAGCATTTGAGGCCATCAAGCAAGCCATTGCCCAAACACCCTCACTCATGAATCTTGATTTTTCAAAGGATTTCATATTGTACACCTTTGCCAACATTGACAACAAATCAACTATGTTGATGCAAAAGAATGGTGGAGGACTCGAGCAACCAATTGCCTTTTTTAGTCAAGGACTAGAGGGACATGAGGTGAGGTACACTTTTATAGAAAAGTAGGTTCTTGTAGCTTTGAAAAGCCTTAAAAAGTTTAGGCCACTTATATGTAACAACAAGATTCATCTTATGATGTCTCATCCTGGAGTGAGGGACTTTCTCCTCAACAAGAATTTGAATGAGAAAAGAACTTACTAGATTACCAAAGTCATGGAGTATGATGTGGAGATGAAAGTCACCAAACTGGTAAGAGGTAAAGGATTATTTGAGCATATGGTGGATGATCTTCAAGAAGATAAAAAAGTTATTTTGGTAACACAAGACAACTCACAAATAGATGTACCTCTACTTTATAATAGCTAGATCCAAGATATGACACATTTCTTGATGATAGGATAATGCCCCCAAGGTTTGGATAGTGAAAAAAGAAGCTATTTTAGACTTCAGTCCATACCTTATGCATTGATTAATGGGGTTTTATTTAGAAAGGACCTCAATGGGTTACTTCTTAGGTGCATTAATGGCAATCAAGTGATAAAGCTCTTGGAGCAATTTCATGATGGACCTGCAAGAGGTCATTTTGCTCCAAGAACAATAGTAGGAAAAATAATGAGGGCTGGTTATTACTGGCTTGACCTTTTCATGGATGCCTATGCATGGGTTAGGATATGTTAGAAGTGTGTTCTATTTGCAATCAAACAAAGATTGACATCCCTTCCCCTCAACCCAATACATATGGAACAACCCTTCATGCAATGGGGTTTGGACTTCATAGGAATGAACAGGACATAAATGGGTGTTCACTGCAACTGAATACTTCACCAAGTGGGTGGAAGCAATTGCCTTGATAGAAGCCAATGAAATATTGGTATTGGAATTCTATGATAGCATATTGACCAGGTTTGGTGTCCCAACTACTATAATTTTAGATAATGCCTTAACATTTGTGGGCATGAAGACAAGTGAATGGGAACTTAAGCTGGGCATATACCTCAATACATCCTCTAATTACTACCCCCAAGGCAATGAATTGGCAGAGTCCACAAATAAAAACTTGATAAGATTATCAAGAGGACCATGTAAGAGAATCAAAGACTATGGCATATAAAGCTAAGGACAACTTTATGGGCTGATAGAGTGACTCCCAAAGCTGCCATTGGAAATTATCCATATATCCTTATATATGGAAGGGAAGCCAAATTACCCATTTCTCTTAAACTACCTACATTGGAGTTATTCCATCAACTTGAGTTGATGGAGAGTTAGCCTATGAATGTGAGGATGATAGAGCTCATATAGCTTGAAGAAACTAAGGACCTTGCGATGAAGACATTAGAGTCACACCAAGCTTAGGTTAAAAAACCCTTTGACAAGAGAACCACAATAAGGGAATTCAAGGAAGGGGACCTTGTCCTTAAATGGGCTCACATAAGGCCAATCAAGATAACCATACCAAGTTTGACAGCTTGTGGAGTGGTCCTTATTTGATTCATGAATGCAAACAACATAATGATTTTTAGCTTGCCCAACTAGATGGAGAGGTATTACCCATCCCATTTAATGGAATTCATTTAAAGCCTTGTTATTAGAAGAGTTTACAGCTATTGTATGATATCACACATATTAGAGTAGTTTTCTATGCTTTCCTCTAAGTGCTTTGAGCACATTTCCTTTCAATTGTGTGTTTCCCTTTCAATAAGTGCCTTGGGCCCAGGTTATTTAGTTTCTTTTTGGTCCTTCTTGTTTCAAGAGGAGGTTTTCTAGAAAAAGGGTAGCCTTGTATAATTTTCTATCAAATAGGAGATAAAAACTTGAAACTCCATGAACTTAATGGATCAATCAAGGCAACTTGTCTATTGCATGACAGGCATGCAACCCCAGGATGTCACCAAAAATGTTGGCCAATTTTGGCCTACATACAAAGTTTCTGCCTGGATGGATGAGCTAAATAGAGTTTTGGATGGAATGAGTGGTCCAAAGATCACATATAACTTGCAAAGCTTTTGAAACACTTTAAGTAAACTTAAAGTGTAGTTTAAAATGAGGAAGAAGGTTTTCATGGTGTTTTAAGCATTCAAGGGTGTGAATCAGGTTGCAAAAAGTCTTAGAATTTCATTAGATCCTTCTAAAGAGACAATAGTTTCTTACACAAACCTAAAATAACTAGACCATCACATCACATCATGTAGAAGCAAATAGATAAGTCTGGTTACACATTTGATAGATGCACGTAAGAAATCGATCAAGGCCAAAAGACTACATGGACATGATGATTTTCATGTCGAGAAGGTCCCCTAAAATTTTTGTATCTTGATGAGTTCTCTATCTCAAGATATAAGATTCCAAATTTGAAATTACAGAGTGGGATGTGCTCATAGACATCAAGTTTAAGCTTCATAAAATAGCCATTTAGATTCAAAAGTTCCCAAAGATGAATGTGGAGTTGATAAGTGTTAAGATCTTGGGTGCTCAAATAAATATCTAATGGTGCATGTCGACTGACAAGGCTAGTGGGCCCAAATAGATCAATGGAGTGCATTTAATCATACCAAAATAGATCTATGGTGAGGGAGAGGTTAGCGATTTAGTGAATCTTGAAAGATAATGAGAAGCTGCCAAGTGTCATGATCATGGTAACTACTAGATGAATTAATGAAGCACGTTCAAGTTGTGAAAAAGTAGATCGATGGTACATGTAAGGTGAAGGAGTCAATATTCTTGGGAATGAATGCAAGGTTAATACTTGGCATAAGCATGTTAAATCATGGAATTTATAGTAGGATCCCATAAAAGAACATGAAGCTAAAAGATGACATAGTTTGGGAAGCCTAGATCAAGATTAATATCCAAGATTAAAATTCAAAGCCAAAAAATTTTGAGTAGAGAAAAAATGTGACCTAAGGTCGAACTAGGGCAAATATTTCAAAGGATGCCATTGAAGCTCAGTCAAGACCTTTGTTGGAGGATCTAATACATGCAGACCTAGTTTTCTTATGGTTTCAACATCATTTCATAAAGGGAGATCCTCGTGTGCAGTGGTTTCTCGATTCCCATAAGGTTTAGGGGTAGAATAAGTCTGTTTAGACCTAATATATTTCAAGAATGAGGCTATATAACCTGCTAAGTGTTGGTTCCCAATTATACACCTCTATCACTCAACCTTGCACACTTGAGAGAAATGATAATCAAAGATGGAAAACCTACTTAATATGTCATTATAGCTAGGGATGGGTTTGACATCAAGGAAGGATCGAATGGAGAAAATTACTGGGAGGTACCTACAAAGGATATGGTTAACTCCTTGCTACTTTTGGCTCTGCTTGAATGAAGGTGGGAGGACCTATGGGGTAACTCGCTCACATGGAAAGATTTATCAATTCAATCTCTATGGGGATTGTTGGCACAAGGAAACACAAATATGACTAGAACACAACCAAGCTTACTCAATCCACTCAGGAAGGGTTTTCACATAGAATGAGTAAATGTTCTATGTTAGACACAACCTACTAAATACAGATATGAATGTGATTACAACTTTCATTCTTGATGATGATCAACAATACAGGGCTGAATAAGAGATTGCAATGTTGATCTTTGATGCAAAAAATGCAAACACATGCTAAGTATACAATATTTATGCATCTGCAGGCAAATAACACTTTAGATATGTGAAGGGTGTGTTATATGCAAGGAAAGATAGGGTAGGAAAAGAATATTAGTTAATAAAAATGAAAGTGGAGTGTTAACGAATGAGCACAAAGAAACTCAAGTAAATGGCTATGCTATCTTTACCAACAAATGTACTATTGATCAAAAATAAATGAGATGAAATCATTCATAAGTGATATCCTTCAAGAACCCCTTCTAATTGAATATGTGAGACTAGGACTACCCTTACAAAGGCTATCAACAATATATTCCCAAATTTCAAAGCAGAAAGGATTTTATAATCTAGATATACACTCTAAATGACCACTATAGAGATGAATACATTAGATTACCAATCAACTAAGCATGAAAAATAGAGCACTGTACTTCAACAATAGAAAGAGAATGGAAACCATGAATAAATTTCATTTTATTAGGTTGTGGAGCTAAAAGCTTCATCTGGATGCAAACATGGAGGAGGAGGTTGCTGAGTGTCACAGTCACCGGCGTCGGTCAGGCCAACTAACGTCGGTTAGGGGTAGACAAGAAGGCAACCAACATCGGCAGGAGTTGGCTGACGTCGGTCACCTCCAGATAGATAGGGACTGACATCGGTCCCCTGTGTGGTTCCAAAACTACTTGTTGATGGACAATTAGTTTGTTGAACCGGTTGTTTGCATGTTAAAGACTAATTCGAGTCTTGAGCCGCTTGTCTAATTATTGTATGGATGGGATCTATATAATAGACTCATGGGCTATATTGTAAAGTGTAGAACCAAAAGAGTTCTTCCATTGGTGGAATCATAGGGGTTCTTCCAGGTAGGTAAGATCAGGTTTGATCTGCAGGTTATTGCAAGATCAAGGAGGAGATCTACATGCGTAAGTAAGATCAGTTGATCTGCAGGGGTGTGTGTGTGCGAGGTCAAATAGAGATCTACGGGGTAGCAAGATCAAAGGTGATATCAACACATCAAAGAGCAAGATCAGGGGAGATCTACTTGGAGTACCAGTTTGTACTTGATTGTACTTGTAGTATTGTACTGACTGGTTGAGGTGAACAACTCTGTGTTAGCCGTTTATTGTGACCTGTATTGAGAGAAGATAACTCTTGAGGGAAGATTACTGGTATGCCCATGAAGTGGATGAAAGAGTGTGATCTCTTTGTTGTAATTTCCTTCTGGAATGAGTTGAATACAATTGTGTGTTGCCTCTCATATTCTGTGTTATTTCTGATTTCTAGTTACTTGTTACTTCTGGTTAAATTCTGCATTTAGTTGCTTGTACATGGTAATCAATTGTTCTTCTTAGGTCCTATCAATTGGTATCAGAGCTAAGGTTGCAGGGAGTAGGTTTGTGTTTGATTATAGGTCACTCTCAGGGGTTTCTGATTAAGTGGGAGTATAACAATGGCAGAAGAAAGTAAGCTGAGAATGGAGAAATTTAGACACAGGCGTAGCACCACAGGGTGTGGTGGTTGGTCTTCAAGATTGATCTTGAAGAGGGATACAAGCCTGGATACAAATTAGACAATGTACTGGTATAGGTATAGGTGTAGCTATTTATCTCCAAGTGGGAGATTGTTAGGTTGTGGAGCTAAAAGCTTCACCCAGATGCAAACATGGAGGAGGAGGTTGCTGAGTGTCACAGTCACCAGCGTCGGTCAGGCCAACCGACGTCGGTCAGGGGTAGACAGGAAGGAAACTGACATCGGTAGGAGTCGGCCAACGTTGGTCACCTCTAGATAGATAGGGACCAACATCGATCGCTTGTGCGGTTCTAGAATTGCTTGTTGACGGACAGTTAGTTTGTTGAACTGGTTGTTTGCATGTTAAAGACTAATTCGAGTCTTGAGCTGCTTGTCTAATTATTATATGCATGGGATCTATATAATAGACTCATGGGCTATATTGTAAAGTGTAAAACCAAAAGAGTTCTTCCATTAGTGGAATCATAGGGGTTTTTCTAGGTATGTAAGATCAGGTTTGATTTGTAGGTTGTTGCAAGATCAAGGAGGAGATCTACATGGGTAAGTAAGATCAGTTGATCTGTAGGGGTGTGTGTGCGTGCGAGGTCAAATGGAGATCTATGGGGTAGCAAGATCAAAGGTGATAGCAACACATCAAGGAGCAAGATTAGGGGAGATCTACTTGGAGTATCGGTTCGTACTCGGTTGTACTGGTAGTCTTGTACTGACTGGTTGAGGTGAACAACAGCTCTGTGTTAGCCGTTTGTTGTGACCTGTATTGAGAGAAGATAACTCTTGAGGGAAGATTACTGGTATGCCCATGAAGTGGATGAAAGAGTGTGATCTCTTTGTTGTAATTTCCTTCTGGAATGAGTTGAATACAATTGTGTGTTGCCTCTCATATTCTATGTTATTTCTGATTTCTAGTTACTTGTTACTTCTGGTTAAATTCCACATTTAGTTGCTTGTACATGGTAATCAATTGTGCTTCCTAGGTCCTATCACATTTATCAATTGAATATAAAATGAGTATAATGTGTTCTAAATAACATAATATACTAACACTATGCAAAACAATTCTATGACAAGGGAGACATGTATAATGCTCTCAAAGCTTGCCAATGATTTTACAACATAAACTAATTTGGCACTAGAAGGATCACACAAAGAGAATTATTTGAGGTTATAGCTCTTGACTCAAAAATTTAACCGACCTCTGTAAAGGGACTAATCCCCTTTACTTATACAACTGAGCTAAGCCTAGCATATTCCTAAAGATGCTTCAACTGGAAGATTACTGTACGGCCCTGGAGTCTATTAAACCTTGTAACAAACATGATTCCTCAGATATACTTGTGATCTTGTAATGATGGAAATATTGATCCTCCACCTCGGCAAAATATTTTTTAATTATCTATGTTTAGGAAGATATCAGAAGGGACAAATCAAAACTTTTGTCCTTTTGTAGAATAGACAAAAACATCCCTTTATTATCCTCATGATTACACAAAAACTGATTGAAAGGGACATGCCACTAATGGGATGAGTACAATGGTTTCCCAGTGGGAAATGAGAAAATGAAGAAGGGAGGGAAGGGAAGAAAGGAGTGGTGATAGCTCAAAAAAATTGAAATATCTGGTTAAGCTCTGGAGTCGATTTGAATGATGGAATCTTTTACCAACTTGTTCCTATACCTTGTGTATCCTTCCAACATCAGGGCAAGATTTCCTTGGTCTAGACTTGCTTAATATTTGAATTTTACTCAGTACTCTTCAAGTTAGGCAGCAATATTCTGAAGCATGGTCTACGTTTGTCCAATAAGCTCCATAAGATGGTCACAAGATTTCTCAAGTGACACCAATTTATTTATTTTATCAACATTGAAGGACTCTTATGGTGCATCAATGAGGTTTTTTAGAGCAGTGTGTACTGCCTCTTCCTCCAAATCATTTGCACCATCAAGGCTTACCATATTTCTTAGTAAAACATCTATCTCTTTTGTTGCTATCTTGAGGAATTGCTCTTCTATTTTTAAATCAAAAATTCCATCTTTGAGCATCGTTAATCGATGTTTGATTACCAGTTGACACTCTTTAGGCCTTGTGTGATCATTTGGAGCAATGATCTTTTCAGCTATTAAAGTATTGGTGCCCATTTTGTAGATCTCATCCATTTTTTGTTGAACTCCTTCCCAATTCTTAATGTCTACCTCATAAATAAATTTTTTGGCATCACAATCCCTTTTAGTATCCATAATGTTGTCTAATCATTTCAATGTTGAGTGGATTATTTCCTCAACCCTGGCGCATAAATATTCTTTCCATTTTTTTGTTGCTCTCCCTCTGGATTTTAGGTCATCAATTCAACCAAAATCTAATGACTCTATTGAGAAGAGAGGACACTCTAGAGTAATACCAGTAGTTTGAGTTACTACCTTGGGCTCACTTAGTATCTTTTGCAAGTATTAGATCATAGCCTAATTCTATGCCTTTAACTCCTCCATAGTGGCTTTATCTTTGTCCATTCAGTGAGGCACCATGTTTTCCAAAACCTATGAGCTATGATTTAGCTCATTCCTTGATGGATCCCTTAGATTATAGATATAAATAGTGTAACTCTCAATGGGAACATCTTTATTCAAAGCATCCTATAGGGGAATGGCTATCTCTGCATTCCTTTTTCTTATAGCAGTGAATGTGGTCTTGGTGTGTGTCTTGGCCTTCTTGGAGGGTTTGGCCTTGTATGCCTAAATGATCTTCACTACGTTGATCTCCTTGATCTTGATCATGATGTCCTTCTTCTCGTTGACATGTTCCTTGACCTAGAAAAGGGGTCTAGTTTGAAATCCCATTGATGTGTTGGACATCTTTGAGATAGTGTAAGGTGGTGTCATCAGAGTACCTAATGTAAGAAGTGCCATAAGAATGAGATGTGGACTCAACACAAACTATTCAATCTCTTCATCACTTTCCAAATCCTCACCACCTTTGTTTTCTCCAAGTTCCCCTTCCAGGTTTGGCTATATCTTCTCCAAAACTTCAAAATCTGGCCCAAACTAGTGAGACTCCTTGAACAACTTTTCAATGGAGCTCCCTTGTCCTACTAACTGACTAAAAGGTTATGCACCCACTTTAACTTCTTTATTTACTAAAGATTTTGGCATGGATTAGGATATGGTGACCTCTTTATTGCCTTCTGACAACTCTTCACCAATCACGGTCTCTAGACCTTTATTATGGATTGGATCATGGACCTTGATGGGAGGAAGGAGACCTCGAGGTAACTCAATTAAAACAACATTTCCTAAAGTACCCTTCTCAACATCTTTATTTGACTGATTTAATTCCTTATTAATCAATATATGGGTGGGGGTACCCATTTATATGTTTGCTCCCCTACTTTCCTCTATACTTTCCTTCTCTTCTAGTGCTAAACTTGATAGCTTTGGAGGGGAAGGGACAACTTGTGATACCTCTGGAGCTGCTTGTAGTCCTTCTTGTTCAACCACCCATTCATGACAAGTGGTGACTTGAACAACTTGCATTAGATTTACCTCAGTTCTCTCATTAGATTTATTTAATTTTTTAACTTCACTTTGATCACCTTGGCTTGGTAATTGGGTGATGACATTTTTGACAAATGTCTCTATATCTAATGAGGCTGTCTCCCTTTCTCAAGGGGCCTGAACTTGAATGGCCACCTAAAATTCAATCTATACAACATCTTTGAAAGAAAGAGGATCATTTGAGGCCAAAATTTCTTCCTCATTACCCATACTTTCTATGCATGAGGGACCCTCTTCTACAAATAAATCAATCATTAGGTACTGCACTGGGGTTTGGGGTCTTTCCCTCAGAGTCCTTTGTCTAGTTTTTAATTGAGGAGTGAATATTCACTACTTTTTCATCACCTCAACAATGGGATTATCTTCATTTGAGTCTTCATCATCACCCATATCTCTCAACCTTTGAGCATATAAGGATTGATCCTCTTTCATCTTCATAGGGAGTTCCTTAGAAGGCAAGTCCTTAAACACAACCTCCTTCCTGTTCTTAGGAATCCCCATAGGAGGTTATAGAGCCCTTTTGACTCCCTTTTGTTTGGGATACTCTACCTCTTCTTCACCTCCTCTCTTCCTTATTACAATTGTTGGCTATTGTGCTGGTGGAGCAAGTGGAACAACATCTAGATTGACCACTGGGATGACTGTTGGGATCGCTGATATCATTAGGGCTCCCTCTGATGCAATGGATATTGGGGTGGAACTAGCCAATGTAACCTCTTTAGTAGAAATCTTATCCTAATTCGTATCCAAAATTGTTAATTTTGAGAAGGGCAATCCTGCTTTGGACCATGATGTAGATATGGACTCCACATCAATTGGCTTGGTGAAGTCAACATCACTAACCTTGCTCTTCCATTTGCCCTTCACTACTGGTGGCAGAGGTAAGATAACAACATTATACTTTGGGAGGAAACCCTTTAAATCCCAATTTTTTTGAGCTCCAGGAGGGTAGGGGTTTCATAAGCACTTAGATTAACCCCATGTTCCTTCAACCACCTGAAGGTTCTCCTCATGATTGCAATGGCTCTCCATGGAATGGAATAATTTTTTAAGCAGTGAAGTCCACCTATGAAATAGGTTGGGCTTCAATATTGGACTAATTATACACTATAAATAGTTTCCTTTTATCATCCTCCATGTCCTTAGGGATGGGAATGATATTAAGCAATGACTTCCTACACTATTAGCCTCATATAATCCAACTTCCTAACGTCTTCCTCAGTAGTGTAATAGGATCAGATGTTTTCATAATGTGATTGATGTAGAATCACATTGGTTTCTATGTTTACCAACCATATGATATAATAGTTTGGCTTGGGTGGCATCTTATCAATCACATATTGGCCCATCTGTTATTCTAATCCCTTTGCTTTGGCAACAGAAGGACATGAATAGTGTCCAATCTCAACTAAAGACTTGTAGGGATTGTTTATCTTTTTCACCACTATCATCTCATGTGGGGGAACCATCTACCAGCTCAACTCCATCACTGGTAATCTATCATCTAGGTATCTTGGCAGCTTATGTGGAGACCTTGAGTAACCACTTATTATGATATAAGTGAATGTTCTAAATTGAATATATGAGGTGCCATACTTATCAATTGTGTCTCTGGCCACCTTAAACATTCTTTGAGGCTACTTAGAAGAAATAAGACACTCATCATGGTATTAAATAAGCAATTGTAAACTTTTTAGAGATTCATCTTGAAGCCATCCATAGTTATTTCTAGATAAATCTCATATATTCTCATCCCACCGAGATTCTTGGTGAGCCCGTGGAATGTCTGTTTATGCAATAGGCTATACATCAAGTAGGAGGACATGTAAAATTTTCAAGTAGGAGGACATATAAAATTTACCTATGAATGCCTCATTTAAATGGATCATAGCATGAAGTTGCATCATTTGCCTATGTAGGTTGTCACTTAAAATGGTGGCCCAATTCAACTTCTTCTATTGCTGTAACACACAGATTAAGATTATGAACATTTAAGGCTCAAATTTCTCTATGGTGGGCATCGCATAAATCCTTGTTGCCATGGAAATTAGATATTGGGGTAATTCCTTAACTTTTTATAGTTTTAGACTCTTAGACATTCTTAAAACTTGTTGTCTTTTCTTGAGTATCTAGTAGGAGTTGACAATGTCCCATATTATTTTGTTATTCTTGTTTGCATACTCTTAGCATTCCTCTAAGGAGAGTGTGATAATTTTAGGCTGGGGATGAGTCCCAAGAATCTTGATGAGGGCCAAAGGAGTGAAATACCAAATAACTGATTGGATACCATCAATGATAGTTCTAGTATCAGGTTGATATACTTGAGCACATGCAATCACTAATTCTAGGTATGGGGCAGCCAAGGGGAATGCCACAATATGGGTGATATAACTCATTCCCAGAGTATAAATGACTAAAAGAGGGTTAGGTTTTGACAAGACATTTAATAAGGCCACAAAGTCTAACCCTTAAACATCTATGTCTTTGAATCCATCCAAAATAGAGATAATGTTTCTCTTCACAGATGTTGAAGATGTTACCATTTATCCCTAACTTTCTAGTGAAATCCTTTGAGTTAGATTAAATTATTCACTCAAATTAACCTTGATATACCTTCAAACCCCCTTCAAAGAACACAAAATAAAGATCTGTAAGAACACTTATTGATAATTCAGAGGGTTGCACACAATTGAAACTAAAAATCTTCAAAGAATTCATCATAATCACTTTTTCATGCTGCACGTAGCTAGGGCACACAAATGGCTTGAAGACATAAGTAAAAGCTCTGAATGCAAAACGTAATTATGAATGAAGAAAAAATGCTTTAGTTATAATCCTTTGCATTTTTAAATTAGGGTTACCATTAATGTTTTGAAGCATAATGGCTAATTACCAACTACCCCTTTTAGTCATTTGAGTTTCTTTCAAAAAAGGAGAGAGAAGGTGAAAATGTTTCTTTCATGCTATGTGATCCTCCTTGAGACACATGGATTGATATAAACAATTTTTTTTAATTCAGTGCTTTTCAAGCCTTTGGGTACCTTTTGCACCTTACCCACCCAAAGGTAAGTCAACAATCTTCAAAAAGGGCCCAAAGCTTGAAAAACATTGAGAACCTACCACATGTCATTACTTTACATTAGAAATCTAGGCGTTCAGGCCTTGGAGACTTTTTGCACCTTACCCACCCAAAGGTAAGTGAGGCAATTTTCAAAAAGGGCCCAAAACATATAAAACCTTGAGGACCCACCATGTGTCCAACTTAGATTTTAGCTCGGACTCTCAGCCAACTTTTCACCTTTGCACCATTATTTCATGATACGGGGAAGGGTGCAGGATCCTTCTAACCCCCAAAAATGCTCTCATCACTTGTAAAAGGAAATGACCAAGTCATTACCTTATAAATGTGATAAATCTGACTTGGGCATTTTTTTGAGATAAAGTCTTAAGAGCCCCTTGAGATAACCATGTGTCTTTCATTTAGCTCATCGGGTAATTCCTCACCTCAATCACTAAAACACATTGAAGGTGCAATTTGGAAATTTCATCCAGGGCCCTAGAATAATGTTTCTTTGAGCATAAGGTAGAAAATCAATGCATGCAAGGAGGCTTAGATACATTTCTGTCTCTTCTTAGTGAATCTTCCTGCCATGAAACCTTCAATCAAACCTTAAAATTCCTTCAGAACTATTGAAAATGTCCTTCATCTTTAGAAAGTGACCTTTGAACTTTTTGGTAAACACCCTTCAAGAATTTTGTAAGGGCAAAATGACCCTTCAAAAGTGCACTTCAAGAATCTTGCAAAGGCAAAATACCTAAAGGAAATGATACTTTAGAGTTTTTTGCAAAGGCAAAATGACCCTATAATTCCTTAGGGATTTTTGTGTGGGCAAACTGCCCAAAAGGCAAGTTCCCTTCAGACCTTTTACCATAGATAAAAAATCTGAAACAAATAACCTCAAAACACTTAAGACCAAAAAAACAAGGTATGGAATTCATTCAGAATTTTTGAAGTGGACAAAATGTCTGATGAAAATAAGTCTTTAGACTTTTTGTTTGAGACAAAAATCCTAAAGACATATTTCTATTAGGCATTGTGTTCATGTATAAGCGCAAAAAGTCTAAGGGAATGAACATTTTCAATAGGCAAAAACAAGATAAAGGAAAACATAGAGATAAAATTGGGGATAATGACTTAAACATTGATACTCAACCTAGTTTGTACTTTAGGCATTTTTATGGACAAAGGCCCAATTACCCTAGTGTAACCTTGGGCATTAACACAGGCTCTCACAAAGCTTGGTAAATCAATAAAATACCCTAAAGAGAGATATCAAAGCACAACAAATTTTAAACATCCTAAATCTTATGATGCTGAAAAGGGCACAAATTACTTGTTGTAGATTTGGGCTCCAACATAGAGCTTCATCAATATGTTGACTATACGAAAACCAATAAATTGGATTGGTTTTCAATTTATAGTGAGACCTATGCTCAGATATTGAAGTAGAGGGAAGGTATGTGATTAATGAAGAAGTGTCTCATTTGTCAAAGTTATAGTTTTGACAAATAGGTACCTACAACCACTAAAAGTAGACTTAGACATGGCTCTGTTAAGTCCATGAGTATGAGGACTTTGTCTTCATAATGAAATCAAGTGGAGATGGTGTAGAAGATCAAAGCAAAAAGGAATTGGGGATTAGAGAGTACAATGGAGCATTTATTTCTTCTCAAAGCCTTTTAGTCCTAGTTGGATCAAAGATGGTTCAAAAATCAAGAAGGATGGCAACTCAAGTAATGATCTTAGATGGCGTGCTCCCCCCTCTCTCCCCTTTCTCCTATATCTCTTATTCTTTTCCATTCGTAGACTCTCTCTCACTTTTGATAAGAAATTATCTTTCAATTCTAAGGAACAAGAGACTCTCATTTGATAAGGTTAGACCCTATCAAAATTTTTATGAAAGACCAATTGAAGAAATAAAGACTTTCTTTACCTATATCTCCCATATGAATTATGTGTAGGAAAGCTTATGCATGATGGCATTGTGAAGGAGAATCTTCCATGCCCATTGTCCTTCTTTCTTGATCATTTTTAGGTGTCTTCAATTTATTTGTAGGTATAAATTAGTGTTCTTTTTATTATCTTTTCACTAATGTATTTAGATCTTGCACATAAGTTATCTCTATATATTGATTGATCAAAGCCTAACTCTTATCCCTTAATCATACTTGAAATGAATTTGCTAAGATTTAAGTTAGTGGGATCACATTGTTGAGATCACCCCAAAGACCCTTATATCAATGGGCACTGCCTACATAGCCAATACTCCAAGGAGGGCCTTAGAATCATGTAGTTCTCCCCTATTATGGGAAAGTGTGTACACAAGGGTGAAGTATAATATATGATGATGCATGTGGTGATCTAGATTATAATTTGATAAATAATGCTCATGGGCTGCTCTTTGAATGCGTCAAACCTATAATATGATTGATCTTATGCTTGATATGAAAATAGGGATGAATAGGGTAGAATAACTTGGTTGTGTAGCTGGTTATTTTAACTTTAGTAAGTGTTTGCTTATTATTTACTAGATGAGGAATGAGAAGGCTTAAACTTGTATTTATACCAGACCTTTTGAAAATATCTGAGGTAGGGTTTAATAACAGAAATAGGCCAACCCATAAGTTTTGAAACATTTTAAATTTAGATGAGTTTTGGTAACTAGACACTAGATAAGGATTTAGACACTAACATCAATGGTAGTGTCCCTTTATGGCTACAAGTATCCAAAAGGCTAAAAAATAGGTATACATCTGAAACTGATATTGAAGGATGTTCATCAAATTTTAAAATTTTTGTGTAGTAAAAGAGACCTAGGTTATCATAATGATATGGATCGAACTAAGAGATGTAGACACCCCATTTTGGCCATAACTATGTTCCAACCAAACTTTAGATTGATTTCTACTAAACAATACAAATTAAGCCTAAGAATCATCGAATGTCCCAATTTCATCCACACATCAAACATTAGTGCTCATAATCATGTTGAGGCATCTTTATTTGGTGTATTATCTTGTATGTAATTGTAACCTCTCACATATTCAACTCCAATTAATTAGTGAGTTAACAAATTGATAGTTTGGCCTTTGGGCCCATTAAGTAGGGCACTTGAACAATTACTAGAGTGCAAAAATGCTAAGCAGAATGAATTAACTAAGCAAATAAATTAAAGACTTAAGTGAAATTTCCATATGTAATTAGTGGAAGTGATTTTAAAAAAAAAAATTCCAATAAAATTAAGGTCATGATGATATCATCGTCCTCAAAGCCAAGGAATTAGAAATATCTCTTTTAAAACCTAAAATTTAGAAATAGATATCCATGCTTAATAAATGGGATATTTATCCCAAATATTAATTACTTGTCCCCTCCTTAAATTAACTAAGGTTAGTCTAAACTCAACCATGGTTAACTCTAACCTAACTGCATTTGTGTTAGAGCTAGTTTGGAAGGCTATAAATACAAGGCTTCACCCATTATTCAACAAGCTTATTTTATGTAAAGTTATTATGCTAAAATACCTTAAAAAAGCTCCTTTGGTATAATGTTATCATGTCCATTCATTGAGAGAACCAAGGCAAAGCCAAAGCCAATCCCAACATTACCAAGGTGACAAGCAAAGATTTTTGCAAGGGGTACCATTGCTAAAGATTCTTCGATCACACAACCGAGCACATCCTTTTATGCCCAACACATAAGTCTTACTCTCAAGTAAGGTAAAAAATGGTTGTTTTGTCTTCATTTGATAGTTACTTGTATTGTTCTCTTGCTCCTTGAGTGTCTAGGATAAAGGTGTTAGTTTTATTAGTGTGTTTTTATTTGATTTTGATCATACTAACACGATACTAATCTCGCTTCTTAGATTCTTATTGATCATATAATGACATGCATGGTAGGACCAAATACCCCACATGCATAAATGGAGTATATTGGGAGATTTTTGGAGCCAAGAATATTTCATTCTAGAGCTTAATTTCTTGATTTTTGGCTAACTTTTCTATGTTTGGCTTGTGATTGTAGATTTACAAATTTGTGACTGTAGAACTACAAATTCGATGAAGTAAACTATGAAATGTCAATCAAATCTGTAAATTCATCCCAAAAAATTACAAAATCACTTTGGTTTGAACTCAACTCTATGTAACTATGAAATCAGGCCCAAAAATAGCAAAATCATTCATTAAACTATGAATTAATCCCATAGGAAAATAAGTCTTTTCCTTTACCTTTTGAGTTAATCAAAAAAATATTTTACGTTTGAAATTTATTTGTTTTAGTTATAAAATTGTCATTTGTAGTAACAAAATCACATTATTGGGTAGTGAAATCACATTATGAGTTTCAAATTCATGATACCGAACTATAAAATCATTTATTAACCACAAATTTATGAAAAAACTAAGAAATCATTGCTCTCTATTTCTATGTTTTCTTACAAGTTTTCTAAAATTGCAAAATCATTAATTGAATCATGAAATCATTTGCCTAAACTATGAAATTGTTTACCAGAGTAGAGAAATCATCAAAAGAATTAGCAAAATCATTCTGGAACCATGAATTCATTGACTGTAAGTTTTTAGCATTTGGGTTTTTTTGTATTTCTATGCCTGAATAATTTCATAGTTCATAATTTATTACGTAATAGTGAAATCATTTTAGAGAGATAACTTTTGTGTTTTCTTGAGATAAATTGTAAATTTTCACCTTGGCTTAAAGCATAAACTAATCCACTAACTTATTTTCAGGGAGTTACTCCAAGAATGAAGAAGTTTGAATGCAATAAAAATTTTCATTTTGCAAAAGTCAAATTTTACAAAGGTTGAAAAACTCATTGACATTTCATTAAGGTGTTTTTAAAATTTACTTAAGCAATTATTTTTTAGAATTTTAAAAACTTTTACAAGTGCAAACATGACCAAGGGGCTAAATATTTCAAAAACATTTCCATTTGGTGTTGGTAAAAAAACTTGCATCTTTAGTTAGAGTTCCTAAGAGCTTTTTTGATTTTTGTTTGTTCCTTAGCCTAGTTTCAAATCTCTTAGAGTAGATTCTTTGATTTTGGAAAAACACAAACTTTAGTGTATAGTCTCTCCCCTATCCCCTTTACGAAACTCGGGTTATAGGATTTTTTGATGTTATAGGATCCTTATTTAAATTTTAATTATCCTTATTGGGTCACTTCTTAGTTCTATACACCCTATCAGAGCACCATCTCTCTTCATCTCCTTCTATCTTACACTCTGCCAACACTAGCTGTAGGTAACAATCTCATTATGGAAAAATGGAATAGATTATATCCACTCTATAATTAATTAGAACTTATAAACCTAAAAAAATAATTGATAAACCTTTTTTAACCTTTATGAATTCCATAAATTCATACATAAGTACATACATATTCTACATGTTACACATACCTCCATGACCCAAGCCTAACACTATTATAGGTGAATCTTTCAACTTAGTGGATCTAGTAATTAATTGCATCATGGTCTAGGTATCTAATACTTCTTAAGTACCTTGTTTTCTCAACTCCCATATCATAAGTACATATATTCATCTCATTTTATATAGACCAATATCCAACCCTCAGTCCTCTATTTCTTTTATTCCTCACCCCATCACTGTGAGTGACACTTTATGCTAGCTGTAGATGATGTTTTCAACATGAATGTTAGGTAATATTTTTCCTTTGAGTTTTGAGATTCCATCCTTTGAATTTCAATGGTCTCCATTGGTAGACACCTAAAACTGGCCACAAATGGCTTCGATTTAGACTGATTCCTACCAACCATTGCAAATTAAGCCAAAGAATCATTGAATGCCCTAAATTTGCTTATGTATCATTCATCAAAGTTTATAATCATGTTGATACATCCCTAATTGGGGTATCCTATCATATTTAATAATCACCTCTCATAGATTCATCCCTAATCACCCTATGGCATCATAATATTCAAATTGGCCTATGAACCTATTAAGTGGGGCACATGAACTAAAATCCAAACTTGAAAGAGCTAAATGGCTAATTAAAATTAATTAATTAGATAAAAAAATTAAACACCTATTTAAATTATCCATGTGTAATTAATTAATAAATAAATAAGGAAATTCAAAAATATGAAATATCCTAGCTTTTCATGATTACCTTTGTGAATTGTCAAGCTCTTTGGAAATATCCTAAAATATCTCATTTTGGAGACCCATGTATATTCATTGAAAATCATGATTAATTGACAACTATTAACTCTACTAGGGTTATATTTGACTCACCTAGGTTAGGTTTAAATCCAATCCATGTTTAAACTCCATCTTGACTCACTTTTGGTTGTGGTTAGTTCCTAATCCTATAAATACAATGCCTTGCCTATTGAATTTTAAGTTATTTTGGTGCAAAGTTATCATGCACAAATGACTTCAAAACTTTAAGAAGAGTAATTTTATAATGAAAAAATCACCTTGTAATTAGTGTTATAATGCTAAAATCTTGAGCCAAGCCATAACACAAGCCAATGGTGGCAAGGAGAGAAGGAACTACACACCTCTATTGGTAAAGACTCTTTAAAGCTTAAACTAAGCAAGCCACATAAAAATGCATTTGGATATCTTAAATAAGGTAAGAGATTTTATTTATTTTTCATTTTAGTTATGATTCCATTGCATTTTTGTTCATTAAGCTCACCCCTATGATTTAGACTTGAAAGTGTTAGTGTTATTGTGTTTTTATTTTCTTAAACTAACACTTGGTTGGACCTACCTTCTTGGAATCTTATGATCACAAATGGCACACTCGGTGGGACCTAAAACATATCACTTACCATGGAGACCAAAGTGCATCTCTTAGTTTTTTGAATGAATGCTTAATCATCTTAAAAATTTGAGTTTTTACTTGGTTTTTCTGTATTCTATTTTTTAGTGTTACACAGATTTATACATAGATCAACATCGATTTTACATAACTAGCATCAGTTTTGCCTTATCGGCATTATTTGTATCTAACCATCATTGGTTCCCTATGTAGGGCAAAGCATGATGGGAAAATGGAGTTTTTAAGTTTCCTTAAAAGTTACAAGTTATCATTTGTGATTTTAAAACTTGCTAAGTCTCTTTTTAACCATCTTGTTTCAGGATCCATAGGTTTTTTTGGAGATTTTATACTAACTTGGGGCTAACATGTGTTTTGTGAAAAATTATTTTTTCTTAAGGGTTCACAGGTAACCAATATCAATTTTAACTTGAACAACATCAATTCTATTACAATTGCCATCAATTTTCTTGTAACTGATGTCAGTCTTTGTGTAACAAAAATATAAAAACCTGAGAGCTTGTTTCCAAATCTTATTCTCATTCATAGAAGTGCTTCAAGGCAAGCCAAAACCCTCTAAAATTTGTAGGACCAAAGTAAGAAATAGGGCATAAATTATCAAGTGTTAAGTCTTGTACATTTCATTTTGGTACCTAAAATGAATTTAGTTAAGTCTTGAGCATTTCATTTTTAATGCTTGAAAGGGATCTAGGCATTTATGTTTAGTCATTTTATGAAAGTTATACAAGTTTGAAACTAAGGACAAGGGACCAAGAAATTTTAAAAACACTTCCATTTAGTATATTAAAGTGAACAATTATTTGTTTTATGTTTATTCTTTATACTTTTTCATTTTTCATAAAATGAAGAATGCGTGTATGCTCTCCCCCCATCCCCTTTAGGAAACTTAGGTGACCAAAAGTGATTCTTCCTTGAAATTTGTTACTTTATAAAAGGTGTGAAAAGAATGTTGTTAGGTCTCTTTCCAAAACCTATATGGTTTGGGTGATCTAAACATAACCTTTAAAGTATTTTCACTTAGTCATTTATGTTATGCAACTTGGCTTGTGAATGAGAGTTAATAACCTCCTCACAAGTTCTTTAGGGAAACTTTGACCTTGGAATTCATCTCCAAACATTATTTTAACCCTGCTACATGGTGTGTTATATAAATCAAAGCATGTATACTATAATTTCTTGGGGGTTGAGTGGCTAACCTCTCCAATTGTAATGAATACCCAAGTTAGATTTGGTTAACCAGGGGATTCCTCTAAGTACACAGATGGAATCACTATGCAAAAGAATAGACTCTTACATAGTAAGTTAATTGGTATGAAATCAATTGACATGAGGCATCTCTAGTTTTAATCACACTTGGGACCTTTTAGATGGTCAAAAATTTAGGTTTTAGAATAACTTCACTTACCACAGATATATTGTTGATACAAGGTGAGTAGCTCAAAGTTCTATGTCATCATACAATCTCATGGGAGAAGGGGGTGTGTAAAACCCTACTACTTCATGCACTTTTATTTTTGGATTAACACTTAAAATCCTCCCAAGAGCATGTCTATAGATGGAATTTAGAAATATGATGCAACCTTATTAATTTTAGGGCTTAAGACGTGATACTTAGTTGTATTTTATCATTAATTTTTTTACTTGTTTGGTATTTGAGTCTAAAACCCATTTGTTTATACCACATCAAAATGATTTTTGTGTCCACATCACTCCATTATTTTAGGAGGCATTACACCATCTATTTGACACCATATTTTTATCTTATGATTTTTATCAAAAAATGTTGTGTGTGTCACTTGATTGAAGTGAGTAACGTTACACTACCCAAATCATTTCAAGTTTTTGTGCCTTGGTATCTTGAAACAAACCATCGATCATAACTTTAGAGTGAGATAATTGTAATTATGTTGCTCAAATCATTTCATAGACTTTTTACTTACCTTGTGTCCAAGTTTTTGATTCAAAATCAATCCACATGTACCTTTGGGTCTTTGTATAGTACTGTTATGGCATTCATCTTTGTCAAGCTTGTTGATAAAAAAATCCTAGTTTTCCTGAGTTGAGTTTATAATTAACCTTGACAAGTTCAAATCCAAACATTGATTGATTTTGTTTATGCCTCGTGTAATTTGGACCTAGATGTAGATCTTTCTCTTTGGATTTTGTAACTTAGGTTAATTATTTACCCATTTTGAAAACTATTGTTTGTGATTTAATTTGGGAGAAAACAATCTATCTCTAAGTGCCTTTTTTTTCATACCTTATGCCAATTTTGTCAAAGTTCATGTCTAAAGTAAAGTGCCTAGTCTATGCCAAAGTGTTTCAGATTTGTTAGATTAAATCATACCCCTTTGTTTGAGCCAAGCTTTTGACATTGTGTTTGATCAAAAGACCTAGCAACCTTTATTTTCCTAGATTAGACTTATTTGGAACACTTTGGACTTAGATTTTGGAAATCTTATTTTAGTTCATCCACTTGACCTTTTTATGTGAGACATTTAACATTAGACATTTGATGTTATGTTGTTTTATACTTAGTTTTAGCATAAACCCTTTTTGGAGATACAAATCCATTCCTTTGACCAAGTTAGATTGAGTCCAAACTATTTATCTTTTTAGACATTATTTTTAAGAGTTTGTATAACTTTAACCCTTTGTCATGAAACATTCAACTTTGATTCAAACATGTCTCACTATACTCATAGTGGTGTCATGTACAATCCAGGGTATAGTAATGTGGTTGCATAAGAAGACTTTGTTCAAGAACCCTATGGAGATGATGTAATTTTTGAGATGGATCCTTATCCACCTTACAACACTCAATTAGGGGAACAAAGCCAAGATCCTTTGGCTCACTATTTGGTCAACACACTTCCATACTCGAAGTAGGATTAAGATCAAATGGAACAATACCTAGCTAGTATACATTTGATTGTAGAATAAATCCAAGAGTGACCATACTACGTTACAATACCATCGACTTATGAACCTTATTTATTTGATCATCACTTTATTAAAAACAAGGATGAAGTCTTAATCAGAGTCAAGGAGGTAGGGGATAAGTTTTCAATAGAAGGGGATACGTTTTCAACAGACTTCCCCACAAAAATTTCCTTAGTTTAGTAAGAGTGCCTTACAACATGCCTTATAATCAAAACATTGAACATGCCTCTTCCAACAATCCTCAAGTTATAATGCCAATGTTATATCATGACCCTTATATGATTTTCACGAGAAAGGGCCTCATTTGGATCACTTGATATAGATGCAAATAACATACCATATATATTTGAACTTATCACCCAATTTCAACAACATGACCATGGAAAATGCTTTTCTTATTGAGTTAACTCCTTCAATAAGAGTCTTAATTTAATTGATAGGACAAGAAAATTAGGGTATAGACCCATTCATGTGAAACAATTCAAGACATGTTCAATTCCCCAGCTATCAAAGAAGTGTCTTTTTCATCTATGCAGAATAGTAAGCCAAGCATAGTAGACCACACATAAGTATCATCCAATCTATACCAAAGTGGTGTAAATGCACAAACAACTAGTCCACAATAAAACATGCCTTTAATTAACACCATGATTTGTTTGAAAATTTAGGGGGTAGGAATTTCTACCTCATAACTACAAATATCTACCTCTAATCCCAAACCAACTACTTTTTTGAGAATGCAACCTCAAGGATTAAGTAATGAAGTAATGACCAGTGTCATGCCTCAACAAAATATAATGAATATCACTCCACCGTAATAGGTGATGACTATTATTCCACAACCATAGGCACAATCCAACATACCCACATAGTAGAAGCAAAACATCCTACCACCTTAACAAGGGGAAATCAATGTTCTACCTTGCTAGGTAGTAAAGAACATACCTCTTTAGTTGCAGATTAACATACCATTACAATCACAAATGATGTCTATCAATAACGTATAAGTATTGGTCAATGATAAATGATAAACCTTCAACATGCATCTACTTCACAATAAGGATTCATGCAAGCAAGATGTTCTAATGTTCCATAAGTATCTATTAGACAACAATTGCCTTTTATTCCTAACATTCCAAAAACTCAATGACAAGGCTTTAATTCACAAGTTCCCCTTATTATCAAGGTTTTAATAGTCAACAATAAGTCACTAATCAACCTCAACAGGCACAATACATCACCTCCAACCATATCCTTCCATCCCAACCAGAATTTCCCCAAAACTAGGCCCATATACCAAATTCCAACTAGAATATCACACAACAATGGATACAATTACAACAATCACATCCTAATCCATGCATGCATACTCCTAGTCAATTTTTAAAACAAACTAACTTTCCACAACAAACTATGCCTCCACTATACCCCGATCAAATTAACCCACTTTTTATCTCACAACCTCCACCTTAGACCAATGTTCCCTCTGGTTTCGTAGCCCAAGAACTACAACAAATGAAAGATGTGATTATCACCATCCAAGCTAGCAAATAGACTAAAAAGTTTAAGATGGACAATATGTGTTCTTACCCATTCACATGGAGTATTTGCAATTACCATTTCCTCCATAGCATGAACCACCAAAATTCAACAAATATAAGGGTAAAAGAGACCCCAAGGACCACTTAACTAAATTCTTTATTGACTTTCAACTGGTGGCCTATAATGACAAATACCTCCTACTATTGTTCTCAAGGAGTCTCATAGGACAAGCTTTGGAGTGGTTTCTAAAATTGCCCAAGAACTCAATATCTAACTTTGATGATCTTTCAGACAAGTCTTACAACACTTATACAATCTTGAACATGAGATTTTGTTGGTAGATTTGATGTAAACTAGACAAAAAGTTGGTGAAAGATTTACAAGTTATCTGCAGTGATGGAGAGCACTTGCTATTGATTTACTCATAGTTTATGAAACAAGTAATTAACCATTGTATTTACCAAAAATATACACAGTGATATATCTTACCATTTGGAATTGTAGTGTGTGCAAAATTTTAAAGAAATCATTTACAAAGGTTTATTGATCAAAAGAGACCTTATTAATAAAAGGATCATTAGGCTTACATTTTCAAAGCAAAAATAAACTACAAACCAAGGAAATGGCCAAAACTAAAACCAAAGCCAAGTCCAATCACAAGCATTGTAACCAACATATGCCAATAATTATGATAAGCCCAATTCATTTAATCATAATAAGAATGTTATTGGGAACGGAGTAATCGAGTCATGACATGTACAAATGGTGCAATCACCATTTGCTTAACCTACATTGCATATGTAAATTACTCCTAACCAACAACCATTTAAAAAAATGTAGAAAGCACATCAGCCTAGACCAACATAATAAATGTAGCAACTATTGCCTTTACAAACCCCTCCTCTAAGGAAAATTGTGCCTAATCATCATGTCTTTAGTGACCTTAGAGAACCCATTGAATCCATGTTTCACAAGCTCACCATTTCTAATTTGAATTAGCTAGCCTATTTTGAAACACTACCTTGAGGGCATTCCTTATCCATATTTCTACCGACAAAATGAATTATGTGAGTATCATCAGGTTAATAGACATAATTTGTGTCATTGTGTGAAAATTAAATATTTAATTAAAAGTATGTTGGAAAATTGCAAGATAACATTGGATAATGGAACTTTCATATCCAATCAAAATCTAAGAATTAATGAAAACCCATTTCCCCAACATAATAACCAACAATATCAACAACAACAATATCAACAGCTGAAATAAAACCAACAAAACTAATGACAAAACTAATAACATCAATTGAATGGATGGAACCAAGGCTAGAATGATGCCTAACAGACCTACCATGTAGTTGCACATGATAATAACAAAGTTGTAGGCCATGTTGCAGGAGGTCATGTTTCCACCATCTCCATTAATTTGAGACCAAATACCAATCAAAAAAGGCTATTGCTAATTAATTCAAACCAACCAACCCATGTCAATGATATTTCCTTGACTTGGGACCGTATGCAGGTGTACTAAAAAACAAAGATTACTACTTTTAGACCACATACCGATAACTCATCCTTGCTTTGTGACCACATAGAAGTGCACTGACAACCAAGATTTATCCCATTTAGTCCCCCACCACCATCATTTGCTAACAACAATGGTCATATATCTAATCCTATTTATGTAATCATAGCTTGGTGGTTGAAAATTACCATCCCAGGCCCACAACCATCTACCACTACACCCATCCAACCCATCGTTCTAGTTAGGAACAAGTCATTTACCACTGTGCAAGAAAAGATGTTTGATATTATGGAATAGTTGTAATAGACACTCACACAAATCTTCATTTTGGATTTATTACATATGTCCACCATCTACAAGAATATCTTGATAGAGTTCCTTGGACAATAATTAACCTTCAACCAAAGTGATATGTCATCCCTTGGCCCTTTGCATAATAATCCATTATATATTAAAGTTGTCATAATGCAGCATAAAAGTGAAACATGTCCTCATAAGCAATAGATTAGGTCTAAATATTGTGTCTCTCAAGCTCATCAATATCCTCGGGTACACCATGATTGATATATAACCAAAAATGAATATAATTAAGGCCTATGATAATGAAGAATGAGATACACAAGGCACCATCAACTTACCTATTATCATTGGGCCCTTGACCACAATACACTGTACCATGTGTCAGAACTCAATTTGTCATATAATATCCTTCTAGGTAGACCTTGGATGTATGAAATTTGTGCAATCGCTTCAACATTACATAAGTGTATCAAGTTTTCCCATTCAGGTATGGAGGTTACTATCCATGGAGATTTACAACCATACAAACATTGTAAGCATTTGGAGGCCAAGTACCAAAGCTATAACTACCATTTTGACTTGAATCTAGTTCTTAAGAAGGATAAGGGGAAATAAATACTTGTATATTCATTAGATGGCAATTGCATTGACCTAGATACCCTTGATTTACTTTCCCACATGCCACCTCTTGAAATATCTAATCATTATACTATCTTGACTAATGGCCTAAGAAAATATTTGACCCATGATACATTCCACATTGCCAAGCTTCCATAGAACCCCAAGTCCTATGGAAGGCCTAGTGCCAAACCACCTTACATGGAATGGGAAAGAAAGGGAAAAGGCCAATTGCATAGTCCAACACCTATCATTTTCATACCAACTATTGGCCAAGAATAGGAATTGCTTGCAGATGATGAGTCTTGATTGTATAATGACAACCTAGCTTAATGCTACCTAAATTCCAAGTATCCCATTTCAAATAAAATCATGGAGAGGCATGACTATGAAGGAGGCCTTGGGATAAATCAACAGGGTCCACTTGAGCCAATTTTTTCCACTCGATAGAAAAGAACATGTGGTATTGGATTTAGACCAATTAGGGGTGACCCCATGTAACTTATTCATGTTCCAATGCCAATGACTAGTGAGGATGATGTTGATGGAAAAGTAGAGTCTGATCATATCACTTTAAATGACCTATCCAATACCAATTTATTTAAAACGAATGCCATTTTTACCCTTTGACCAATTATTCACCACAACCCACTTCCTTTATATTATCCTCAACTTATAGATTGGGACCAACAAGAATCAACAATATCAGTCGATAGGTTTCAAAATGATGAGGCCTTCTATTATTTTCTAGGCCTAAAGGACAATGTTACATTGGGAGACCACAAACAAGGGTTCTCAATCAAGTTGGATCTTGAAGCTTATTTTGGAGAATGACTGAACACCCTCAGCCACAAATAATTAAATAAAACATTGAGGCCCCAAATTCAAAACCTCTTTGAGGCACTTTTAGATTAGGGAAAAAGCAAAGAGAAAGGCTAGTCTAGTGGTGAAAACTTGTTTCAGACATCATTAGATGGGGGTGTTCAATCTTCCTCAAACATAGCTTAGGAGACCACCAATGATGAAATTACATATGGGTTTGAGTTCAATTTTGAAGAAAAATAGGATTTTGATTGAATCATCCAAGGGTTCTTGATAATGTTTGCCACATGGCCATCCCTACTATTGGGGGATTCTACTTCATCATGTTTAGGGGATCTTGAAGAGCCTATCCTAATAGAGGACTCTGATATTGCCAACTAGTTCAAATCTTTACCAACCATTCTGGAAGATGGTTCAATTCTTCTTATGGAGGACAATACAAAAGTTAACAACAGGACTCTAGACGACCCAAAATGGAAATGTGAAGTCTTTAACTCCTTGTTTAGGGAATTTGTTGATACATTTACATAGGCCTACTCAAACATGCTAGGTTTGGACCACACCTTGGTTGTGCACCATATTTTTGTACATCTTGATGCCAAACCTATAAAATAAAATTGTGCAAGATGCATCTTTGAATTACTGTATTAGTGAAGAAAGAGTTGAAAAAACTCTTAGAAGTAAGATGTATTCGATCAATCAACTATTTAGAGTGGATCTTGAGTGTTGTACCAATCAATAAGAAGTTAGAAGGAATCAAAATATGCACAATTTTTTGAGACATAAACAAGGCCTACCCAAAAGATGAATTTTATTTGCCAAACATTGATATGATAGTCATCTCCATAGTAGGTTATGAAATGCTTTCACCGATGGATGGATTTTTAAGGTACAACTAGATCTGAACTACACCAAAAGGTCAACATAAAATAGATTTCACCACACCATGAGGAATGTTCTCTTATCAAGTTATTCCATTTGGTCTCAAAAATTTTGGGGCCACATACCATAGAGCTCTGACTATCATATTTCATGATATTATGCATGACATTGTTGAAGACTACATCGATGACATCCTAGGCAAATCCAAGACCAGGGTCAATTATCTAGTAGCATTACAAAGGATATTTAAAAGATTGCATGAATACAAAGTCAGGCTCAATCCTAAGAAGTATGTTTTTGGAGTTACTTCAAGTAAATTTCTTGGCTTCATTATGTCTCATAGAGGTATTAAAATCAATCTAGCCAAAGTATAAGCCATAACTCAGATGCCATAAATGACCAATTTGAAGTAGCTCCATAATTTATAGGGCAAGATCTATTCTATCAGATGCTTCATATTTTACTTGGCCAACAAGTGCCATCCTTTTACACATTTGTTAAAGAAGGGTGTCACATTTCATTGAGATGATGAATGTCTTAAAGCTTTCTAACAACTGAAGGACTATCTAGCAAATCTACTTATTTTATTGCCACCAATGCCAAGAAAGCCATTCTTACTATACCTGTCAATTATAAATAAAAAATTAGGGGCACTTATAGTTCAATATGATGATAATGGAAAGGATCATGTCATGTACTATCTGAGTCATACACTGATTGTGTATGAGCATAATTATATGCCCATTGAAAAACACTGTTTGGCTATGGTTTTTGTACCTAACAAACTATGACATTACATGTTAAACCAAAAGACCATGGTTATTTCAAAGGTAGATATGCTTAAGTATCTACTATCTAAAATATATTTACATGGTTGCATGGCCAAATGGATCATGCTTCTTGATGAGTTTGAGATAGAATATGTCAATCAAAAAGCCATCAAGGGGAAAGTTCTTATAGATCAACTTATTGAAGCACCCTTTATAGATACAAAACCTCTAACATTACAATAAACAAATGAATGAATTATGATTGTCATTGAAACACCTCTTGAGGACCCACACTAGAAGTTATATTTTGATGGATCATTCACAATACATGGATCAAGGGCAAGCCTTTTATTCATTATACCATAGGGGAATCTAATCCCTAGTCATTTAGGATTAGCTTTCCTTATACCAAGAACATGGCTGGATATAAAACACTCATTTTAGGGTTTTGATAAAAATTAAAATGTAATATCCAACATCTCAAGGTTTATGGTTATTCTCAGTTAATCATCAATCAAGTTACAGACCAATTTTTAGACCAAGGATGATAAGCTTGTACCATATAAGGCCATGATCGATACTCTCAAATAGTAGATTGCTGATGTATAGTTTGAACATATACCAAGGGAAAATAATAGAATAATAGATGCCATGGCCACCATTGGATCTTTGATTTTACATATAGATACGACAAAAGAATACCAATTCCTTGTTAAAAATATTCTAGCACCAGCTCATGAGCCTTCAATTGTCATAATGATTTGTGATATTATTAGTCCCAGATCTATATGGTATTCAAACTTTTATGTCTATCTTCAAGACTAAATAATGCCATCAAACCTCTCCCACAAATAATCTAAATCCTTTATCCACCAAGCTGCAAGATACATCTTACTTGAACCAACCCTTTACTATTGTAGTTTCGATGGAACATTTCTTCGCTATTTAACTTTAATAGAATTTACATTAGCATTACGGTAAGTTAATGAAGGAGTTTGTGGAGCCCACACAAGTGGGGCCATCTTATCCAAAAAGCTATTGTGTATTAAGTACTATTCACCAATGATGTATGCAAATGCAATTGTATATGTGAAAAAAGTGTGATAAATGTCAAAGGCATGCCAATCTAATTCATGTCCAAGCCAAGACTCTGAAACGAATTTTTACACCATGACCCTTTACTACATGGGTCCTCAATATCATTAGGAAGATAAACCCTACCTCATCTGATGGCCATATAGACATCCTAACTGCCATTTGATACTTCCCTAAGTGGGTCGAAGCTATACCCCTCACTTATGTGACTAAAAAGAAAATTTACAAATTCATCCTCAACCATCTCATTTTCTGCTATGGCATCCCATCTAAAATTATATCTAATAATGGAGACTATTTCAAGAATAAGGATGTCAAATCACTATGTGTTGAGTATAAAATTAGTCAACATTTTTCCATGGTATATTACCCATAAAGTAAATGCCAAGCTGAAGCATCTAACAAAACCATTATCAACATCCTTAAAAATATTTTCAATGATGCTGGCCATCACCTCCAAATATTCCACACCCTCTAGGCATACCACACCAACTACTATACTCCAATAGGAGCCACTTTGTATTCACTTGTTTATGGCACTGAAGCCATTCTTCCTAGTGAGGTCAAGTTACCTTCTTTGCACATCTCTTTAAATCATGTCCCAAATGATGAATACTATTGAGTAGTTTTCCTACAAGAGTTTGAGTTATTTGATGAAAAATTCATTATCATAGTTAACAACCTACAATCATACCAAAACTAACTCCATAGCCACTATAATTGGTGCATTATACATAGAGGATTCAAGCTTGGTGATCTTGTTCTTAAAGAAAACCAATAGAATACCATGGTTGAGAAGAAACACAAAGGCAAGTTCAAACCTAATTGGATAGGCCCTTTCATCATTATTTCAAACTATGGCACTGGAGCATATAGGCTCGCTACATCAGATAGGGATGAACTCGATGAGCCCATGAACATTATACACCTCAAGCATTACTTTGCTTGAGAAACCTAGTGTACTATCTATGAGAAACATTTTGGTTGTACCATAATATCAACATTCTTCTTTGTACCATATCATTTTACCATACCTTTCCTATCAACTGAGTTATTTCACCCTCCCTACCTAGCTCTTTGACCTTGGTTCCATTCCATTGGTTCCATGGCCACTTTCAACACAAAGATTCAAATCTTGTTTTAGCAATTAATTTAGCATTCCAGATAGAGACCATATTTTTGGAGTAGTATGACAATGGTTTGGTACTTTTATCCTTCATTTCTTGTTCCATTATATACCATGTGGGCTTGATTATAAGTACCTATGGGCAAACCAGTATCTCACTATCATGCTACTAATTATAACCACCTATTGGCAAATTAGTATCATTGACCTATGCCATTGTTTCATAATTATAACCACCTATGTGCAAATTAGGGGTAATATTTTATTATCATGCCTTGAAGTACTACCTTGCCATGCCTATGCCATACTATGCCATTTCCTACTTTGCATGTTTTATTTAAGTTTGCTGCCACATAGTTAGATTCCTCCACTGTAAGGCAAAAATATAGTGACTTGAGGTCCCATCCTAGGACTATTTAGATAACACTCAATTCACATTAAGGTCATCTCGGTCACCCCTTTGCCATGCTCTCACTATTTTATGAGCATTTTTAGTTTGAACGCTCTTGCCATTTTATGAGTTTGGATCATTTAGTCTATCATCATTCTCGATTGAGTTGAGACACATAATTTTTCAAAAACATTGGAAAATTGATGTAGAAAATCCTAAACATTGACCACTTCTTTTGCCTTAAGGATTCTAGGATCCTTAACTACTTCACAAACAACCACTTGTCATCTAAATTCCCCATTCTTACTAGCCTTGCATCCTGCACTCTCATCATTTTGGGAGCCCATTCCCATATTCTTGTATAACACAATCATGTCTTCTTATCATCATTTTCTTCTATCCCATTTCCTAGGAGAACTACATTTTGGCCTAAAGTTTTTATTGGATATTACATCCATGGAACTATGTAGGCAATGCCTACTTGCATAGTGCATTTGGGGACAACTCAGCCATCCCCTTCCTTTTCTTCTATTCCCCTATTTTGTTTACTTATTTTGTTGTCTTCTCTCATATAGAGGCAATGATCTTCATCTTGTTTGTTCTTTTTTTGTGCTAACATTGTGATTAACCATTGTTTGTGTTTTGTGTTCTTTTGATTGTTTATTGTTTTATCTTTCTATTTGTTTGCCTATTTTTTTGCTTTCTTATTGTGCCTTGATTCAGTCTACATGCATTCATTGGGTGATTCCTTCCACATTATTCTTGAATACATCCATATTCATAAGTCAACATTATCATCATGGTTTATATCATTGATGCACTAATTTCAATTAAGTACTAGATCACGTGTCAATCCATATACATGTTTTGACCAAGTTATCATGGTGTTTTATCATGATGCCTACCATAACATGCTATAGAAAAAATCAGCTTTAGGAGTCTACATGGAAAATTGACAATGATACATATCCTTGGAACCAAACAATTCCTAATCTAATCCAAATCATATCCTACATAGAGTAATTAAACAATGAAAGAATTTTCCTCCTTGCTAGTTTGAATGAGCATCTCCTTACTTACAGTTTGCCCAAATTCATCTTTATCCTCTATACCAATTTTCCATCATATTCTATATCCTATTTGCCATTATTGAGATACTAATGATAATAACCACCTCTGGGCAAATCATTATATACCGTCTCACTTGCATTACCAATGATTCTAACCGCTTATGGGCAAATAATTATGTTTTTAGCCATTTGAAGGTTAATGATTATAACCACCTTTGGGAAAATCATTATCTTTCTTTTGCCTAATTGGGGCATGTTTTCTTTTTGATAGTACTTATAACTACCTTTGAGCAAACCATTATCTCTATCTACCTAATTGGGGCATGTTTTTATCCCACATATGCCAATGATTATGACCACCTATGGGTAAATCATCCTATTTATCTGCCCAACTGGGGTAGCTCCATATGCCACTGATTCTAAACGCCTATGGGAAATTCAATATTTTCCACCCCATTCCATATTTTTTGGTCCAATCATTTCCTCCTTTCTATGGACTAATTTCCAATCCCTTTGCCAACCATTCCTTGGAGGGGGCACCTATAGTTCATCTATTGCCATTGAAGTCATAGGCATATAAGACCTTTTCATTATTTAAGAAGACATTACTGTGCCTATAATTTTCAACATATTCCTAAATAGGGGCAAACTGTAGACACCTAAAAATGGTCACAACTGGCTTTTGTCTATACTTCAGACTAAATCCTACCAACCATTGCAAATTAAGCCTAAGAATCACTGAACATCCCAAATTTACTTGTGTATTATTCATCAAAGTTCATAATCATATTGAGACATCCCTAATTGGGGTATCCTATCATATGCAATAATAACCTCTCACAAATTCATCCTTAATCATCCTATGACATCACAATAGTCAATTTGGCCTATGAACCTTTTAAGTGGGGCACATGAACTAAATCCAAATCTTGAAAGAGATAAATGGATAATGAGAATTAATTAATAAGCTAAACTAAATTAAATGCCTAGTTGAATTATCCATTTCTAATTAATGAATAAATAAATAAAAAATATGAAATATCCTAGCTTTTCATGATTACCTTTGTGAGTTATCAAGCTCTTTGGAAACACCCTAAAATATCTCATTTTGAAGACCCATGCCTATTCATTAGAAATCATGATTAGTTTTCAACTATTAATTCTACTAGGGTTATATTTGACTCACCTAGGTTAGGTTTGAACCCATTACATGTTTAAACTCCACCTTGACTCACCTTGGGTTGGGGTTAGTAACTAAGCCTATAAATACAATGCCTTGCCTATTGAATTTTAAGCTATTTTGGTGCAAAGTTATCATGCATAAATGACTTCAAATCTTTGAGAAGAGTAGTGTTATAATTCAAAAATCACCTTGAAAGTAGTGTTATAATGCTAAAATCTTGAGCCAAGCCACAACACAAGCCAATGGTGCCAAGGAGAGAAGAAACTACACACCTCCATTTCCAAAGACTCTTTGAAGGACAAACTGAGTAAGCCACTCAACAATGCATTTGGAGCTCTCAAGGAAGGTTAAATATTTGATGTATTTTGTATTTTAATTATGATTCCATTTGTCTTTATGTTCATTAAGCTCACCCCTAACATATAAGCTTGAAAGTGTTAGTGTTAGTGTGTTTTTATTAAGTTTTGTTTGATTAAACTAACACTCAGTTTAACCTCCCTTCTTGGATTCCTATGATCACACCATGTAGTTCATAACCTCATTTGAAGCTTCACTTACCTTGAAAGTCTTCAATCATTACTCTGCCCACTTCTTTGGCTTATGATTGAGTGTGTTTGTAGATATTACCGTAGGTCTCTCTGTTAGGATCTTGAATTTAGCTCAACCTAATGATCTTGTTGAGAAGATCTTGGATCAACCCTAATGCCAATTAGGGGTTTTCAATGATTTGTTCACTTCAAGATCTTCATTAAGGTATCAAGGTCCTTCTTGTATTGTACTTTGGTTCATCTCTTCTTAGCAAGGTTGTAGGTGATCATGAGACACCTTTGTATGGACTATTGTAATACTGGGATATATGATAAGTTAGCCATGGATCAACTTATGAAACCCTCTTCCTCATACTTAAAACCTTTTCACTCTTGGAGTGTTCACTCAAAGTGAAGGCTTGAGTCACATCCAACCATTTAGTTCTAAAAAAGATTACTAAGCCTTTAGAGTTTTGATTTCATCCTCTATTTGACTTTTAACATCAGGTTGTTATTGTATTCAACTCATGCAATTATACAAATTCTTGATTCTTAATAATTCACCTTGTATAGAAAGGTCCTTATGCTTAGAAGGTTAGGAGGGTTATGGATGACTATTATACTTGGCTATAGATGACCATTTTAGTCTCTTAGATATCACACTTTGCTAACCTCTATTGGTCTAATCCTCCATGATTTCAAAGCTTATGACAAGCACAAAGTCACCCTAAACTCTCTTAAGCCATAGAATATATGACAGGCATATCAATGTAGGTGAACCATGGTTATAGGTGCATATACATACTTGTATGGATTGTAGGTTGCTATAAACTATCATCCCAATTCTTGACTTTTAAATGACTACAATTGACTAGTATCTCTTCGGTATCATTTGATGATTTTTACACTATCTCTTCTACCTAAATTGAATTCTTATGTGGCTTGGTTTGTATTGGAATGATGTTGATTTTGGTCTTAAATAAGGACCTATAGACTTGAGGCTTGTAGGTCTCTACTTGACTATGTAGGTTGTAAGGAGCCACTTGTTAAGTTCTTAAACCTCATTCAACACCCTCAAATCACTTCACACTCTAGAAAACCACTTCATTGTTTCAATTTTTAGAGAGTTAACAAACATTATGTCACCTTCAATTCACTTGACTAGTCTTGTACGAATTGCAAGTATAGTAAATCCATGTACATGTTCTATGCATTGATATTCAGAGTCTCTAGTCCATTGGAGACACTTGGTGATAGTAGTGAGATGTTAAAGGATATATCAAGGTATGAATAGATATATCAAGCCTTTCTATGAGCATTGGACATCTTCCATACACTCTAAAGTTTGTATAACATGCCTATGAAGGAAACAATTATGAATCTTATTAGATAGTGTGTATATGGCCTCTTATCTTGAACCTTCTACAATTATAGTAATATAATACCATCTCAAAACTATGTAACATGATATATCACTAGGATTTTATCCAAAATTGATAGTCAAACCTTTAGGGGACTGTTCATACACAGGCTAGGTCTCCAAAACAAGTACACTTGAAGGTCATAGAGACAAAGAGACACATATTAAAGTAAAAGAAAATGGATTCCATGAAAATTAACAAAATTATATGATAAATTAATCACTATAATCATTTGAAGATTACCATCATGAATATTAAACAAATACTTTCAGCAAAATCCACTAAAAAAGTCTGTGCACCAAGGCCTTCTCTCTCGAAGTGAAAATAACTCATAGAGATGAATTGGATGATGAAGAAACCATGAAAGAGAGTTTATATATATATATATATATATAACACCCTAAAAATAATTCCTCTCCATAAATCTATGATATATAGAAATAGATGCAAGAATAGACCCCTCTCAGATGCATAGGCCATAGTGACCTGTTATCACTCTTAGAAATTGCTCATAAATAAGAGGCCACAAATACACAAATAAATGCCACTTATTTAAATATTACTTGGATCCTTAACAATTTCCAAGATTTAATCTCCTAACTCTCTCTCCTCTTTCTGTATCGAACACTTGAAAACTGCCCTTCTAGAGTTGCTAATGAGGTCGATATGAGAGATAAAATGGTTTCTTAATTTTAAGACCTAAAACCTCATAAAAATGAATTATTTGAACTTTTAATGAACAAATAAGGTCCTTAATATTCTTTATGCTTAATATCACCTTGATAATTATACAAATAGCCTTAAAATAGGCCTTTTTGACATTAAAACTATTAGAATCACTTGAGAAGTCTGATGAAACTAATGTAAAACATATAAAATGGATCCTTTCAAGACTAAATAAGTACATAATGTCTTAAAAATCAATTTTTTTGGTTATATGGGTTGGTATTTGGCCTTGGGAGGCCAAATTGCCAACACTCCAAGAAGAAGACCTACTCCTAGAGTCTTCAACAACCTTGGTGAGCCTATTAAATAAATGTTTTAAAAACTATCCATGACTAATATGATTAATTTTATTATTCCCAAACACTTTCATAAGGGAATTCCTTATCTATATTGGTACAAAGAGCATGGATTTTATGATTACCATCTTGTTCATGGCCATTCTATCTGCCATTGTGTGTAGTTAAAACACCTTATCGAGAATATGTTGGAAAATGGGGAATTTCAGTTAGATAATAGAGCATATACTTCCGATCAAAATCTAGGTTTCTACCAAAATCTTTTTCCATAACATAACAATGTCAATCAATAACTTTGACAAGACTACGGTAGCAGTAATAGTATCAACAACAACAATAATAATGTCAACCACAAAATGGAAAGAACCAAGGCCAAAATATACCCAACAACCAACAAACTTACCACATAGTTATATATGACTATAATAAAGTTGTTGGTTATATTATAATTGGGCATGTTTCTACCATTATCATCAATCCTAGAGTAAATGCGAATATATCAAGAACATTATCTAATAATGTTAATCAACCTACCAATGTCAGTAATCCTTGCTTAACCTGTGAGCACAAACATGTGCAATAACAACCAAGGATTACCATTACAAGACCCTATGTTGATAAATCTTCATTTCCCTTTGACTATAAGCAAGCACACTAGCAATTAAGAATTATCCTATCTGGTCCATCTCCATCATTTTCTAGTTATGATAGTCCTATACCCAATCTAGATTGCACAATCACAACTTGACAATTTAAAATCACCATAACAAGCCCACAACCTCATACTAATGAGCTGATCCAACCCACCATGCCAGCTAAGAGTGAGTTAATTACTAGTATTAAGGAAAATATGTATGACATTATGGAATAACTCTAAAAGACACTTGCACAATTTTCCATTTTAGATTTGTTACGTAAGTCTACCATCCATAAGAATATCATTACAAAACTCCTAGGGTAATTACAAGTGCCAAATGACATTACTCTGGACAAATTTCAAGCTTTAGTTGGACACCTAGCCCTAGGCCAATAGTTGACCTTCGACCAAAGTGGTATGTCATCCCTTATCCCTCTCCATAAGAACTCATTATACATTGAAGTTGTCATCACATGACACAAAGTCAAATGTATCCTCATAGACAATGGATTGGGCTTGAGTATTGTGTCTTTGAAGCTAATCAATCATCTAGGATATACAACTACTAACCTTCAACCAAAGACTATTACTATAAGGGATATGATAATGAAGTGCGATAATTATAAGGAACCATTACTTTGCCAGTGATTGTTGGGCCTTTGGCCTATGATACAATTTGCTATTTACTATACCTAGATTTGTCATACGATTTACTTTTGGGTAGACCATAAATACATGAAATTTTTGCAATCCCTTCAACATTGCACCAAGGTATCAAATTTACTCACTCAAGGATGAAGGTCACTATCCATGGAGATTTATAGGCATATGAACATTGCAAGCATTTAGAGGTTGAATATGAAAGTTACAATTATGGTTTTGGTTTAGACCTAGAACCCAAGAAGGATAAATACAAAGAGATACTTGTTAAATTACCAGAGGCCAATTGCATAGACCCTGATAGCCTTGCTTCATCTTCATATACACCTCCTATTGAAATGTATAATAATTTTACCATTTTAGATAATGGTCTAAGAGAGTTTTTTACCCATGACACATTCCACATAGCCAAGCTTCCTCAAAATCCCAAGACCTATGTGTTGTACCCAATATCCCCTTTTCTTTAAGGAGAAATGGGGACCCACTTTTTTCAAGTTTTGGTCTTAATATTGATCCCCTCTTTTTCATGAGTTTATGCAAATTTTATAAAATCTAAGGTGCTTCACTAGGATGATATTGACATTGTGTTTTATGAGACTAACTTTTTTACTATAGGGACTATTCTTGAGGTTTATATTTTTCAAGCTAATTCTTTTAGCCCTTATGCAATTTGTCCTTTCAGGTTTTATATTTTAGGTATTCTCAGGCCTATTTTCTTTTAGGATTACTATTTGAAAAGCCTTATTTTATCAAGTAATTATTGCAGACATTTTGTTTGAAATAATTCCCCTGAATGAATTTGGCCTTCAAGCTTTTTGCCTTATAAAATTTTAGTTTACAAACATTTTTCCCAAAATAAATCCTCAATAGATTATCCCTTTGACCTTGCCGAACCTACCATTTAGGAATTTTGAAATCACCCTTAGTTGTACGAAAGTACCCTATAGGAAATCAAAAATACCCTTCAACCTTTATGAAGTAGACCTTCAAGCATACCATTTGGGACATTTTTAACTATCCCTTTGGACCTTTTAAAAGTGTCCTTTGTCCTTTAAATTAGCCCTTCGACCTTTCCCAAATTGACCACTTTACCCTTTTCAACCAGATCTTCTAAGGCACATACCCTTTGGGTTTTGTGTAAATGATTGTTTTAAGACTTTCATCCCAAACCTTTTACCCTAAAGGACTTACCCTTCAGGATATCCTTTTTGACCCCTTTGCCCCATGAAAAGTGCCCTTTGGCCTTTGTGTTTTGGACCCTTTTTGACATGGACATACCCTTTAATATTTCTATCCCAAGCCTTTGACCCCTTTTGAAATGGCCACTTACCCTTCAAAATAATTACCATAACCCTTTTTTTCTCACCAAAAGACCCTTTGGACCCAAGGTGCATACCCTTTAGGTTTTGTGTAACCTACCCTTTAAGACTTTTGAAATGACCCATAGCCATACAAAAATACCCTTCAGGGAAATCAAAAGTGCCCTTTAGCCTTTACAAAGTAGACCCTTCGAGACCTTTGTCATGGATAAAATGTCTTATGAAGTGGACCCTTCGAATCAAAAATGCCCTTCGAGGAAATTGAAAGTGCCCTCCAAGACCTTTGAAATAGCCCTTCAGGATAATTGCTTCAGGACTTTTGCTTAGATGAATTCCTTGGGGAAGTTGTCATGGACATTTTGTCCAAAACAATTCTCCCAAAAGAATTAGTCTATGGACATTGACCCAAAAAAATATTTTTGATTTAGAACCTAAGTGCCTTATTACTAAGAGTACTAGTCTCACCATACTTATCCAAAATAAAGCAGAAATATTTCCTATCAATACTTTAAAGACCCCTACAAACCTGAGCTAACAAGTTTTAATTATATGAGAAATAAAGTCAAGTAAACATTAAACATTTATGTCACATAAACTGATATTCAATGTAGGATTCTATATAGATGATACACTATGATTAAAAAACCATCATTGTATTCAAGATAACTTACATTCGAAGTCTTCTACTTTCTTACAACGATGAAGAGCCCTAGTTCCCACTTTAAGAGTATTATGAGTAAAATAGTGACTGAGCTAGAGTTGAGTTGTTTATCTAGCATACACAATGCATAGAGGAAGTAGTACAAATGACATAATAATGGCATATACATCTACAACATTTTGAGGTACAAATCCACCATCCCCATATTTGATTAAAAACTCCATATAATTCATGGATACAGTCTTCAACATCATAGTGTTTGGAGAAAAATACAAGAATTATTCAACATTATGAGATGTTATTGATTTAGTGAACGTATTTTCACTTGAAGATGATATGACACTAGAAAATAGATTTTTTGTGAAGAAATTATTGGCATTCAAATGCCTAAGACTGCACTTTGATATAGTCAAGCTAGAAGTGATGCCATGCATTGACCTCCAAAGGGAACTATTCTTCTCTAGTAGGATATTGTAAGATGCTTTTTTGCATCATTTTAGTAATGTCACAATGGTTGCTTACATTTTAGAACCAAATTTATAGAGGTATTTGTCATTGAGGATACATGATGCCTACTTTGATAAGCACACATTGGTGAAATTTAATGCAAAGACTTCAATGAAGAAGGTACTATCTTCATGGCTCCTCCCAAACTAGACCATCACATAGAAAGGGACGAAGTTGAAGGGAGTAGTATTGATTAATAGATTTAGGATTGGAATTCACATTAATATGGCTATTCTCAAGTAGTTATTTGGTATGCCTAACATTCATTTTGTTAATTTGGATTGGGTGTCATTACTATATATGATGCTTACACATGATGTGACATATGCCCTAGGCAAGATAATAAGCCTTTGATTGAGGGAATAGATTATTCATAAAGATAGGCACCTCATGCCCATGGGATATTTCTTCATGATGTCATATTTATTAGATGCAGTCATGGGTACATGTTAAAAATACCTTGGTGCATTATGGGATCCGGTCATAGATAATGAGAAGAATAGGAGCTATGATCATTACCAGTTCTATAGTGAAGAAAGAACCTAGGTTAATTGAGCCTAGTTCTACTAGGGGAAGAGAAATAGGGGACCCCATCAACCTTGAATTTGATGAGGAAGAGAGAACATAAGAAGTCGCTACCATAGGTTCCATCCAGGTATCCATCACTATTCCCCATATACATACTGGTACATTAGTTGGGATAATAACTTTAAAAATAGTATCATCATCACCTTAGGACTCCCCCACACAAGTAAGGACCCTCTTGGTCTATAAGAGAAAACCTAGGACTCCTATGGGTAGCCCTATATTAAAGGCATCATAGAGTCTGCCTACACAACCTCCACATTTGGAACCAACCAAAGGAGACGTGGTAATCATTAAAGATATTGAAGATTATTTAGATGAGGAAGCTGAACTAGAAATAACCAAGGTTATGAGCCTCTAGACAGAGCCTCTAGAGCTTATTCTTCTAGGTATTCAACGTTTTGTCAATTTCCCCTTATCTTCTATACCCATTTTAAGGTAGGCTACCTCTATGGAATTTTCCACATCTATCCCTTCCACTTCCACTATTACCATTGACCCCTCCATCTCCACTTCCATCTCACTCACCACACAATCCCATTCTATTCTTATTGGCACCTCCACTATTAGAGACCTCAAGAAGAAAAAAGTTTCTAGGAAGGTGCCGATAGCTTTGGCCACCTCACAACTCCATGTCTAATCCACTCAAATCACTCTTACACTATCATCTACCACTTCCATAGAGGAGAACAAAGCAATATTTAATGGTAGGGGAAGGAAGGCCAAGCCCTAAATAATCATGGTCCATCCACTTCCTCAGTTTGGAGGAGTAGATTGGTCCAAAATCATATGGCCTTCCCATTATGATGTTTTAACTAAAGCGCAAAATAAATAATAGAAAGATAAAGAAGAGGTAGAGGAAGAGGTTATGATCACAACCTCCAATATATCCCAATTAGATATTTCTCCATGGGTAGTGGATCTAAGAATCAAGGCATCCCAATGCCAAACTTCAAAATCATTGAGCTTCCATCTATTTCTACTTTGTTTGGGTGAAGAAGAGGAAATTAGAAGATGATTAAGGCACCCAGATCATCCTTGAAGAAAGGCAATAGGTGTTCTCCCTTACCAAAAGGTAGAACAAATAGCCAAGATAATCTTTATATGAGGAAAATCTAAAAGACTTGATATAAGCACATAAGGATGCCATAGTTACAATCTAGGAGGGTACTGAACTAGCTCAATAGGAGTTAGAGGTAGAAGTGTAGGTATTAGAGGGTAAAGTGGAACAACTCAAGGGGAAGGCCAAAATAGTTCATATTCTTGTGGGCATTGAAGTCGAAGTTTAAGAGGCATCTTTGAGGTGTTATAACTCCTTAGAAACTATCAAGTTTATGAGGGATGAGATGGCCCCTCATATGATCCAGACCAATCAATTGTTTAATTCCTTAAGAGATGACAATGTGAAACTAAATATGCTAGTTGTCTATACAAGCAACTCCTTATATAGTCATCTTGACCTAATGACTACGCTAGAGGCATTCAATGCCTTAAATCTAGTAGTCATTTAGGAGAAGAAGGTTAAAGATTGGTTTAAAAAATGGGGTTTTAGTCCCTAGATATTAGGCACATGAGGCTCAGATTCTTCAAATTTTGCATGAGCTTAAGTTATCCAAGGTTAAAGACCCCATTGATAAGTTGATTAACAAAATCAATTTTTACAAGCTTATCCAGAAAGCAGTCGATGAGTTTAAGCAGAGCTTGTAAGGTTTGAATCTTGAGGAAATTGAGTCAAAATTAATCAAGGCTTGGAATGAGGTCACTTAAGTTGAAATGTTCAAAAATAAATTTCAAATAACCAAGGACGAGTATGTAAAGCTCCTTGAATAGACTAAACGGATCCATCGACCATCATTGTTAAGTTTATACATTATACGAAGGCAATATGGAGTGGTGAAAAAGGTCTATGGGGATAATAAAGTGAAGAAGAAGTAGACTTCCGATGGTCTAACCACATTTTCAACTACCATGCCAATTTATACACCAACTAAGGTGCATGTAGCACTTCAAATGAGTAAGCTTTGATAGTTTGAAATTTTACACATGTACAATTTTGTAATGATCGATGCACTTATATTTTGAGTGGATAATTTTAAAAATCAACTTTATGTTTCATGTACATGCATACATTGCATAATTTTAGAAAAGTCATTTTATTTATTTTTAATTCAAATAGTTTTAGACTGCAGTTAGAACTACATTATCTAACTGATACTTATAACCACCTTGCATGAACTTGGAGGGTGAGACAACCCCTTCCCTGAGTCTATATATAAAATTATAACTTGACCTAGTTTTTGGGGGTTAGAAGATTTTGGAATACAAAGCAACGAAACAATTTTGATCATTAACGAAGTGTTTTGAGTATTTTCTTTCCAATTCTATGCAATTAGTTATTATTTTCATGGTTATTTGCTTTAATAATCTTTAATATACTATAGCTGTGAATAGATTCTTGATTTCTTGATTGATATACTGATCTTAGGTATGAAATATCTATTGAAATATTAGTGAATATATTTATTGAGCTATTCAAGTTAATTGAATCATATTTTTGAGTGTGTATTTATGCTTTCCTTGTTATAGTTTTCTAAGTGTGCAACAACTACCTTAGATACTTCATTTTCCTGAGCCATAATATCCTAACTAAGGGTGTGCAATATTTTCCATAAAGGAACAACCTTTTTCTGAGGCTTGTGAATTCCCTACATCTTTGTTTCTTTAGACTTCTTAGTTGTGTTTGACTACGTGTGTGTTATTACTGATAATAATAGGTATAGGTTTTAGAGAGTATAGGTCTATTAAAAAACCAACTAGGGAAGTGATTTACAAGAACCACAGAGCCTTATTTTCTACCCTATCTTACCTTTCTTTTGAGTTTGTTATCAAAATTTACCCACTTTAAATTAAGAGGCTAGTTACCCATCTAACTCATATATATTAACTATGTTAAAAGGCCACACCTTCATCCAAAAACCTTGTCAACAACCTACATGTATTCCATGAATAGGTTGAAATACATCGCATACTCGCAACTCATGCCCTTAAATGGATTTAACCTTCACTCAGATCCTAAAATGTTAGAGGCTACCTCATTAAACTGTAGTGTGCATAAAACCCACATCAATAGTACTCTACTGACGCTAAAAGGATGGCCTTAAACACCTAATAATAGAGGTTATTATTTATGTACAATTGCATTGGAGTCACTTAGGAGAGTGACTAGATCTAATTCTTAGACTGGTTTGTTAGAAATATCCTTGACAAGTCATAAGAGTCCTTGAGCTATGCAAATAGTACCAGTTTAGAATAATCTACCACCTCTACTGGGAACCCCCTACTTGTAAGGAACCCTTTACATATTAATCAACCAATGGATCAACAACAAATCTAGTTAGTTGGATCTACCATCACCATCCCAGGAGACATGCATGATTTGCCCCTAAATCTTGAAAAATATCTACCATCTTTTTCTCTTTTAGGACCAAGGATAGCAAAAGAGTATATTCAATTTATTAACATTGCTTTATGATTAATGAATGTAGTTGATGAATATGTTACTTATCAATTATTACCTTTTACTTTAATGGATGTTGCTTATGATTAGTACTTAAATCTATCAAAAAACTCAATCACCAATTAGGATAAATGTCAAACAACTTTTCTTGTGCAGTTCATATTTGTCACCAATCTTGGATTGGTCTATCAACACTTCACCAATATGAAGAGGGAGCCTAATGAGCCCTTCTATGATTTCAATGCAAGGTGAAAGAATATGTATAACTAATTAACCCTAAGGTTTAAAATAGAATTGGCATTAACATTAGAGATGTACAAGAATGCCTTGGACCTTATCACCACCATGTTCTTAAGAAGATCACCAATTGCCAATACTTTGGCATTGACATTCGAAGAGGCTATCAATATTGATAGAAAAATCAACCCATAGACACTTGGTGCACCTAACATCAACAATGGATTTCTAGTGCTCAATCTAATACCACACATAAAGTAGAGTGTTTCAACTTATAATCAAAATTAATTGTACACACTACCTCTACTAACATAGACAATACAATCAAATTTTGGCTTCTTGAACAATCATGTGACAAGAAGCAATTACCAATAAAACCAAAACATAGTTGCATTTCTCATGGCTATTCTACAAGGTAAATATTCCATAAAAGATAAATTGGATTCTATTCAAAAGATGGTTCAAAAGTTGATATATGATTTCTTGAATATGCAATGAAAGATGGGCAATGCTAACACCCCAAATGGAAACTACAACACTGGATTCTAGAGATATAACAAACCTTTCAATAGGTGTACAAACAATATGGAGTAGCTTAGCAAGCTCCAAAAAATCAACATAGCTAAAATGGCTCTCCCAATTGGTACAGAGTACATAATACACCTCAGTATGGTGAGCTCGATTATATTGAGTTCTATACTATGTTTGAGATCTTTCAAAGGGAAGTAACTATACAAGATTAGATGAATAATCCACTAGAATCCCATTAAGATCCTATATCTTTTAGCATATCCATGTTCTTCAAAAGTCATGAGTTGCCCTTGCCAGACTAAGATGACAATGAACTAAAAGATAATACAAATGACAGAGAGGTGCATATAACTTAAGGAACACACAACCACTTACCACCTTGACTCATCTAAATACCATAGTGATTCATCCAAATCCCATAGTAGACAACAATCCATCCCATCCAAAGGGGAATGATCAGTCACCAAGCAAGGAAGAACTGAGTAAATGAGGTTAAAACATCATGGAAGATATGAAGAAAACTAAGGCAAATATAACTCTTCATGAGTTAGCCTAGATTACTAAACAAAAGTAGCTATTATGGAAGTATATTACTCAAAAATCCCATATGAAAAGAACTAAAATGACTATGGACAAAACAAATGTCATTGATGCTAATGCCCTTTATAAGAACAAGCCTAAAGTGCCACCATTTCTGTTGACTATCAGAGCATTCAATAAGAATATTCATAATTGTTTAGTTATTTCTGGAGCATCCAAAACTATCATGACTACCTCTATATGTAAGAATCTTGGTCTCACTCCATGTTCTTCAAAAATATCGATCTCTCAACTAGACAAAATGGTGGTACCAGTAGTTGGAGAATTGAATAATGTACGCATTTCAGGTAGCATCTAAACCAAGAGTCTAGATGACCATTGATATTTTGATAGTATACATACTAGAAGGTTATGGGTTATAACTGAGTAAAGATTGACCCAAAATACTCAATGAATATCTTTCCATAGACCTCTCTCATATCTGACTACCATTAAGAGGAGGTGTGAACTAGATTAGAATTGATAGAGAGTCAAGAATGAAATACCCCATCATGAAGTACAATGTCAAAAATGAATAGGGAAAGTATGACTCTCCTACTCTTGGTATTTATACTTTTACCACTTAGAATCTATTATAAAAATCAGAACCTAAAGGTTCAAATAAGTTATGGACTTGTATTTTTATGGAGTCAGGTCCAAGCAAGGATCAAGTGTAGGAATTGAGCTGATTGATCCTCAAGGTAAGTAGTTCTTGGAAACTTATAGATTGTAATTTCCATATACTAACAATAGAGATAAGTATGAATCTCTAATTCTGGGATTACAATTTACACTGAAGAACAATGTAAAGCAAATAAAAGTATTTGGTGACTCAAAGCTGGTAGTTCACCAGGTAAGAAATAAGTATTTATCTAAAGAGATATAAGCATAGAGTATGGGATTTAATTTTAATATTTGAAGCTTTTAACATATTATCACTCCCAAGAGATCAAAATCAAGTTGTCGATTCACTAGCTGCTACTATTGCCAATTTCGAGCCACAATAGGAGTTTGAGGTAAGGATATTTTCTATTGAATTTGTTCTTTATCCCTCTATTCTAGATAATGTAGAAAATTTCTAGGTCTTCAAATATGATTGATAGATCATTCAATTCTTAACTAATTCAGGGGATTTTAAGTCCCAAATCATTGATGATAAGGACATTAACCACTTTTGTCAAGAAGAAATAGATAAAGAGGGCATTCTCCAGCTAAAGAAAAATTAGATTCTAGCTAGCTTAATCTCCTTAGAAAGACCATTAAATTTAGACCCTCAAGCATAGTAACTTAGATGGCCCAAAGTTGATGAATCAGACTCTAAGAGGGAAAATCTAGGAGATGATCATAACCCACATTATGTGAACATTGGCCTTAACTATACTATGGAGGAAAGACATTAAGTCAAGGATTTGATTGCTCAGTACAAAGATGTTATTTCCTAGATGTATGAAGACCTGAAGGTGTATGACATGCAGGTCATCACTCAGATAATTCACCTAAAATAAGACCATAAACCATTCAAACAGAGGGAAAGGTGAGTAAATCCTATTCTAGATCCTCTTATTCAGAGGGAAGTGGAGAAGCTATTAAGTGCCAAAATCATCATCCCAATCTAACATTCTACTTGGGTGGCCAATTTGGTCCTAGTTAGAAAAAAGAGAAATGAGATTAGATTATGTGTAGAATTCAGAAGTCTGAACAAGGCTTTTGAGAAAGATAATTATCCTCTACCTTCTCTAGATGAGGTAATATAGATAGTGAGTGGTTTTGAAATGATGTCCTTTTTGGATGGATTTTTAGGCTATAATCAAGTATTAGTACAATCTCAGGATAGAATGAAAATGGTATTTACTTTGAAATAGGGTACTTATTCATATAAAAAAATGTTGTTTGGCTTGATCAATGTAGTAGCTACCTTTCAACGTGCCATGGATCATACCTTCAAGGGACTAACAAAAAAATGCATAATTATCTATATGGATGATCTTACAGTATTTTTTAAGAGTAGAAAAGATCACATAAGTCACCTAAATTGCATATTTGAGAGGTGCAGAAGGTTTGATATTTCATTGAACCTAAAAAAAGCATATTTGGAATCACTAAGGGAAACCTATTGGGAAATATTATCACAAAGGATGGGATCACCATTGATCTAGATAGAGTCCAAGAATTTTTAAAAATTTAGCAACCAAACAATAAGAAGGATCTCAAGTCATTCTTTGGGAAAATCAACTTCATAAGGAAGTTCATCTCAGGGTTCACAAAAATCATCAAGCTTCTAAATGCCATGCTCAAGCAACATGTTAAGATAAAGTGGACGGTTGAAGCTAGAAAGTATTTCAAAGACATTAAAGATGCTATATCACAAGCTTTAGTGTTGATTAGTCTAGACTTCACAAAATATTTCTATCTTTATTCATTTTCTTTAAAACACACTATTGATATGGTTATCACACAAAAGAAAGATGAAACTAAGCATCTAATTGCCTTCATGAGCACAAATTTGAAGGATGCAAAGCTCAAGTATTCTATGATCAACAAGAAGATTTTTGATCTCATTAAAGCAGTGAATAAATTTAGACATTACATCTTGAGGAACAAAACCATTGCTATTGTACCCAACCCTACTGTCGAGCTCACCTTGTCACAGAATGAGCTGGGAGAATGTAGAGGAAAATGGATGACCAAGATTTAGGAATTTGACAAAGAGATCAGGCCTACAAATATCATTATAGGTCAAGGTATTGTTCAACTCATGGCTGATCCTGATCTAGGAATCATTATTGAAGAGGTATGTGTAGCACAAGTTTCTAAAGGAAAATGGTATACATATATAATCTAGTATTTACTTATAATAACTTGTCCCTCCAAGATTAATAAAATATGAAGGTATTTATCTTATATTTATGTCTATAGAGGAAGGTAAGGAAATATTTTTATAACTTACATTAAAAGATATGTAGTGGTCACCCTGCTGGGAATACCGTAGCCCATAAAATATTGAGGTTGGGATACTATTGGCCAACCATCTTTAAGGATGCTCATATGCATGTTAAGAACTATCATGAATGTCAAGTATTATATAAGAGAGAAGTGTATACAAAAATTCCTCTACATCTAGTTATTTAAGGAAGGCCATTCACATAGTGGGGTTTATACTTCATTGGTATAATCATCTCAAATTCCTCAACAGGTCATAAATTTGTGCTCATAGCTATAAAATACTATACTAGATGGATGGAAGCCATAGCCATAAAGAATAGTAGAACACAAGATGTGATTCTCTTTTTGGAGGAACACATAATGACTAGATTTGGCACACCCATCTATTTAGTGTGCGATAACGGATGAACTTTTATATTGAAGGAATTCACTAAATGGGCACATGACAATCAGATCATAATTAGGTCAACATATAACCACTACCCTCATAGAAATGGATCAACAAAGGAAATGAATAAAAATATGATTAATGCAATCAATAAATCAATAGGGAACAAGCCTAGGGACTGGCAAAATTTACTAAAGTATGCCTTTTGGGAAAACCAAATGAGATACAAGCAAGCCCTAAAAGCTTCCCCTTACCTATTGGTATATGGGTGCATATTAGTTTTCCCCATCATGTTGAAGCTACCCACTTATCAATTCATGAAAGAATACATGGAACCAAATGACAAAGCAAAATCAAAATTGCTTGATATAATAGAAATGGAGGATTCGATGACTGAAGCTTTGTATAAATTCAGCAAACATTAGGACATAGTCAAAAGATGATTTGATAAAAGAGCAAAAGTCAAAGCATTCAAAATTTTGATTCTGGTGGTACTATGGGATAAAGCCCATGAAAATAAAGGACAACATGATAATTTTGCCTCATTATGGATTGAACCCTATCAGATTTCAGAGATCATGGATAACAACACATTTCATCTCAAGAACCTCTAAGGCAATGAGCTTACATATCCAGTCAATGGACAATTCCTAAAGCATTACTTCAAGGCTATTCCATCTATAAATATTACTGATTGAGAGGATTCAGATAAGTTTAGATGTAGGACTAGGTTATATTTCCATGATTTTTAGATTAGTTTCTTGCTTTCTAGTTTTCTTTTTATGCTTTTCATGCTTTTCTATTTTCTTAGATTAGATTTTAGTGTTTTCTAGAGTAATTTCCTAGCTTTCTAGATTAGTTTCTTTGACATTCGAGATTGTGTTTGATTTAGTTATTTATAAGATAAAATATAAAACAATTGAATTTATGACTCGTAGAAAAGGGAAAAATTAAAATCTTGACACATTGGGGACTGGTTTATAGATTGGGTGTATTCCTGTGTTTTTGAGTCTTTAGGAATAAAGAAGGTAACCAAAGGATTATTATGAATTATATTATAATTAAATACTTTTGCTAGGAATATGGAAGTTGTTATTGAGGTAATTCATAAAAATTTAGAAAGTTTTCCTATTTTATTGGATCAAATGCACTTATCATATTAAATACTTGTTAAAAGTGACAATTTTGGATGCAGATCTAGTTGGCAGGGATGCTCTAGTAGAAATTTGTTTTATAATTTTACTAGCTCATTGGGGTTTCATCTCCTCTCTTCTACATTGATCTAAACATAAGAGAAACAAAACAAAATAAAAAGAGAGAAAATAACCAATGAGTTCAAAAGAGCGAAAGAAAATTTAAAGAAAATTAAAATAGCTCACATAAGGAAATAAGGTCAATGTACCACACATCATGGTTATAAGAGGATAATGGAAGGAGAAGAGAAGAAGCCTAGGGTATTTATATCAAGGATATGGATTTTTGGTTGGATGTAGAGGAATTCTTGAGCTTCCCTCTATTTATTGAGCTTCAATAGATACTAGAACAAAACCTACAACCTCATCAAAACTTTTGAAAAACTCATCACAGTAAGGGCTAAATAAACTACTCATTTAACACACATAGATCCAAGAAATCAGAAGGAAAATATGTTGTGTGATTTAGACTTATGAATCTCTTTCAACTTTTTGATTTAATTATATTTCTATGACATACTTCAAGATTGATCTAGAGATTACGAGACTAGAGTTTTGGGTTCTTGAATAGTCAAGAGTATTCCCCCTATAAGTCGCCATTTGTTGTACCCAACATCCCCCTTTTTAAGGAGAAATGGGAACCCACTATTTTTAGGTTTTGGTCTTAATATTTATCCCCTATTTTTCATGAGTTTATGCAAATTTTGGAAAATCTAAGGTGATTCACTGGGATGATATTAGCATTGTGTTTTATGAGACTAACTTTTGTACTACAGGGACTCTTATTTGGGTTTATATTTTTTAGGCTAATTATTTTAGCCCTTATCCAATTTGTCATTTTGGGTTTTATGTTTTGGATGTTATTTGGCCTATTTTATTTTGAGATTACTATTTATAAATCATTATTTTGTCAGGGAATTATTACAAACATTTTTTCTAAAATAGTTCCCCTAAAGGAATTTGGCCTGTATGCTCTTTGCCTTATGGAATTTTAGTTTACAAACATTTTGCCTAAAACAAATCCCTAATAGATTATCCATTTGAACCTACTAAACCTACACTTCATAACTTTTTAAATGACCCTTAGTTGTACGAAAGTTCCATTCAAGAAATCAAAAATGCCCTTCGACCTTTACGAAGTAGACTCTTCGAGTAAGTTTTGATATGAAGTAGATCATTTGGATCCTTTCACCTAACCTTTGGGACATCTTGAACTAACCCTTAATCCCTTTTTAAAGTGACCTTTGTCCTTTTAATTAGCCCTTTGGCTTTTCCCAAATTGACCACTTTACCCTTTCCGATTAGATCTTGAAAGGTACATACCTTTTGAGTTTTGTGTAAATGATTGTTTTGAGACTTTCATCCCAAACATTTTACCTTATGGGACTTACCCTTTAGGATATCCTTTTTTACCCCTTTTCCCCATGAAAAGTGCCCTTTGGCCTTTATGTTTTGGACCCTTTTTGAAATAGACACACCCTTCAAGATTTTTGTCCCAAGTCTTTGACCCTTTTTGAAGTGGCCACTTACCCTACAAAATAATTTCCACTAACATTTTTTTCCCACTAAAAGGCCCTTCAAACCCAAGGCACATACCCTTCAGGTTTTGTGTAAACTACCCTTCAGGACTTTTGAAATGACCCATAGCCATATGAAAATACCCTTCAGGAAAATCAAAAGTGCCCTTCAGCTTTTATGAAGTAGACCCTTCAGGACTTTTGTCATGGACAAAATGCCTTATGAAGTGGACCCTTCAAATAAAAAGTACCCTTTAGGGAAAGTGAAAGTGCCCTTTATACCTTTGAAATATCCCTTCGAGATAATTGTTTCAAGACTTTTACCTAGATGAATTCCCTGGGGAAGTTGTCATGAACATTTTGTTTGAAATAATTCCCCCAAAATAATTAGTCTATAGACATTGACCCAAAATCATCTTTTTGATTTAGACCCCAAATGCCTTATTACTAAGAGTACTAGTCTCACCATACTTAGCCAAAATAAAGAAAAAATATTTCCTATCAATACTTTAAAGACCCCCACCAACCTGAGCTAACAAGTTTAAATTATATGGGAAATAAAAGCTAAGGGAACGTTGCATATTTATGTCATATGAACTGATATTAAATGTAGGATTATATATAGATGATACACCATAATTGAAAATCCATCATTACATTCAAGCTAACTTGCATTCAAAGTTTTTTGTTTTCTTACAGTGATGAAAATCTCTAGTTCTCACTTCAAGAGTATTGTGAGTAAAATAGCAACTAAGCTAGAGCTAAGTTGTTTGTCCAACATACATAGTGCATAGAGCAAGTAATACAAAGCATGAGATAATGGAATCTACATCTAGAACATTCTGAGGTATGAATCTACCATCCTGATATTTGATTAAAGACTTCATAGAATTTATGGATACAGTCTTTGATGCCATAGTGTTTGGAGACAAATACTAGAATTACTTAGCATTATAGGATGTCATTGATTCAATGGATGTATTTTCACTCAAAAATGATATTACACTAGAAGATAGATTATTTATGAAGGAATTATTGGCATTCAAATGCTAAAGATTATACTTTGCTATAGCCAAACTAGAATTGATGTCATGCATTGACCTCCTAAGGGACATATTCTTCTCTGATAAGATATTGTAGGATGTTTTTTTGCATCATTCTAGTAACAACACTATGGTCACTTGCATTTCAAGACTAGATTTCTAGAGGTATTTATCATTGAGTATATACGATGCCTACTTCAATAATCACACATTAGTGTAATTTAATGTAAATACTTTAATGGAGAAGGTAATATATTCATGGCTCCTCCTGGACCAAAACATCACATAGAAAGGGAAGAAGCTGAAGGGAGATATCCCAATTGAAAAATTTAGGATGGGAAGTTGGCATTAGTATGGCTCTTCTCAATTGGTTATATGGTATGCCTAGCATTAATTTTATTAATTTAGATTAGGTGCCATTACTATATATTATGCTTAAACATGATGCTGCATATGCCCTCAACTAGATAATAAACTTTTGATTGAGGGAACATATTATTCACAAAGATAGGTGCCCCATGCCCATGGGAGATTTATTCATGATGTCATATTTATTGGACATAGTCATGGGTACATGTTACAAAGACCTTAGTACATTATGGGCTCTAACCACAAATTGTGAGAAGAATAGGATCTGTAATTAGTACCAGTTCATGCACATCTACTATTATATCAAACATATGGTAAGGATCTCCAAGGATGTCTATCCTCAAGTTTGGAAAGCTATTCATGGCTCACCTATGCCACAAATTAGACAAAATATTGTAAAGAACTTGGCTAGGAAAAGAGATTATTTTCTTTACCCAAATTTCATTATCATCATGGTTTGAGGAAACAAGGTTTCCCCCTTGTGTCTTCCAAGGTTTGTACTGAATAATCTTGCTGAACAAGAAATTGCCTTCCAATTATGGAAGAACATCAAAGAGGATTTCTCAAGGTAGAAGAAGGCCTTGTATTTTATTCATCTTATAAATATTGGCATGATGGTGTATAGAATGTGGAAGCATCTTGAGGAGGTAGGTGGAAAACATAGGATTTATCCCTTCCCTACACTTACACATAAAAACTGGGATTCACATGGGCTGATCTAGAAGCACATTCATAAATTCAACATCCCATATAGTCATGAGCCTTATGACTATGATTTCTTATTTTTTAATGCCAAGCCTAATGATGAAGTATTGGAATGGGCACAATTTACTAGACTACAAGATGATCATTTGAGAATGATCCAAGATGATCCTTCTATTTCTACCAAGGAGTTAGATAAGAAAAAGGCACTCTACAAAGGGTGGCAACATTTTGATTTTTGGAGAGGATAGTCTAAGGAGGAATCTAAGAACCAAGTTACTTCCTCTTCCTAAGGACTTCTTTTGAAGTTAAAGTTGAAAATAGTAAAGAATGAACTTGTGCTACTTGATCCTAGTTCTACTAGGGGAAGACAAGCAGAGGACCCCATCAGCCTTGACTCTAATGAGGAAGAGAGAATATAAGAAGTACCTACTATAGGTTCCAACTAAGTGTCCATCACTATTCCCTAGATACACACTGGTACATTAGTTGGGATAACAACTTTAGAAGAAACAAAATCATCACCTCATGACTCCCCTATGCAAGTAAGGAACCCTTTGGTTTATAAGAGAAAACCTAGGACTCCTACAAGTAGCCCTATATTACAGGCATCACAGTGTCTGCCTACTCAACCTCAACATTTTAAACCAGCTAGGGGAGATATGGTAATCATCAAAGATATTGAAGATGATTAAATGAGGAAGCTGAGCTATAGACAACCAAGTCTATGAGCCTCTAGATAGAACATGTGTAGCTTATTCTTCTAGGTATTCAACCTTTTATTAGTTTTCCCTTATCTTTTATACTCATGTTTGGGTAGGACACCTCTATATAAGTTCCCACATTTATCCCTTCCACTTCCACTATTACCATTGACCCCTCCATCTCCACTTCCATCCCACTCACCACATATGCCCTTTCTATTCCTATTGGCACGTCCACTGTTAGAGACCTCAAGAAGAAGAAAGTGTCTAAGAAGGTGTAGATAGATTTGGCCACCTCACAAATCTATGTCCAATCCACTCAAATCACCCTTCCATAACATTTTGCCACTTATAGAGAGGAGACCACAATAATAATTACTAGCAGGGGAAGGAAAGACAAGCCCCAACTAATCACAGTCCATCCACTTCCTCAATTTGGAGTAGTAGATTGGTCTAAAATCATATGGCCTTCCCTTATTGATGTCTTGAATAAATCCCATAAGAAATAATAGAAATCTCAAGAGGAGGCAAAGGAAGAGGTTATGGTCACAACCTCTGATGCATCCCAATTAGATATTCCTCTATGGGCAGTGGATCTAAGATGCAAGGCATCCCAATCACTAAATTTAAAAATCACTGAGCTTCCATCTATTTCTACTTTGTTTGATCCTCTAATTAGTAGTATTCAAAGGGTGAAGAAGAAGAAATTAAAAGATGACAAAGGCACCCAGATTATCCTTGAAAAAAGGCAAGAGGTGCTCTCCCTTACCAAAAGGTAAAACATACAATTAGGATAATCTTTATATGAGGAAAATATAGTAGACCTGACACAAGCACAGAAGGATGCTATAGTTGCAATCCATGAGGGCACTAAACTAACTCAATGGGAGTTAGAGGTAGAAGTGTAGGTATTAGAGGTTAAAGTAGAGCAACTCAAGGAGAAGGCTAAAATAGTGCATATTCTTGTATGCTTTGAGGTGTTATAACTCCTTGGAAACCATGGAGTTTATGAGGGCTGAGATGGCTTGTCATGTGAGCCAGGCCAATCAATTTTTTAAGTCATTGAGAGATGATAATAGAAAAATTGAAGATGCTAGTTGTCTATATAGGCAACTCCTTATATAGTCATCTCAACCTAATGACTATGCTAGAGGCATCCAATGCCTTAAATATAGTAGTCATTTGAGAAGAGGAGGTGAAAGATCAGTTGTAAAATGTTTTCGGCTTTAGTACCCAAATATTAGGCACATGAGGCTTAGATTCTTCAAATTCTACATGAGCTAAAGTTATCTAAGGTTAAAGAACCCACTAGTAAGTTGATTAGTAGAATTAATTTTGACAATCTTATTTAGAAAGCAACCAATGAGTTTAAGCAGAGCTTGCAAGATTTGATGCTTGAGAATTTGAGTTAGAATTAAGTAAGGCTCAGAAAAAGGCCACTAAAGTTGAAATATTCAAGAGTAAATTTCAAATAACCAAGGATGAGTATGCAAAGATCCTTGGATAGACTAAATGAGTCCATCGACATTGATACTAAATTTAGACATTATATGAAGGCAACATGGAGCGGTAAAAAATGTCTATGAGCACAATGAAGCAAAAAAGAAGTAGGCTTCAGGCAATCTAACCACATCTTCAACCACCACATCAACTTCTACACCTACTAAGGTGCATGTAACACTTCAAATGAGTAAGCCTTGATAGGCTGAAATTTTACACATGTACACTTTTGTAACAACCGATGTACTTGTATTTTGAGTGGCTAATTATAAAAATTGACTTTATGTTTTGTGTACATGCATACATTTCATAATTTTAGAAAAGTCAATTTATTTATTTTTAACTTAGATTATTTTAGATCAAAGTTAAAACTACATGTTCTAACTGATACTTGTAACCACCTTACATGAACTTGGAGGATGAGGTGACCCCTTCCCCAAGTATATATATACAATTATAACTTGACCTAGTTTTGGGGGGTTAGAAGATTTTGGAATACAAAGCAATGAAATAATTTTGATCATAAATGAAGTGTTTTGCATATTTTATTTCCAATTCTATGCAATTAGTTATTATTTCCATGGTCATTTGCTTCAATAATCTTTAGTGTACTATAACTATGAATAGATTTTTGATTTCTTGATTGATATACTGATCCCAAGTGTGCAATATCTATTGAAAGATTAGTGAATATATTTATTGAGTTAGTCAAGTTAATTGAATCATATTTTTGAGTGTGTATTTATACTTTATTTGGTGTAGTTTTCTAAGTGTATGCAACAACTGCTTTAGATAATTTATTTGCCTAAGCCATAATCTCTTGACTAAGTGTGTATAATAGCTACCCTAAAGGAGCAACATTTATCTGAGGTTTGTGAATTCCATGCATCTTTATTTCCTTAGAATTTTTAGCCATGTCTGACTGCATGTGTGATATTGTTACTAACAAAAAGCATAGGTTTTAGAGAGTATAGGTCTATTCAGAAACCAACTAGGGTAGTGATTTATAAGAACCATAGAGATTTCTTTTCTTCCCTACCTTACCTTTATTTTGTTATCAAGATGTACCCACTTTAGATTAAGAGGCTAGCCACCCATCCAAATCACACATAGATTCACTCTATTAAAAGGCCACACCTCCATCTAAGAAACTTATCAACAACCTGCATGCCATACCCCTATTCCATCAATAGGTTGAAATACATTGCATACCTAGAACTCATGCCCTGGAGTGGAGTTCACCTTTACTGAGATCCTAAAATGGTAAAGGCTACCTCATTTGATTGTAGTGTGCATAAAACCCACATCAACAGTACTCCATTGGTGCTAGAAGGAGGGCCTTGAACCCCTAATAATAAAGGTGATTCTTTATGTAGAGTTGCACTGGAGTCACCTAAGAGAGTGACTGGATCCAATTCCCATATTGGTTTGTTAGCATCACCCTCGACAAGTTATGGGAGACCTAGAGCTGTGCCAATAGTCCCAATTTAGAATAATCTACCACCTCCACTAGGGAACCCCTTACTTGTAAGGAACCCTTTACCTATTAATAAACTAATAACTCAACAACAACCCTGGTTAGTTAGATCTACCATCACCATCCCTAGAGATGTGCATGATTTTCCCTAAAATCCTAAAAAATATTTTCCATCCTTGTCTCCTTTAGGACCAAATATAATAAAAGATCATATTAAATTTGTTAAATCTTCTTTATGGTCAATGAATGTAGTTAATGAAGATGTTGCATATCGATTATTTCCTTTTTCTTTAATGGATGTTGATTTTGATTGGTACTTAAACCTAATAAAAAACTCCATCACTAATTGGGAGGAATGTTAAATGACTTTTCTTGCATAGTTTAGACAGGTCACCAATATTAGATTGGTCTATCAACACTTCACCAATATGAAGAGGGATCCTAATGAGCCCATCTGTACTTTCAATGCAAGGTGGTAAAAGATGTATAATTGGTTAACCTTAAGGTATAAACTAGAACTAACACTAGCATTAGAGATGTACAAGAATGCCTTGGACCCTATCACTATCATGTTCCTGAGAAGAGCCCCTGATACCATTACTTTAGCATTGGCATTCAAATAAGATATCAACATTGATAAACAACTCAACCCATAGACAACTAGGGCACCTAACATCAACAATGGATTTCCAACACTCAATCTGATACCACACATAATGCAGAATGTTCTAGCATATAATCAAAATCAATTATACACATTGCCTCTATTGACATAAATGATGTAGCTAAATTTTGGCTACTTGAACAATCATGTGATAGTTACCAATTACCAATTAAATCAACACATAATTGCATTTCCCATGGCTGTTATACAAGGTATAGATTCCACAAAAGTTGAATTGGATTATATTCATAATATTATCTAGAAGTTGAGCAATGATTTCTTGAATATGCAACAAAATATGGGCAACACCAATGCCCCAAATGGTAACCAAAACACTAGATTGTAGAGGTATAACAAACCTTTCAATAGGATTGCAGACAATATGGAGCAACTTAGAAAGCTCCCAAAAATACACAATACACCTCAGCATAGTGAACTTGATTGTGTTGAGTTCTATACCACGTTTGAGATCTTTCAAAAGGAAGTAACTAGACAAGATTAGATGAAAAATCCACTAGAATCCCATCAAGATCTTGGATCTTCTAGCACAACCATGTTTTTCAAAACTCATGAGTTTCCCTTCCCAGATGAAGATGATAATGAACCAAAAGATAATACAAACAAAGTTCATGCTTTCTAATAGTTCTAGAGGGGTGCATATAACTTAAGGAACAAACAACCACTTGCCACCTCGACTCCTCCAAATACCATGGTGATTCTTCCAAATCTCAAAGTAGATAACAATCTAACCCCTCCAAAGGGAAATGATCAATCACCAAGCAAGGAAGAATTGAGTAAAGGAGTTTACAACATCATGAAAGATATGAAGAAAATTAAGGTGAATATAACTCTTCATGAGTTAACCTAGATTACTAAAAAAAAGGATCTATTGTGGAAGTCTATTACTGGAAAAGCCATTATAGAAAGAACTATAATGACTATGAAAAAAGCAAAAGTTATTGATGCCAATGTCATTTATAAGAGCAAGCCCAAAGTGCCACCATTTCTGCTAATTATCAAAGCATTCAGTAAGAACATTCATAATTTTTTAGTTGATTGTAGAGCATCCATAACTCTCATGCCTACCTTTATATGCAAAAATCTTGGCCTCACTCTAGGTCATTCAAAATGATTGGTCTCTCAACTAGATAAAATGGCGGTTCTAGTAGTTGGAGAATCAAATAATATATGCATTCAATTAACATCTAAACCAAGAGTCTAAATGACCATCAATATTTTGGTGGTAGACATATCAGAAGGTTGTGTTATTGCTGAGTAGAGACTAGTCCAAAACACTCAATGGATATCTTTCCATAGACTTCTCTCATATCTGGCTGCCATGGAGAGGAGTTGTGAACCAAATCAAGATTGATAGAGAGCCAAGAATGAAATACCCCATCATGTAGTACAATGTCAAAAATGAAGAGGTAAAATATGAATCTCCTACTCTTAGTATGTATACTTTTACCACCCAAAATCCAACACAAAACGCCAAACCTAAAGGTTCAAATCAGTTATGGACTATGCATTTTGACGAAGCCAGGTCTAAGAAAGGATCGAGTGTAAGAATGGAGTTGATTGATCCTCAAGGTAAGAAGTTTTTGGCAGATTATAGATTGCTATTTCCATGTACTAATAATAAAGCTAAGTATGAAGCTCTAATTCTGGGATTATAATTTGCACTGAAGAATAATGTAAAGCAAATAAAAGTATTTGGTGACTTAGAGTTGGTAGTTTACCATGTAATAACTAGGTATCAATGTGAATTATTTTATCTAAGGAGATATAAGCATAAATCATGGGATTTAATTAAAATGTTTGAAGCTTTTAACATAGTAGCATTCCCAAGAGAGCAAATCAAGCTACCTATTCACTAGCTGTTGTTGCTACCAATATGAGTTTGAGGTAAAGAAATTTTCTATTGAATTAGTTCTTTATCCCTCTATTCTAGATAATGTAGAAAATTTATAGGTCTTCAATGATGATCAATAAATCATTTAGTTCTTAACTAATTTAAGGGGTTTCAAGTCCCAAATCATTGATGATAAGGACATTAACCACTTCTATCAAGAAGAAACAGATAAAGAGGTTATTCTCCATCTTAAGGAAAATTGGATTCTAGCTGGCTTAGTTTCCTTAGAAAGACCATTCGACTTAGACCCTTAGGGACAATAACTTAGATGGCCCAAAATTGATGAATTAGACTTCAAGAGGGAAAATCTAGAAGATGATCATAACCCACATTATGTGAACATTGGCATTAGTTGCACTATGGAGGAAAGACAATGAGTCAAGGATTTGATTGTTCAATATAAAGACATTATCACCTGGATGTATGAAGACCTGAAGGTGTATGACTTGTAGGTCATCACTCACATAATTCCCTTGAATAAAGACCATAAACCATTTTGATAGAGGCAAAGGCTAGTAAATCCTATTCAAGAGCCTCTTATTTAGAGGGAAGTGGAGAAGCTAATAAGTGCCAAAATCAACTTCCCAATCTAACATTCTACCTGGGTGGCCAATTTGGTATTGGTTAGAAAGAAGAGTGACGAGATTAGATTATGTGTAGACTTCAAAAATATGAACAAGGCTTTTGAGAAAGATAATTATCTTCTACCTTCTCTAAATGAGGTAATACAAATAGTGAGTGCTTCTAAAATGATGTCCTTTTTGGATGGATTTTTAGGCTATAATCAGGTACTAGTACAATTTGGGGATAAAATGAAAATGACGTTCACTATGAAATGGGGTATTTATGCATACAAAAGGATGCTATTTGGTTTGATCAATGCAAGAGCTACCTTTCAATCTATCATGGATCATGCCTTCAAGGGACTGATATAAAAATGCATAATATCTATATGGATGGTCTTAAATTATTTTTGAAGAGTAGAAAAGATCACATAAGTCACTTATAATCCATATTTTAGAGGTGAAGAAGGTTTAGTATTTCATTAAACTTTAAAAAAATTATATTTAGAGTCACTAAGGGAAAACTCTTGGGACATATTATCATAAAAGATGGGATCACCATTGATCCAAATAAAATCTAGACAATTTCAAAAATTTAGCAATCAAATAGTATGAAGGAGCTTAAGTAATTCTTTTGGAAAATCAACTTGATAAGGAAGTTCATCTCAGGGTTCGCAGAAATTGTCAAGCCTCTAAACACCATGCTCAATCAAGATGATAAGATAGAGTGGATAACTGAAGCTAGAAAGTCTTTCAAAGACATTAAATATGTCATATCATAAGCTCCAATTATAATTAGTCTATACTTCACAAAAGATTTCTATCTATATTCATTTTCATTAGAACACACTATTATTACGGTTATCAAATAGAAGAAAGATGAAATTGAGCATCCGATTGCCTTCATGGGCACAAATATGAAGGATGTAGAGCTCAAGTATTCTATGATCAACAATAATTTTTTTTCACTCATTAAATAAATGAAGAAATTTAGACATTACATCTTGAGGAACAAAACCATTGCTATTGTACTCGACCCTACTGTCAAGCTCACCCTATCATAGAATGAACTGGGAGAACCTAAAATCAAATGGATGGCCAAGCTCCTATAATTTGACATAGAGATCAGGCATACAAAGATCATCATAGATCAAGGTATTTTCCATCTCATGACTGAGCCTGATCCATGAATCACTATTGAAGGGGTATGTGTAGCACAAGTTTTCAAAGGAGAATGATATACAAATATAATGTAGTATTTACTTACAGGAACTTGTCCCCTTGTGCTTAATAAATAAATAAGGAGAGATTTGAGGCTCAAAGATACTAATTTCATGATAAAAAGGGAGTAATCTATAGAAGGAACTATGAAGGTATTTATCTTTGATGTGTGTTTGCAGAGGAAGCTAAGGAAATCCTAGAGAACTTGCATCAAAAGATAGGTAGTGGTCATCTTGCTGGGAATACTACAACCTATAAAATCATGTGGTTGGGATACTATTGGCCAACCATCTCTAAGGATGCTCATATACATGTTAGGAACTATTATTAATGTCAGGTATTAGTCAAGAGAAAAGTACATGCACCAATGCCTCTATAGCCAATTGTTGAAGGAAGACCATTTGCACTGTGGGGTTTAGGCTTTATTGGTGTAATCAACCCAAATTCCTTAATAGGGCATAAATTTGTGCTCATGGCTATAGAATACTATACTAGATGGACATAAGCCATAGCAACAAAGAATAGTAGAGCACAAGATGTGATTCACTTTTTGGAGGAACACATAATGATTAGATTTGGCACACCTATCTCTTTGGTGTGTGATAAAGGATAAACTTTTATATCATTGGAATTCACTGAATGGACACATAATAATCAAATCATATTTAGGTCAGCCTCTAACCACTACCCTTAGGGAAATGGATTAATAAAGGCAATGAATAAAAATATGATTATGCAATCAAGAAAATAATAGGGGACAAGCCTAGGGATTGGCACAATTTACTAAAGTATGCCCTTTAGGTAGACCAAACAAGATACAAGCAAGACCTAAAAGCTTCCCCTTACTTACTAGTATATGGGCACATACTAGTTGTTAGGTTGTGGATCTAAAAGCTTCACATGGATGCAGACATGGAGGAGGATGCTATTGTCACAGTCACCAGCGTGAGTCAGGCCAACCGACGTCGGCAAGGTACAGATAGGAAGCAATCGATGACGGTCATAAGTCGGCTGACATCGGTCACATCCAGGCAGATAGGGACCGATGTTGGTTGCCTGTGCAGTTCAAACTATGAGTTTTACAGATAGTTCATTAATAAACTGGGTGTTTGCATGAAGAAGGCTAATTTTAGTCTTGAGTTGCAGATCTAATTATTGTAATTAGATGTCTAATTATTGTTTACATGATATCTATATAATAGACTCATGGGCTGTATTTTAATTTGTGCTAGAGAGTAAGAGAGCAAATATTAGCTCCTTCTGTGTGTGAAGAGAACATGGTGTGTTCCTCCTAGTGCCACAGTGCCAAGTGTGGGTGCTGGTTTGGAGAATCAGAAGGGTTCTTCATGTATGTATGATCTTGGTGTGCATGGCCACGTTTAGAGATCTACATGGTAAGTAAGATCATTGATCTGTAGGTGTATGTGGGTGCGGGATCTAGGTTTGCAGGTGTGTAAAACTAGATTGATTTGCAGGTGTGCAAGATCAGGGAGGACAACACAATAGGGAACAAGATCAGGTAGGATCTACTTGGAGTACAGTGTGTACTCACAAAGAGAGAAAAGAGGAAGGCAAGGAAGATCCTTCCAAAGTAAGATCACTTGAGTTGTAGGTTGTTGCAGGTTCACGGGAGATCTACTTGGAGTGTGTTGTGCACTCAGTTGAGTATGCGTATATACTCAGAGTATTGGCAGTAGTGGATACTGACTGGTTGGAGGTGAACACCAACTCTGTGTTTGAGTTGTGAGTTGGGACCATAAGAGAGAGAGCTTTGAGGAAAGAAGTACTGTACACTTGAGGTGTGGGAAGCCTCTGAGAGGTGTGAAGAAGAAGTGGCATCTTCTTTAAATGTATTCTTTTCTCGATGAGTATTAATACAATTGGGTATTGTCTCTCATATTTTGTGTTATTTCTAAATTCTAGTTACTTGTGATTCTAGTTTAATTCCGCATATTTAAGTTGCTTGTGCATGGTAATCAGTTATGCTTCCATATTTCCCAACAAGTGGTATCAGAGCTAGGTTGCAGGGATCAGGTTTTGTGTTTGGTTACAGGTCACTCTCAAGGGTTTCTGATTGAGTGGGAGTATAGAAATGGCAAAAGAAAGTATGCTAAGAATGGAGGAATTGAAAAGCATGAATGGTCAATTATGGTCCTATGGAAAGAAAGAGCAGGAAAAGAAAGATTGTTGGTTGGTACCAGATCAGCATGAAGGAACTGAAGAAGTAGATGTTGTAGGTGTTGTTGCACAGGATGCTCTGGTATGTTTCTTGGATAAAGTAGAATCTTGGTTTATAGATTCTGTTGCCTCTTTCCATGCAGCCCCAAAGAGAGGTGCTGGTGAGCCTTGTCAAAGAATTGGCAAAGGGGAAGTGAAGCTGAAATTGCATGCGGCCAACACATGGGTGTTGAAGAAGGTCATGCAGGTCCCAATCTTGAAGATGCAGCTAATTGCTTTAGGAAAGTTAGGTGATGAGAGATGCACATAAACTCTCACAGTGGATGCACTTGAATTAGCGGGTGGTAAAAAAGTAGGTACTCTTTATCTACTTGCTTGTATTACTGATTCTTATTTTGTTGCAGAGACATGGCTTTTTAGGCTTTGTCACATGAGCAAGAAGGAGATGCATGTTCTTAACAGAAAGTCAGATGTCTTTGACAGACTTAAGAACTGGAAAGCCTTGGTGTTTATGGAGGAGATGGCGGACAAAGATTAGTGGAAAAGGCTGAGTAACTCTGAGCAGAACAGTTTAGATAGGGATTTGATTCAAAGAAAGCTTGTAGGTAAAAAGTCATCACTCATAGGTGAACACAAGTACCGACATTGATCAAGAGGAATCGACGTTGAATAGATAGGTGTTGATGTCGGTCATGTGCAGACCAGAGCTAGTGGTGTCAGGCAGGGTAAGATCGACGTTGGTCAGGAGGACCAATGTCGGCGATAGTAAGACCGACATCGATCAAGAGGACCGACGTCAGTAGCAGGTAACACCGATGTCAGTGGGTTTGGTAGTCAGGATAGGCGCATGGAACTGACGTCGGTCAGATGTAGACTGTGTGGTGACGAAGGTCGATCACTGTAATGGATTTTGGGTGGACAACAAGCTGTCAAGGAGTCTCAAAAGCCCATGGGGAGGACTGAAAGTGTAAGTAAGCCTCAAATTCATTGTTCTTCTTATTTATACTCATTACTTACTGCAGAGCAGGAAGGATCCAAGAAACAGTGGGAACATGGCATGAACAGGATGCAGAACCAAACAGGAGATTTGGTAGGGTTGCTAGCGGGTATGAAAGCACTGAAAGATGAATGGATACCTTAGTTAAAGAATAGAGAGAATGGATACATGAGACAAAAGGCCAGGTTATATGGTCTTGAGGAAGCTGTAAGACAGTGGTACATGTTTTGATAGGTGGATGACAAAGTAGGGCTTTAGTCAATGTCAGTGTAACCATTGTGTTTGTCTTACCAAGTGGATGATGATTGCAACATTATCCTATTACTGTATGTGGATGGTATGCATGCTGAAGGTTCAAACATATAGGGTTTTGCTAAGCTAAGGGTAAGGTTAGTTTAGTGGCATGTCATGAGGAATTTGGAGCAACAAAATTCTTTGGCATGAGAGACATGGAAGATCACAGGTTGATTTTGTCTCCAGTGGGAGCTGATGTGAATAAGGTTTTGGCAAGGTTCAATATGCAGGATGCAGAACCAGAGCACACCAAGGGCTGGATAGTTCAGTGTCTGAAATCACATGAGGTCTGGTATAGACCTGAGTTTGCCCAAGTAGTGGGTGCTGTCAAAGAGTTAGGAGCCAATTCAGGGAAGTGGGTTCTTAGGTATTTGGGAGGGACCAGTAGTAGGGATACATGCTATGTAGGGTCAGGACTTCACTACATGGGTTTGTAGGTTTGGATGTGGCAGGTTACTCTGATGACAGGAGGTGCACCACATGATTTGTGGTGGTTGGTCTTCAAGGTTGAGCTTGAAGAGGGATACAAGCCAAGAAACAGATTAGACAGGGTACAAGTACAGGTACAGTGAAGCTGTTTATCTCCAAGTGGGAGATTGTTAGGTTATGGAGCTAAAAGCTTCACATGGATGCAGACATGGAAGAGGATGCTATTGTCACAGTTGCTAGTGTCGGTCAGGCCAACCGACATCGGTAGGGTACAGACAGAAAGCAATTGATGATGGTCATAAGTCAGCCGATGTTGGTCACATCCAGGCAGACAGGGACCGACGTCGGTCGCCTGTGTGGTTCAAACTATGAGTTTTATGGATAGTTCATTAATGAACTAGGTGTTTGCATGAAGAAGGCTAATTTTAGTCTTGAGCTGTAGATCTAATTATTGTAATTAGATGTCTAATTATTATTTGCATGAGATCTATATAATAGACTCATGGGCTGTATTGTAATTTGTGCTAGAGAGTAAGAGAGCAAATATTAGCTCCTTCTATGTGTGAAGAGAGCATGGTGTGTTCCTCTTAGTGCCACAGTGCCAAGTGTGGGTGCTGGTTTGGAGAATCAGAAGGGTTCTTCATGTATGTATGATCTTGGTCAGCAGGTGTGCATGGCCACGTTTGGAGATCTACATGGTAAGTAAGATCATTGATCTGCAGGTGTATGTGGGTGCGAGATCTAGGTTTGCAGGTGTGCAAAACCAAATTGATTTACAGGTGTGCAAGATCAGGGAGGATAGCAACACAACAGGGAGCAAGATCAGGCAGGATCTACTTTGAGTACAGTGTGTACTCAGAAAGAGAGCAAAAGGAAGGCAAGGAAGATCCTTCCAAAGTAAGATCACTTGAGTTGTAGGTTGTTGTAGGTTCATGGGAGATCTACTTGGAGTGTGTTTTGCACTTAGTTGAGTATGTGTATATACTCAGAGTATTGGCAGTAGTGGATACTGACTGGTTGGAGGTGAACACCAACTCTATGTTTGAGTTGTGTGTTGGGACTGTAAGAGAGAGAGAGCTTTGAGGAAAGAAGTACTGTACACTTGAGGTGTGGGAAGCCTCTGAGAGGTGTGAAGAAGTGGCATCTTCTTTATTGTATTCTTTTCTGGATGAGTATTAATACAATTGGGTATTGTCTCTCATATTCTGTGTTATTTCTAAATCTAGTTACTTGTGATTCTGGTTTAATTCCGCATATTTAAGTTTCTTGTGCATGGTAATCAATTGTGCTTCCGTATTTCCCAACACTAGTTTTCCACATCAAGTTGAAGCTACCCACTTATCAATTCATCCAAGACTACATGGAACCAAATGAAAAAGTTGAATCAAGATTTCCTAATATAATAGAAATAGAGGATTCGAGGACTGAAGCCTTGTAGACATTCAATAAACACCAAGACATAGTCAAAAGGTGGTTTGATAAAAGAGCAAAAGTCAAAGCATTCATAATTTTAGATCTGGTGGTACTATGGGATAAATCCCATGAAAAGAAAGGACAACACAATAAGTTTGACTCATTATGGATTAGACCCTATCATATTTCAGAGATCATGTGCAACAATGTATTTCATCTCAAGGACCTCCAAGGTAATGAGCTTACATATCTAGCCAATGGACAATTCCTGAAGCATTACTTTAGGGATATTCCATCTAAAAATATTATTGATTGAGAGGATTTATATAAGTTTAGACGTAGGACTAAGGTAGATTTCCATGCTTTCTAGTTTAGTTTTTTTTGCTTTTTATGCTTTTCAGTTTCTTAGATTAGATTTTAGTGTTTTCTAGAGTAATTTCCTAATTTATAGATTAGTGGTTCTTTGATGTTTGAGGTCATGTTTACTTTAGTTATTACCAAGCTAAAATCCAAAAATAATTGAATTTATGACTTGTAGAAAAGGGGAAAATTAAAATCTTGATACATTGGGGACTAGTTTATAGATTGGGTGTATTCTTGTGTTTTTGAGTCTTTAGGATGAAGGAAGGTAACCAAAGTATTGATCTAAATTATGTTACAATTAAATACTTTTACCAAGAATATGGAAGTGATTCTTGAGGTACTTCATACAAATTTAAAAAGTTTTCTTATTTTATTGGATCAAATGCACTTATCATATTAAATACTTATTGAAAGTGAAAATACTAGGTGTAGATCTGGTTGAGAGGGATGCTCTAGTAGCAATTTGTTTTATAATTTTACCAGCTCATTTGGGTTTCATCTCCTCTCTTTTCCATTGATTTGAACATAAGAGAAACAAAAAAAAAGAAAAATTGAGAAAATAACCAATGAGTTGAAATGAGCAAAAGAAAATAGAAAGAAAATTAAAATAGCTCACATGATGAAATAAGGTCAATTTACCACACATCATGGTTATAAGAGGATAATGGAAGGATAAGAGAACAATCCTAATGTATCTCTATTAGGGCTATGGATGCTTGGCTGATAGTAGAGTAATGCCTGAGCTTCCCTTGATTTAATGAGCTTCAATAGATATTAGAAGAAATCTAAAGCCTCATCAAAACCTTTGAAAAACTCATCATAGTAAGGGCTAAATAAACTACACATTTAACACACACAAATCCAAGAAATCAGAAAGCAAGTATGTTGTGTGATTTAGACTTATGAATCTCTTTCATGTTTCTGATTTAATTATTTTTCTATGACATACTTCAAGATTGATCTAAATATTGTGAGACTGTAATTTTGGGTTCTTGAATACTCAGGAGTATTCCCCTTATAAGTTACCATTTTTTGTACCCAACATCCCCCTTTTCTTTAAGGAGAAATGGGAACCCATTTTTTTCAAGTTTCAGTCTTAATATTGAGCCCCTCTTTTTCATGAGTTTATGCAAATTATGGAAAATTCTAAAGTGATTCACTGGGATGATATTTCCATTGTGTTTTATGAGACTAAATTTTATACTATAAGGACTATTCTTCAGGTTTATATTTTTTAGGATAATTATTTTGGCCCTTATGCAATTTATCCTTTCATGTTTTATGTTTTGAGTGTTCCTAGGCCTATTTTATTTTGGGCTTACTATTTGAAAAGCCTTATTTTGTCTGAAATAATTCCCCTAAAATAATTCATCCTATGGGCTCTTTGCCTTATGGAATTTTAGTTTATAGACATTTTCCCTAAAATAAATGCCTGATGGATTATCCCTTTGACCCTGCTAAACCTACCCTCCAAGAATTTTGAAATGACCCTTAGTTATACAAAAGTACCCTTCAAGATATCAAAAGTGCCCTTCGACCTTTACTAAGTAGACCCCTTGGGAAGTTTTGCCATGAATTAGATCCTTTAGTTCCTTTCACCTACCCTTTAGGACCTTTTGAAGTAGCCATTTAGCCCTTTTTAAAGTGTCCTTTATCCTTTGAATTAGCCCTTCAGCCTTTCCCAAATTGACTACTTTACCCTTTTTGACTAGATATCCTAAGGCACATACCCTTTGAGTTTTGTGTAAATGATTTTTTTGGGACTTTCATCCTAAACCTTTTACCCTATGAGACTTACCCTTTGGGATACCATTTTTGACCCTTTGCCCCATGAAAAGTGCCATTTGACCTTTGTGTTTTGGACCCTTTTTGACATGGACATACCCTTAAAGATTTATATCCCAAGCCTTTGACCCTTTTCAAAGTGGCCATTACCTTTTATAATAATTACCACAGCCCTTTTTTTCCCACCAAAAGACCCTTCAGACCCAAGGTGAATAACCTTTAGGTATTGTGTAACCTACCCTTTGGGTCTTTTGAAATGACGCATAGCCGTAAGAAAATACCCTTTAGGGAAGTCAAAAGTGCCCTCAGCCTTTATGAAGTAGACATTTTGGGACCTTTATCATGGACAAAATGCCTTATGAAGTGGACCCTTTGAATCAAAAATACCCATTGGGGAAATTTAAAGTGCCCTCCAGACCTTTGAAATAGCCCTTCAGGATAATTGTTTCGAGACTTTTTCCTAGATAAATTCCTTGGGGAAGTTGTCATGGACATTTTGTTCAAAATAATTCCCCCAAAAGAATTAGTCTATAGACATTGACCCAAAAGCATATTTCTGATTTAGACCCTAAGTGGCTTATTACTAAGAGTACTAGTCTCACCATACTTAGCCAAAATATTTCCTATCAATACTTAAAAAACCCCCACCAACTTGAGCTAAAAAGTTTTAATTATTGAAGAAATAAAATCTAAGTGAACATTGTACATTTATATCATATGAACTGATATTCAATGCAAGATTCTATATAGATGATACACCATAATTGAAAAGCCATCATTACAGTCAAGCTAACTTGCATTAGAAGTTTTCTAATTTCTTACAATGATGAAGATCCCTAGTTTCCACTTCAAGAGTATTGTGAGTAAAATACTGATTGAGCTAGAGCCATGTTATTTGTCCAACATACATAATGCATAGAGGAAGGAGTACAAAGCATGCAATAATGGCATCTACATCTAAAAAATTTCAAGGTACGAATCTACCATCCCCATATAATTCATGGATATAGTCTTTGATGTCGTAGTGTTTGGAGATAAATATAGAAATTATTTAGCATTATGGGATGTCATTGATTTAGTGGACATATTTTAACTTGAAGACAATATGACACTAGAAGCCAAATTGTTCATGAAGGAATTATTGGTATCAAAACACCAAAGATTACACTTTATTATAACCAAGCTAGAAGTTATGCTGTGCATTGACCTCCTAAGGGACCTGTTCTTCTCCAGCAGGATATCACAGGATGATTTTCTACATCATTCTAGTAACAACACTGTGGTCATTTGCATTTCAGGACTAGAATTTTATAAGTATTGTCATTGAGTATACTTGATTCCTACTTTGATAAGCACACATTGGTGTAATTTAACATATAGAATTTAATGGAAAAGGTACTATATTTATGGCTCCTCTTGGACTAGACCATTATATGGAAAGGGAATAAGCCAAAGGGAGCAATCCCAATTGATAGATTTAGGATGGGAATTCAGCAGTGGTATGGCTCTTCTTAATTAGTTGTATGATATGCCCAACATTCATTTTATTAATTTGGATTAGGTGCCATTACTATATATAATGCTTATACATGATGCCACATATGCCCTGGGTGAGATAATAAGCCTTTGATTGATGGAGTAGATTATTCACAAAGATGGGTACCCCATGCCCATGGGAGATTTCTTCATGATTTCATATTTATTGGACATAGTCATGGGTACATGTTATAAAGACCTTGGTGCATTATGGGCTCTAACCATAGACTATGATAAGAATAGGATCTATGATCATTTCCAGTTCATGCATGTCTACTTTTATACCTAGCATATGGTAAAGATCTGTTAGGATGTCTATCCTCAAGTTTGGAAATCTATCCATGGCTCACCCATGCCATGAATTAGATAGAATATTGTAAAGAACTTGGTTGGAAAAGTGGATTATTTCCTTTACTCAAATTTCACTATCATCATGGTTTGGGAAACAAGGTTAGCCCCTGTGCCTTCTAAGGTTTGTAATGGATAATGCTCATTGAATAGGAAATCACCTTCTAGTTATGGAAGAGCATCGAAAAGGATTTATCGAGTTAGAATAAGGCCTTGTATTTTGGTCATCTTATAAATATTGGCACTATGGTGTATATAATGAGGAAACATCTTGGGGAGGTAGGTGGAAAATGTAGGAATTATCCCTTCCCTGCACTTGCACATAGAGACTGGGATCCACATGGGCTGATCCAGAAGCAAATTAAAGGATTCAACATCCCATATAGTCATGAGCCTTATGACTATGATTTCCTATTTTTACATACCAAGTCTGATGATGAAGTACTGGAATGGGTACAAATTATTGGACTCAAAGAGGATCATTTGAGAATGATCCAAGATGATCCTTCTATTTCTACTAGGGAGTTAGATAACAAAAAGGCACTCTATAAAGGGTGACAACATTTAGATTTTTAGAGAGGAGTGTCTGAGGAGCAATCCAAGGACCAAGTTGCATCCTCCTCCTAAGGATTCCTTTGAAGATAAATTTGAAAATAGTGAAGAAGGAACCCAAACTACTTGAGCCCAGTTTTACTAGGGGAAGACAAGTAGGAGACCCCGTTAGCTTTGACTTTGATGAGGAAGAGAGAACACAAGAAGTACCTACTGTAGGTTCCATCCAAGTATCCATTGATATGCCCTAGATACACACTAGTACATCAATTTGGATACAAAATTTATAAGTAGTAACATCATCACCTCAAGACTCCCCCACACAAGTAAGGACCCCCTTGGTCTACAAGAAAAAACCTAAGACTCCTATGGGAAGCCCTACAATAGAGGCATCAAAAAGTATACCTACTCAACGTCTACATTCATAACCAACCAAGGGAGATGTGGTAATCATTAAAGATATTGAAGATGATTCAGATGAAGAAGCTGAGCTGGATACAACCAAGGCTAGAAACCTCTAGATAAAGCCTATGGAACTTACTCTTCTAGGTATTCAACCTTTTGTTAGTTTTACCTTGTCTTCTATACCCATCTTTGGGTAGGCTACCTTTATGGAATTTCACACATCTATCCTTTCCACTACCACTATTATCATCGACCCCTTAAATCTCCACTTCCATCCCACTCACCATATAAGACCCTTTTATTCTTACTAGCTCCTCCACTGTTAGAGACCACAAGAAGAAGAAAGTATCCAAGAAGGTGAAGATAGCTTTGGCCACCTCACAAATCCATGTATAATCTACTCAAATCACCCTTTGACTACCATCTTCCACTTTTATAGAGGAGACCATAGTAATAAGTACTAGTAGGGGAAGGAAGGCCAAACCCCAAATAATCACAATCCATCCACTACCTAAATTTGGAGGAGTAGATTGGTTCAAAATCATATGGACTTCCCTTTCTGATGTTATAAGTAAATCCTAAAAGAAACAACATAAATGTCAAGAGGAGGTAGAGCAGGAGGTTGTGGTCACAACCTCTGATGCATCCCAATTAGATATTACTCTATGGGTAATGGATTTAAGAAGTAAGACATCCTAATTGCCAAACTTCAAAATCATTGACGTTCTATCTATTTCTACTTTGTTTGTCCTCTAGCTAGCAATATTAAAAAGGTGAAGAAGAGGTAATTGAAAGATGAAAAAGGCACCCAAATCATCCTTGAAGAAAGGCAAGAGGTGTTCTCCCTTACCAAAAGGTAGAACAAACAACTAAGATAATCTTTGTAAGAGGAAAATCTAGTAGACCTGACATAAGCACATAAGGATGCCATGGTTACAATCCATGAGGGAACTAAACTAGCTCAATATGAGTTAGAGGTAGAAGTGCAGGTATTAGAGGTTGAAGTGGAGAAACTCAAGGAGAAGGCCAAAATAGTGCATATTCCTATAGGTATTGAAGTAAAAGTTCAAGAGGTAGCTTCAAGGTGTTATAACTCCTTGGAAGCCATAGAGTTTATAAGGGCTGATATGGCCCCTCATGTGAACTAGGCCAATCAATTATTTAATTCCTTGAGAGATGACAATGTAAAACTAAAGATGCTAGTTTTATATATAGGCAACTCCATATATAGTCATCTCAACCTAATGACTACACTAGAGGCATCCAAAGCCTTAAATCTAGTTATCATTTAGTAGGAGGAGGTGAAAGATTGGTTGTAAAACATTGGGGCTTTTGTCCTTAGATATCAGGCATATGAGGCTTAAAGTATTCAAATTTTGCATGAGCTAAAACTATCCAAGGTTAAATACCCCACTAGCAAGTTGATTATCATAATCAATTTTGATAAGCTTATCCAGAAAGCAACCAATGAGTTTAAGCAAAGCTTACAAGGTTTGATGCTTGAGGAAATTGAGTCAAAATTAAGCAAGGCTAAAAAAAGGTCACTGAAGTTGAAATCTTCAAAAGTTGATTTCAAATAAATAAGGATGAGTATGCAAAGCTCCTTGGACAAACTAATTGAATCCATCGACCATCTTTGCTAAATTTAGACATTATACAAAGGTAGCATAGAGTGGTACAAAAGGTCTATGAGGATAATGAAGTGAATAATAAGTAGGATTCTAATGGTCTAATCACATCTTCAATTACCACATCAACTTTTACACCAACTAAGGTGCATGCAACACTTCAAATGAGTAAGTATTGATAGGCTAAGATTTTATGCATGTATAATTTGGTAATGGCTGATGTACTTGTATTTTGAGCGGTTAATTATAAAAATTGACTTTATGTTTTGTGTACATATAGATGTTGCATAATTTTAGAAAATTTAATTTATTTATTTTTAACTCAGAGGGTTTTAGATGGTAGTTAGAACTACATGTTATAATTGATACTTGTAACCACCTTACATGAATTTGGAGGATGAGGTAACCCCTTCCCCAAATTTATATATACAATTATAACTAGACCTAGTTTTGGGGGGTTAGAAGATTTTATAATACAAAGCAATGAAACAATTTTGATCATTATTAAAGTGTTTTGAGTATTTTATTTTAAATTTCATGCAATTAGTTATTGTTTCCATGGTTATTTGCTTTAATAATCTTTAGCGTGCTATAGTTGTGAATATATTCTTAATTTCTTAATTAATATATTGAACCCAGGTGTCTAATAACTATTGAAATATTAGTGAATATATTGATTAAGTTATTCAAGTTAATTGAATCATATTTTTGAGTGTGTATTTATGATTTATTTGGTGTAGTTTTTTGAGTGTGTGTAACAACTTCCTTAGATAATTCATTTGCCCAAGCCATAATCTCCTGACTAAGGGTGTGCAACAACTACCCTAAAGGATAAACCTTTGTCTGAGGCTTGTGAATTCCTTGCATATTTATTTCCTTATACTTCTTAGTCATGTTTGATTGCATATGTGCTATTTATTCTAGTAATAGGCACATGTTTTAGAGAGCATAGGTCTGTTTAGAAACCAACCAAGGAAGTGATTTCCAAGAACCACATAGCCTTCTTTTCTACCCTACCATACCCTCATTTTAAATTTTTTAATAATATTTACCCACTTTAGAGTAAGATTCCATCCACCCATACAAATCATGTAGAGATTCACTCTATTAAAAGGCCATACCTCTGTCCAAAAACCTTGTCAACAACTTGCATGCCCTGTCCCTATTCCATCAATAGGTTGAAATACACTGTATACCTAAAACTCATGCCTTGGAGTAGAGTTCACCTTAACTAAGATCCTAAAATGTTAGAGGCTACCTCATTCGACTATAGTGTGCATAAAACCCATATTAACATTATGGAAGGCCCAAAGCTAAACCAATTTGCATGGAATAGTGATGAAAGGGAAAAGGAAAGCTTCATAATCCAACACCTATTATTTTCACACCTACCACTATCCAATAACAAGACCCACTTACTAATGATGATTCTTGGTTTTATAATGACAAATTAGCTAATTGATACTACAATAAAAAGTATCCCATTCCTTATAGGATCATGGATAAACAAGCATATAAAGGTAGAAGCCTCAATCCAAACTAGTAGGGTACTCTTGCGCCCATTTCTATGATTAGATATAAAATAACTTATTGTATTATATTTAAACTTCTTGGAGGTGACCCCATGTATCTTATTCATGATCTAATGCCAATGACTAGTGACGACGTTGCTGACAATGAAGTAGAGTCTGATCATAGCATATATAAAGACCTTTCTAGTACAACTTATTTGACCCATATACCATTTTCACAATTATGCCAATAATTTGACATTCCCAACTTCCCCTATATTATCCTCAACTTATAAGCTAGGACCAACAAGAATCCATGATACCCTTACATGAGTTTGAGAATGATGAGGCCTTTTGTTATTTTCTAGGCCTAAGAGACAATATTTTATTGGGAGACCACAAACAAGGGTTCTCTACTAAACCATATCCTTTAGCCTATTTTAGAGAGTGGGCAAACACCCTTATCCAAAAACAAAAGAATAAAACATTGAGGTCCCAAAGTGAAAATCTCTTTAAGGTATTTTTAGACTAAGGTAAAAGTAAAGAAAAATGCTAGTCTCTTGGTGAAAATATATTTTAGGTTCCATGAGACGAGGATGTTCACCCTTCTTCGAATTGAGCTTAGGAGACCACAGATAGTGAACTTGATTTTGGGTCTAAGTTCATTATAGAGGAACAATATGACTTTGACCAATGTGTCCAATAATGTCACATAATATTTGCAACATGGCCATTACTACTGTAAGAGATTTAGATTCATCTTATTTGGGAGAACTTGAAGAACCGGTTTGACCAGAGGACTTTATCATTATAAGCCAATTCACATCCCTACCAACTATTCTGGAAGATGTCTCAATTTTCTTAGTAGAAGATATTATAAAAGTCAACATGGGGACTCCATAAGACTCAAAGTGGATTAAATTAGGCATGTCCTTCACTAAGGAGGAACACAAAGTTTTTGTAACTCTTTTGATGGAATTTTTTGACATTTTTGCATGGCTTATTTGGACATGCTAGGTTTGGAACCCACCTTGGTTGTATACCACCTTATTGTACATCTTGATGCCAAACCCATGAAGTAGAAAATATATAAGATGTATCCTCATATTTCCATGTTAGTTAATAAAGATTTGAAAAAACTCTTGGAAGTGAGATGCATCAGATAGATTGACTATTTAGAGTGGATCTCAAACATTGTGATAATCAGTAAAAAGCTAGAAGGGCTCAAAATTCGCACTAATTTTAGAGACATCTACAAGATCTGCCCTAAGGATAGCTTTATTTTGATAAGTATTGACATGATAGTTGAATCCACATCTAGGTATGAAATTCTTTCCCTCATGGATGAATTTTCAAGATATAATTAGATAAATATCACACTAGAAGACCAACACAAGAAAATGTTCACCACTCTTTGGGGAGCATTTGGCTATTAGGTCATGCCGTTCGGCCTCAAGAATGTTGGGGCCACATATTAAATGGATATGAATATCATATTTCATGACATAATACATGGTATTATTTAAGAATATGTTTATAACATATTAGGTAAATCTAAGACCCATGCAGATCATACATCTGTACTACAAAGGATATTTAAAAGGCTTCATGAGTACAAGGTTCAATTTAATCCCAAATTACATATATTGTGTTACTTCAAGAAAATTATTAGGCTTTATTGTCTCTCACTGGGGAATTGAAGTTGATCTTACTAAGGTATAATCCATTATCAAGATGTTACAACCTTCCAATTTAAAGTTGCTTTATAGTTTGCAGGGTAAAATATAGTCTATCAGACACTTCATTTCATAGTTGGTTGATAAATGCCATAATTTTTCTCATTTATTGAAGAAAGGTGTTGAATTTCTTTGGGATGAAGGATGTCAGATGTAGACACCTAAAACTGGCCACAACTAGCTTCCTAATTAAACTTTAGATTGACTCCTACTAACCATTACAAATTAAGCCTAGGAATCATTGAATATCCCAAATTTGCTTGTACATCATTCATCAAAGCTAAAAATCATGTTAAGACATCCCTAATTGAAGTATTCTATCATATGCAAAAATAACCTCTCACATATTCATCTCTAATCACCTTACAACATCACAAATATTAATTTGGCCTGTGGACCTATTAAGTGGGGCACTTGCACACTTAAATTAAATCTTGAAAGAGCTAAAAGGATAATCAAAATCAATTATCTAACTAAACAAGATTAAATGCCTAGTTGAATTATCATTTTCAATTAATGAATATCTAAAAAAGGAAATTCAAAAATTCAAAATATCCTAGCCTTCCATCATTACCTTTATGAGTTGTCAAGCTCTTTGAAAATATCCTAAAATATCTAATTTAAGAGCCATGCATATTAATTGCAAATCATAATTACTTGAAAACTATTAACTCTATTAAAGTTAGTTTTAACTCATCTAGGTCTAGTTTGAATCAATTCCAAACCTAAATTCAACCTTAACTCACTTTGGGTGAGAGTTAATTCCTAAGGATATAAATACAAAGCTGTACCTATTAAATTCATTAGTTATTTTTGGTGAAAAGTTATTATGCACAAATGACTTCAAATCTTTGATAAGAATAGAGTTATAATGCCTAAAAGCCTAGAAATTAGTGTTACTATGGTCAAATCTTAAGCCATTCAACATCAAAGCCAAGGTGCCAAGGAGAGAAGGAGCTTATCAACCTCCATTTGTCAAGGACTTCTTGATGCACAAGTCAAACAAGCCATTCAACAAAGCCATTTAGAGCTCCCAAGGAAGGTAAAATAATTGTGTCTTTTATGTTTTTGTTGTGATTTCATTTAGTTTCATTACTAATCTCTCCCTAGTGTCTAGGATAGAGGTGTTAGGAACTTAGTGTGTTAATTTCATTGGTTTTATGAGACTAACACAAGACTAACCTCCCCTTTATGTTAAATTCCTAGTTCACATTAGAAAGCATTTGAGCCCATGAAAGAATACCTTACTAATCCACTTGTTATATTGCCACCAATGCTAAGAAGGCCATTTTTGATGTACCTATCTACCATTGATAATTCCATGTGGGCACTTTTAGCTCAGCTTGATGAAAATAGGAAAGAACACATCATGTACTATCTAAGATGTACAATGGTAGCATATGAACATAACTATGCACCAATAGATAAAGATTATTTAGATATGGTTATCACAACATAGAAGCTATGTCATTACATGCTTAAAAACCAAACCATAGTCATTGCCAAAGTAGATTTGCTCAAGTATCTACTATCTGAAATAACTTTGTAGGGCTGCATGGCTAAGTGGATTATGATTTTGAGTGATTTTGATATTGAATTTGTCAATCAAAAGGCCATAAAGGGATAAGTAATTGTATATTAGCTTGTTGAATCTCTCTTTTCAAATACTGAACTACTCACTTTTCCTAGATGAGTCCATCATGACCATCATAGAAACACCTCTTAAGGAATAACAATGGAAGTTGTATTTTGATGGGTAATTCACATCTCATGGATCAAGAATAGGCCTATTATTTATTACACCATAGGGGGATATCACTCCCAAATAATTTTGTATCAACTCTCCTTATACTAATAACATGGTTGAATATGAAACACTTATTTTAGGGATTCATCATGTAATATAATAGAACATTTATCATCTCTTGGTTCATAGTGCTTCTCAGCTAATCATCAAACAAGTTACAAACTAGTTCTAAACCAAAGATGATAAGTTGGTGCCATATAAGGCCATGGTCAACACTCTCAAGTAGCATATTGTCCACATTAAATTTGAATGCATATCACGGGACAATAACAAGATATATAATGCCATGGATACCATTGATTCTTTAACCCATAACATAGACAAGGTGAAATACTATCAGTTCCTCATTGAACATCTTTTAACACCTGCTCATGAATATTTGACTATTTAAATGATCTGTGACATTATTGGTCCCAATTATATTTGGTATTCAGACTTATATAACTACCTTCACAACCAAATCCTTCCACTAAACCTTTCATGAAAGCAACAAAAAGATTTTAAACACCAAGCCTCTCAATATACCCTACTTGGCCTAACCCTTTACCATAAAAGCTTTGATGAAACTTTGCTTCATTGTTTGAATTTGGAAGATGCCACATTAGCATTGAGGGAAGTTCATAGAGTGTGTGGAGCCTACACCATCAAGGCCATCCTTGGAAAAAAAAATCCTACATACTAGTTACTACTGGGAAACCATGGAAGCAGATGTAGATACTTATGTGAAACAATGTAATAAATGTTAGAGGCATGAAAATTTAATTCATGATCTGAGTAGAAAACTTAAACCAATGCTTATACCATAACCATTTTTAATGTGGGGACACATTTTTGTTGGGAAGATTAACCCTACCTTCTCAAATGGTCATAAGCATATATTTACCACCAACCAAGTGTTTCACTAAGTAGGTTAAAGCTATATCCCTCACTTACATGAGTAGAAAACAAATTTACAAATTCATCTTCAACCATCTCATCTACCACTATGGTATCCCATTTGACATTATATTTGATAATGGAAAATCATTTAAGAACAAGGATGTCAAATCAATCTATGTCAAGTTTAACATTTCCCAACATTTTTACACCACATATTACCCCCAAGGTAATGGCCAAGTAGAGGCATCTAATAATAACATTGTCAATATTCTTATAAAGATTATCATGATGCTGGCCACAATTAGCACCTATAGATATTCTATGTCCTCTAGGCTTACCGTACTACTTACCATACTCTAATAGGAGCTACACCATATTCCCTTATCTATAGAACTAATCCATTCTTCCCATTGAGGCCAAGTTACCTTATCTACATATCTAATTGAAGCACATCCTTGATGACAAGGATTACCAAGTAGCTCATCTTCAAGAGCTAGAGTTACTGGATGAAAAATGCATGGTCACTATAAACAACCTTCAAGCATATCATAACCAACTACATGATCAGTATAACCGATGAGTCAAATATAGAGAATTCAATCTTGGTGATCTTATACTCAAAGAAAACTAAAAGAACACCACAATAATAAAAAGAAGAAAGGCAAGTTCAAGCCTAATTAGATAAGCCCTTATGTCATTGTTGTTAATTATGGATCTAGAGCCTATAGGTTAGTTATACTAGATGTAGATGAATTTTATGAGCCCACGAACATAATACATATCAAGCATTATTTGGATTGAGAGATCCAAGGTATTATATATGAGGATCATTTACATCATACTGTAATGTCACATTCTTTGTACCATATTATATACTATACCTTCCATACCTTCCTTATTGATTGAAGTGTTTTACCCTCCCACTTCACCCATTTTGTCCTTGGTTCCACTCCATTGGCTCTTTGATCACCTTTAGAGGTTGGATTTAGATAAATTTTTTCTAGTTGATTCAATATTCCATAATGAAACAATATCCTGGTATAGTATGATAGTAGTTTGGCAATTGCATTCTTCATTGTTATGTTCTATCTCATTTTTAGTGTTCCTAATTATAACCACCTTTGGAAAAATTAGTATCACTAACCCATGCTATTGTTTTCTCAATATAAATACCTTTGGGTAAATTAGGAATAAGCCTATTTTTACCATGCATTACCACATCACCTTTCCATTACTATTCTACACTGTGTTATTTGCCTAAATTCATGAACTTACTAATACCTATTCACATTCTTCCACTGTAAAGTAGAACTATAGTGACTTGAGGTCCTAATGGGAATATATAGGTAGTGCTCGATTCACATTGAGGTTAGCTCAAACACCCCTTTTTCCATGCTCTTACCATTTTTTAAGTTTGAAAATTCTGTATCTCATCATTTTCCATCGAGTTGAGATGCCTGGAAAATTCTAAAAACATTTGAGAATCTAGAAAATCCTAAAAATCACAAAATCATGAAAATTAGCTTAGAATTTCCATGTGAGATATGAAGCTGCCAAAATTTGTTGGGTTGGGACATCTTATTTATTCATTTTATTTCTAAACCACATTGGTCTTTTTCCTTCCATTTCTGGGAGAAATACATTACCCTGAGGTCTGCACAGACTATCTAGGCAATACTTGGATACATGGGGTATCTCGAGTTAGCTTGACTAAACCTTCATTTATTTTTTGACCACTTCTTTGCCTTAAAAATATAGGAATCATAGCTATTTCATAAGTAACCACTTTTCATTTAGTTTCCCCATCCTTCTTAGCCTTAGCCATATACTCTTGCCATTTTGCATGTTCATATTGTGAGCATTATGCATTCAACTTTGATGCACTAATGACCACTTAGATTTTATTTACGCTGTCATCATTTTGTGAGTAATCATTTCCAATGCTCTCACCATTTTGTGAGTTAATTATTATTCTCCACCTTAGCTATAGTAAGCATTATGAATCCATTTCATTTGTGGATACTTGTCTCTTGACTTTTAGTGTGGTTTTAGCCTAAACCATACTCTTTCACTCACATGATTTGTTTAAGTGGACACTTTCATGATTGTGAACATTATCCCTCTCTTTCTATATGCACTCTCCATTTTGTGAGACCATTCTGATATTCCTCTACACCCATGTTTCCTTATCATCAATTTTCTTCTATCCCATATCTTGAGAGAACTACATTTGGCCTCAAGTTCATGTTAGATCTTGCATCCATGGAACTATGTAGGCAATGTCCACTTTCCTTGTGCATCTGGAATCATCTTGGCTACCCCTTCATTTTATCACATGGCCCTATTTTATTTGTTTGTTTTTTTATTTCTTATAGCATAGGGGTAATGTTTATTATCTTATTTGTGTCATTGTTTCCCTATAGCCTTGAGACAACCTTCTACCAATTGTTCTTACATTGTTATACCAACATCATTGCTACCTAGCTTAGGGGTCACCATATTTCCAAGAGTAACACCTATATTAAACATGCACAAATAACCTTTAATCTATTTCTACTAACATTGTGATTAACCATTGTTTATATTTTGCCTTTGTCTAGTTTTTTCATTGATTTGTTTCTTTATTTTTGATTATTTTATTTATTTACGACCATATTTTATTTTTATTGGTGGTTTTTTGTGTGTTTATTTTTTTTATTGGTGTTTTGTTTTATTTGTTTGTTTTAATTTTCTTTGTACATTATTTGCCTTTTTGTTTCTCGATTGTCATAGGATTCTTACACTTTATTTACACTTGCATTTTAATTACCCATATCTTGTGCTTAAGTTGTGAATTAGTGTACATTCTTATACTTAATTTATTGAATTATATTCACTTAGGATTTGATTTTTCATATCTTACACCTTAGTGATTTGTATTTACATTTAAACTGAGTTTACCATACTTTGGATACACATTGTTATTATAGTTGTCTATAACTATGATACATAATATCTCAAGCTATAAAAAAAATCAGTTTGGTGGAGCTTACAAGAAATGGTGGGGTGGTACTTCTCCTTGTTTACATTTGGAAAATTCTTGACCTACCCAAATACTACCCAAATGCAGAGTGCCTAAATCACAAATGAATTTTAAATCCCTGTTAGTTAAGACATGCATCTCCATCCTAGTAGCTACCTTAAATTTATGCTTATCCTCTATGCTAGGTTACTCTTACTCTATGAGTAAAGATTCAATATGTAATCCCCCTTTATTGATTTTCCCTACTAGGGCACAAATAAATTGTATCACAATTTCATCTATCTTATTGGGGTAAACCACTATGCCAATGATTATAACCACATTTGGGTAGATCATTGTTTTTGATCTTTCTACCCTACTGGAGAATTTTCATTGTGCTAACAATTATAACCACCTTTGGGCAAATCATAATTTTCACCTCATTATGATAATGATTATAACCACCTTTAGAAAAATCATTATTTTCTCCATCTGCCCCATTAGGGCACCTCCTTATATTATTAATTTTAACTACCTTTAGGCAAATCATTATCACTACCCTACACTACTAGGACATTTTCATTATGCTAAAGATTATAACTACATTTAGGCAAATCATTATTATTATTTGCCCTATTTGGAAATTTAACTATACCACTAATTATAATTACCTTTGGGTAAAACAGTCTTTTCACCCCCATTACCTATATGTCGTATCTCTTCCTTTTTTTTAATGGAATGTTCACCAACCTTATTTACCACTCACTCCCTCAAGGGGGCATCCAAGGCTCATCCATCATATTCTGGGGCATTGGATAAGGCATTAATGAATTTTTCATTCTTTGAGAAGATTTTACTATTCATGTATCTTGAAACATCTTCCTAAACATTGGTAAACTATAGACACCCCATTTTGGCTACAACTATGTTCCAATCAGACTTCAAATTGATTTCTACCAAACAATGCAAATTAATTTTAGGAATCAATAAATGTCCCAATTTCATTTGAACATTAAACATTAGTGATCATAATCATGTCGAGGCATCCCTATTTGGGGTATTATCCTATACCCAATAGTAACCTCTCATGGATTTAACTCCAGTCAACTTGTGAGTTAAAAAATTGATAGTTTGGCCTTTGCACCCATTAAGCAGGGCACTTGAACAATTCTTAAAATACAAAAACGCTAAGCAAAATGAATTAACTAAGAAAATAAAATTAAATACTTAAGTGAAATTTCCATGTCCAGTTAGTGAAAATGAATTATATAAAAAAGAAATTTCAATTAAATTGAGGTCATGATAATATCATCATCCTTAAAGTCAAGGAATTGGAAATATCTCTCCTAAAGCCTTAAATTATTAAAAAATGGAGAGCCATGCTTAATAAATGGGATATATATCCTACATATTAATTAATTGTCCCCTCCTTAACACAACTATGGTTAGTCTAAACTCATCCATGGTTATCTCTAACCTAACTGCACCTGGGTTAGATTTAATTTGGAAGGATATAAATACAAGGATTCAACCACTATTCAACAAGCTTATTTTATATAAAGTTATTATGTTAAAATAACTTCAAGAAGATCATTTGGTATAATTTTATCATACCCAATTATTGAGAGAACCAAGCCAAAGCCAAAGCCAAAGCCAAGCCCAACATTACTAAGTTGATAAGGAGAGATGATGCAAAAGGTACCATTGCCAAAGATTATTTGATCACACAACTGAGCATATCCATTTATGGCCATCATACAACTCTTGTTTTCAAGGAAGGTAAAAAATGGTTGTAATGTTTTCATTTAATAGTTATTCATATTATTCTATTTCTCCTTGAGCGTCTATGCTAGAGGTGTTAGTTTTATTAGTGTGTTTATTGTTTGATTTTGATCATTCTAATATGATACTAATTTCCCCTCTTGGATTCTTATTAATCATAAGAGATAAACATTTAGCCTTAATGATATGAAAATTGTAATCCTTTCAGAAACATGGAGGTCTTGAAATAAAGGGTAGATCCCTGATTGATATTTGTCAAATGTACAGGATTAAGATGCTAGATAAATATTCAGATTTAGTATTTACATTTTCCCCCTTTAATCTATTAATGCATAAGAAGGAAATTAATAATTTAAAGGAAATAAATGCATATTTGGGTGTGTACAACATACCTTGCCTTTTATTAAGCCTAATTTGAGTATTTTTATAGAGAATGACCTATAACCAAGATAATGAGTTGCGACACGACCATGGGATCATTATATCTCAATCACACAACTCAAGTGTGAACATATATAATTTGGTGAAGGTGAGTGATTTAATCAACTTTTTCTATAAATATAGTGATATTGGAGGATTTAATCACTCTAATCTATGAATTTGGTAAGGTTGAATGATTTAGTCACTTTAACCTATAAAATTAACTAACTATTTTAGTAGAAAAGACTTGATAATAGTACATCATGGTGTAATTGGTGTATCTAGGTGAGTAGTATGACTAGTAATTTTTGAATTTTTTTGTGTAATATAATTGCATATGCACCTATAAGAAATATGTCTAAATTGGAGTATATGTGTCATAAATCTAAAAAACTCTATTTAAAATCTATGCAAAATTGGTGCAATGTATAAGATTATCTGAACCATGAAACTAAACTGGGGATTGTGAAAGTGTTGAGGTCATGTCTTTATTACATGCCCCATCCACTAAAATTTGGAGATAATAAGTGTATAAGTATAAGGGTCATATTTTTATGACATGCCCAAACTAAAATATAGAAATACTGAGAAGGTGTATAAGTGTGGAGGTTAAGTTTTTATGACATGTCCCCATTGAAGTATAGAAATATTATGAAGGTGTATAAGTGTGGAGGTAATGTTTTTATGACATGCCCCCACTGAAGTATGGAAATAATATGAAGGTGTATAAGTATGGAGGTCATGACTTTGTGACATGCCCCCATTGAAATCTAAAAACTATGAAAATATGGAGGTGATGTTTTTATGACATACCCCCAATGATATGCCTCCCCTTTTGAAGTGAGGGAAATAGAACCTGTAAGGTACCTTACCTCAAAAGGATAAGGTATTTTTATAATCTATGTATGAATCATGTAACATATAGGGAGTATATTTATTAATTAAAATCGTATTATGTGATCACCTCAAAGTCCTAAGATACATGTTATAGATCATGGAAATTCTTAGAGAGTAACAATATAAGCTCAAAAAATAACCAAACACACACACAAGAACACTAAATGTAATGCAAAGGAATGGTCCAAGGAGATCTCATAAATGGGCATGTTCAAATACCACACAATTGAAAGGGATGGCATATTTAAATGTCCAATCAACATGGAATGACATATTCAAATGTCCAAACAAAATACAATGGCACAAGGGCCAACAAGCAAGGAACATTTTCAAATATTCAATAAGAAAGATAATAAAAAGAAATAGAATACACTCAAGGAAGTGAAAAATAGATGAAGCATAAGCAACCAACAAAATCATATTATTCTAGTCCCAACATATATGTGTTAGTAAAAACCATGATGTAGCATATCATATACATGCATTGTGAAATATATAAGCATGGATATAGACATGTGTAAACATCAACATATAAGATCAAACATGAAAATATAGAAGTGATCATAAAGGATATGTAACTTGTTTCAATTATGATCAAAGAAGCAAATGCCACCAATGTACTATATGACATGGGTAAAGGATAGGTCCAAAATCTAGAAGTGCATAGATCATTGTGGCTAGGTATGCAAGTATCACACTCAAAGATGTGTGAAAGATATGTGTATACAAGAATGAAATGATATGATATATACTAACATAAAGAAAACAAAATAAATGCCAAGAAACTAATAAAGATATGGGAATGTTGAATGTTTTTTAATTATTTGAATGTTTTTGTATTTTTTTGAATATTTGTATTTTTTTAGATTTTTGGAATATTTATGAAATAAAAGACTATTCTATGATCCCATCCAATGGATGCACATAGGTATCTCTAATCTCATAATATGATACATCAATTGGTGGTACTTCCAAGGAACATGCATAGATGTCATATTTAGATATGTGGGATCTATGGTACCCTACATATGTATAATAGTAATATAAGATCATGAAGAAATAATAGGAGTATGGCTTAGTGAAACCCATTGTTGAGTTATCTATGGTTTATTTGGAGTATATGTGATTTGAACATGTTTAGTTACTCTATGTAATTGAGTATGTCATGTAAGAGTAGATGAAGATTTTGTGATATCCACTATGTATCTTTGGATCAAAGACCTCTCAAGTAGGGGTCATCTAGGAAAGGGTATTACTTGTTACTTACCCTTTTGAAGAGTATTAACCTTGGTAGTTTTGATAATTAGTTGTTTCAGAATAAAATTATCTTGTTCAAGTGAATGTTCATATGAAATTCTAAAAACTATGATTAACATGTTGTTATGAATGTATTTAATACACCCATGTACTTTGGAAGGTACTATGTGGAATTTATGCTTATTATTTTAAATAATTGACTTCTAGTTCATTTAATATGTGTGATTGTGTTATCCAATCCAAGATCTCATTCTTTAAAATACATCTATTGAGTTAGATGCACTAAATGATCTCAGGGAACAATTGGGGGATTTGTGTCCTCTTATTTTATGATTGTTGTTAATATAATCCATGACATGAGCTACATGTATTGGTATCCATTAAATAGCCTACTTGGAACAGATCTCAAAGAGATGCAGCACTACCGCTAGAGGTTCAATTCTTGTTTTCTCATTAATATAAAACTTCTTCACTACTAACTAAACTAGTTCAACATATTTACTTTTTGAGCCCTACCTTATTTCCCTTCATAGTTTCTAAATAAAGGGGAAGGATCATTTGATAACAAACAAACATAATAGGGAGAGAAATAAAGTAGGGCATAAAGGTGTCTCTCTTAATAAATGGTAACATAAATGCTTTAAAGAACCAAAAATGTGCCCATCTATAGTTTTACCACTATATTCTAAGTTTCACAAAGGCTTGAGCTCCAGTCACACAAGAAGGACTCTAAGGAGAAGGGGGAATGATTGGTTTAGGGATCCCTTTTATGAACAAGTGCATACAAACCTATAGTTAATTGCACACAGATCCTAAAAAATTATAAATAAAGCAAAAATAATAAGAGAACTTATCTAGAATAGTGGGAATCTCATCCTAATTAATGCATAAACTTTGTAGAAAGGTACATATTACAATTTCTTAGCATTGGTATTTATCCTTTAAAGAAAAAATAGGGTGTAATGAATCTATATAAACTAAACACATTTGAATAAAAAACCAAATTAACATTAATTTTAAAGTGTTTGCTTACAATAGAGTCAACCCCTCCAAAAGAGCTGCACAACAACATATATAAAAGAGAGATGGGACCCACCTCCTAAAAACATGAGATCCCACTTTTGGCCAACATAGATAAAATAATTACAACAACCTAATAATTTCAAAAACCATCCCAAAAAAGACAAGAAAGAGATAAGGGGAACCCAAATTTTGACAACACATTTCCAATTCGGACCATTAGGATCCTTAACTTGAACTCGGTGGTGGACCACCTCCCAATTGCCTTTGAGGACCCTGCTAAGCTATTAATGATTGATCAATGAGGTTAGCTTCTCAATTGAGATTCTATAAGTTGATAGGTGGATGTATAAAGAATACTTCTACTTGAGTCAATAGTCTCTAATGGGCTTTGAGTGGGGCCTCTAAGGAAACTTTCACCTCTTGAACCTGGATGATGCTCATAGTAAACTGTGTGGCCAATTTCGAAGATAACCTTAACATAGTAGAAAAACTTGTAAACCATAATTATTTGATAGCCAAAATTTTTGACCTATACACGTGACCCGACAATTACTCGACAATTTTTTCACTACGTTTAAAAATTATATAAATTCATAAAATACATTAAAATACATAAGAAAATGAAATAAACATAGAGAAATGATTGTAGAGATTCAAACAACACATAATTCAGAGTCATAAATATGTCTTATATTATTTTTTGAGTAAATAAGAGTACAATGCTCTATTTTAACCATTATCAGAGTCTTAAACAAACTATAAAATAGAAACGTAAGGCATGAGGGTTTCTATTTGATAATTGTAATATGTATTAAATAAATTGTAAAATTATTAAATAGTTTAAACTTAACAATTTGATTTTCTAGTGATGTATAAGAAATTACATAAGTATTAAACCTATTTTATTGTTATTTACTCCCAACTCCAAGGCCCTTGGAATGGTGAAGCTTGAGCTATGAGCTAACAATTTATAAATTAAAAATGGTAAACCCTTAGGCCTAAATTTCAATCTTTGACACAAAACAATGACATCATAGTGAGCTTGGTGAATACTGGGGATGATATAAGGGGAGATGGGCTCAAACATGCAAATTCTTTATGCTGGACTGAATACCCAAATACTTGATGCATGTCCTTTATATTGACACATTCATCCCAGTGTTTTAGGATGGTGGTGAGGATCACTTTGTTTTTGACTTTTTTTTGATATCCTCTGTGTCCATCAGATGGGTGTAAAGTTTTTGACTAAATGACACTTTCATTTATACTTTTGGATAACTTTCCTCTATTTGTCTACCTGTTAGGGACTGTGTGAGAAAGAGGTTTGGTCAAAATATAGTGGTTGGATATTAAATAAATATATGGGGTGATTTTACCTATTATTTCTTCTTCTCATGATTATTTTTATGTTTCTTGGTGTACCCATGTCAAGGGATTAACATTTTGACCCATTGATTTCTATCCTTGGATAGTGACTTCTTATGTTTTTGCTCACTCTAGTTTGTGCATGTATATCCCCTTTTGATACATATCTACTACCCATTGTAACATATTTTGGTGGATGATTTATTGACATCTAGTCTCTTGATCCTGATGTGTATATCTATGACTTAGAGGCATAAATTCATTGACCCTGCTCTTCTAGACAAGCATATTGAACTAGTGGACTACTTAGATGACCCAATAGTAGGGAGGACCATATTTATAGAAGATATTTGGGGGAATTCTTTTCCTCATAGGGATATCATAGGTTTTCCTAATTCTTAGTTAGGGGAGCATAGTTCTATCCTATAGATATCCTCCTTTCACTTTAGTGGTTTGAATAAAGGTGTTGGTAACAACGTAGTGGATGATTTGGGGGCTTATTAGAGAAAACCAATGCTATAGTTTTTCAAGGGGATATGATTCATTCATCCCATCAAATCATGGATTCCACTATTCCAAAAGGAACTAGGTCTCTTTGTACATAAGGATAAAAAGGGGGTTTTATAGTCATTCATCCCATTAAGAATCCTCCTTTGGTTTCTAGTGATTTATCTCCTTTACATCTGGAGTAGCCAGGGAACCCTAATACTCTTACTAGAGGTACCAACAATATGGGGGAGGATATAACTTTGTAGCCTCCTAATAAATCCAACCTTGATTCTTCACTGCTACTTTTTGGGGAGGGAAAGGACTCAAATATCCCAGAGAAAAATTTGGGGAGGAAAGGTAGGAAATACATCAAGCTTAGAGGGAAAAAAGTTCATCTTGTGCTTGGGGAAGATGTCAAGATGGATCAAGTAATGGATTTGGTGAAGAATGTATTAATAGGGTGTTTTTTAGGAGAATAATCTCTCCCCAAACACTAGATAAGTGGATGATTCAATACTATCAACCACTTCTTGGCTATTCTCCTACCTCTCATATCCTTTTTAGGGGATGGATCTCCCTTTTCTTCAAATCCATGTAGGATCTCAATCTTATATTAGCACAAAGGTGGTTTTGGGTGACAACACCACTTATTTTAAAGAAATGGATACCATGTTTTGATCCACAAGTGGTAAAATCATGGACCCAATTGGTTTGGATTAAACTCTAGGTCTTCCACTTGAACTCTAGAGCTTGGATATATATAAGGCTATTGGGAACAACATTGGGAATTATATTGATGTTGATGATATATATAATAAGGATTCTAATAGGATGGTGGCTAAAATATTAGTTGATATAAACCTTTAGGAGGGATTGGAAGAGGATATTAACCTAGTTTATGGAACCTAGAATCACACTCAAATCTTAGACTACATAGGTTTTCCATTCAAGTGTGTCAAATGCCATGCCTATGAATATTTGGCCATAGATTGCCATCTTACATTCTCACCAAAATCTTGGAGGAGGAAGATGATCTCATCTCCTTAGCCAAAATGGAATAATCATTCTATTAACATTGATATTACTATACCTATCAAGATTGATAATTTGGTGGATACTTTTCCATCCATTATTTAATAACCACCTATGTCACATTCTCAAATTTCTATATTGGGAGAGGATATCAATATGATCACGGGTGGATCACAACTTAAAGATGACCATTTGACTATTCCTTTGATTAAATCACATTAGGATGTGATGCTGTTGGATATTAACATTATTCAACACATTTCCTATCCTATGCCAAATCCTTGCCTTACAATCAATTTTGGGGTGGATTTTAAGACTCCTATTCTCATGCCTATGGAAGTTTGCCCAAATATCTAAGTACAAGTTCCTTTGGTAGGGATATGAATTGATTTTAAATCTTTAGAGACTACTTCTATAGTTCATGTTGGTGTGCCAGTGAATTCTATTAAACATTTGGGGGATAAGCAATTTCTTAGTGAGACCTATCACAAGGCTATAAAAAATAAGGGTACCCATTCTAAGATGAGCTCATATAAAATTATCTATGCTGAGTCTTCTTCTACTTCTAATCAGTCATGATATCTTATCGAATATCAACATTTGGCTGAAGCTAACTTGGAAGGTAGTATAGAAGGGGAATTGGGTCTTTTCTTAAGCCCAATTGATTCATCTTTAAAGAAAGGTAGACCAACTCATATATCTAAAGCTATCAATACTATAGCTTGGAAATTCATCAGGGTATACAAAACACTATAACAAAGGCCCTTGGAGTGGGGATTTCCCCTTCTTTTAATTAATTATGCTTATACTCTCCCTTAATATAAGAGGGTTGGGCAATCCCTCCAAAAAAAATGCACTGAAGCATCTTATTCATTTCCACAAAATCTGATATGGAGACCAAGGGTGTTGGGCATAAGGTCATTGAGGGACTTTCCAAAATTTTGAAGGATTATGCATTCTTGGCTTCTGACTCTAATGGTAGTTATACTCAGATAGTTTCTAGTTGGAGAACCACCATAATGAGAATGGACAATTCTTTCTTATTTCACTCAGGTATAGGCTTGGAACTACACTCATTAGAGTTTGGAAAATCCTTCTCAGAACTATATATATATATGGTCCTTATGAGGAGAGATTAGTATATTGGGATAGTTTTTTCTCCCAAAATTTCTTACTCACTAAAAATACTATTGTTGGAGGTGATTTAAATTTTACTATAAAGCTTGCTAAGGGGTGGGGGGTAGTGACAAGAGTGGATCCACTCACTAATTACTTCTTACAAAAAACTGAGGATTCCAACTTAGAGGCAATATAACCTATTAAATTGATTCTTACATGGTAAAATATGAGAATCAATGCTGATAGTATAGCAAAGAGACTTGATAGATTTTTAATATCACAAATACTATTACTTGGCTTTGATAGTATAAGATCTTAGGTGTCAACGAGAGGTGATTTTTATCATCTCCCTACTCTAATGCAAATTGAAAAAGAGGATCAAAATCCACCCAACCCATTTAAATTTAATTCATCTTGGATCAAGGAAAAATATTTTATTAATCTTATCCAATAGTATTGGTTGGTTTATGATGCTTTCTCCTTGGAATCATCTAGTCAACAATTTACCTCAAACCTCAAGAGAGTGAAAAAGGTTGCTACTAGTTGGGTAGCTAACAAAAGACAAGCTGCTAAAAGGGATATATTAGCTCTAGAAGATCAAATTATTGATATCTATAGAATAGGTGATTCATAATATTTTTTTGAAGACATCAAAATTAGGTTTAAAGCACTGGAATAAAAGATAAAAAAACTTCTTGCACATATCTAAACTCAATGGCAATTAAAAAATAGATCTCTTTGGCTTAAAAATAGTGATGAAAATACCAATTTTTTTCAAAGTTTTTGCAATCACCACAAGAGAAAAAATACCATCTGGGAAATACAACATCTTAATGGATCTATTATGTGGTCTTTCCATGATATTTATATATTGGGTGTTTCACATTTTCAATAGCTGTATCAAGAACCTATTCAGGTGAACATAACAAAAATTATCAAAATCACCTCTTCTTTCCCTATATTTGTCATGAAGGAAGATAATGTGAGGTTGGAGGAGGTTATTACTAGGGAAGATATACTTTCTACATTGGCTACATTCCAAAATGATAAAAATTTTGGGCCTGATGGATGGATGGTTGAATTCTACAAGGGTTTTTTTGACCTGATTGGTGAGGATATGCTCCATGTTATTGATGAGTCTAGGAAGACTAGTAAAACTATTGGGGCATTCAATTCCACATTTATTGCACTCATCCCTGAAAAGGACATACCAACCTCCTTTGCTAATTTTTGGCCTATATCCTTATGTAACTGTATTTAGGAGATTATCATCAAAATTATCTCCCTTAGGATTAAAGGTATTCTTTTTGATTCCATCTCCAAGGAGAAATTTCATTTCTTACATGGGCACCAAATTCATGATGTAATCGAGGTTGCTCTATAAGGACTTCATTCCATTAAAACAAAGAAGTTATCAATAGTGATTCTTAAGTTGGATCTATCCAAGGCTTTTAATAAAGTAAACTAGCTGTATTTTAGATTACTTCTAATTCATGTGGGATTCCATATTTAAATGGTGAACTAGATTATGGGCTGCCTTTATTCTATTTCATTTTCATTACTCATTAATGGCTTGACATCTTCATTTTTTAGCTCCTTGCATGGACTAAGGCAGGGCTATCCCCTCTCCCCATTATTATTCCTTATTATTGCTTAAGGGTTGAACAAACCTATTATTGAGGCCAAACATGGTTGTTCGATTAGTGGGATTAAGGTCAGTTGATCCATCTTCCTTACCCACCTACTATTTATGGATGATATACTTATTTTTTATAATGGATCTTGATAGGATACCACTCAACTCAAGGAGTCTTTGGATCTTTTTTGTGTGGCTTTGGGTATGGAACTAAATTTACAAAAGTCTAGCATCTCCTTCAATAACTTGGAGGCCCAATAGATTGGTTGGATCTTAGAAATATTCCCTTTTTAGATTATTGATCTTTAGGGAGGATTCAAGTCCTTGGGGTTTTTATTGAAACCAAATAACTAAAATAAGATTGATTGGAATTAGCTGATAGAAAAGGTGGATAAGTGGATTTGTTGTTGGTGTAATCATTGGATCTTTTTTGGGAGGTAGACTCACTCTTATCAAAACTATGCTAGAGGCTATCCTAGTCTATTGGCTCACATTAGATGACATCCCTAAAGGATTCCTTGATAAGATTCATAAAAAATGTTTTAAATTCCTTTAGACAGGCAAAAAAGAGAAGGAAGGAATAACTTTGGTAAAATAGAATGCCCTTACTACACCAAAGGCTATTGGGGGTTGGGGTTTAAAAGATATTCAACTCTTTGGTGAGGCACTTGATGCAAAAAGTCTTTGGAGACTTATTACAAAAGATGGTATTTGGAACCAAATTATTATCCAAAAGTATATCTAACCACTTAGTGTTATTGAATGGATTTGGCATCCCAATAAACACTATCATAATGCTTCTATCATATGGAAAGCTTCAGTTCAATCTTTTTCTATCATTAGTAATTGGCTTATCTAGAAGGTGGGGTCTAGAACTAAAATCAAATTTGGGGTTGATCCCTAGGTGGGCTGTAATGATGATTACAAACTACATGAGGAGATGATTATTATTTTAAAGATGTATAGAATCTCTTTCTTGTATTAGGCAGTATATCAACATCTTACATCCCCATGGAGACAGGGATGGAAAATTTCTCAATTAATGGGATTGGATGGGGAGATCGGTCAATCTTGGGATACTTATGTTTATAGACTAAAATGGAGTCATATCAAACTCAATGAAGATGCTGATGAGATGGTTTGGTCCTTGAATCTAAAGTGATGTGAATATTCTAGGAAAATAGGATATCAGTCTAAAATCCTTAATGTGTCCTCAGAGGACAGATAGTGGTGGTGGAAAAATCTTTGGTAGATCAAAGCTGCACACAAATTTAAATTATTTATGTGGCTTACTTTAAGTAATAAATCTCTTACATGGGAGGTTCTTTAAAAAATAAATTAACATGGGCCAGGGCAGTGCTATCTCTGCTTCCAAAATTTGGAGACTATGAATCATCTACATGTCACTTGTCCTTTTTCTATTCAGATTTGGGTTGAGATGGAGGATATAATTGGTTTGAAAGATCTTTGGCATGACCATATTATTAAGGAATGTCTTGAGAAGTGGTTTGATAGATAAGAGATCAAACCATTCAAGGCTCTCCCATTGATTATCTCTTGGGGTATTTGGATAATAATAATTTTGTACTTATTTCAAGGCAAAAACATCCCAAAATTCCAATGTCTCTCCCAAATTAGACTCATCTTTGGGAATTTTAAAACCACCCCAAAAATACCTCACCAATGTATTCCCATATGCCCTCCTATAGATCACTCTAGTTCTTAGGGATATTTTGATGGTACCTATCACGAAACACCTATTATATATGGTGCTAGTGGTATTTTGTATATGACCCCCACTCACTCCATTCATATCAAGGCTGGGTTGGGTACTGGCACTAATAACTTTGCTGAGATTAAGGATTTAAAGCTTCTCATTAGGCTTGTTGTGATGCATAGATTAAATTTTCTAAAGATTTTTGGGGAGTCGATGGTTGTCCTAAATTGGATGAAGGGGATCAACAAAATGGATAATCTTATTCTCTTTCCCATATTCAATATTATAAACAACATGATAGATTCCATTGATGTTATATCTTATCTACATATCTACAAGGAGCTTAACTCTGCCATTGATTCTCTTTCAAAGGAGGGGCTACATTTAAATCCTAATCTTTGCATCATAAATGAGTTTTATGAGAACGGTGATCCCCATTCTCAGTTCAAATTAGTTCTGGATGCTTAATTTTATTGTATACTATCCATATATTTGATACTAGTGATATTGGGATGCACTCTAGTTTTATTTTGGGACTTACTTATGGTTTGCTTGGTTTTGTATTGCTTGGCAAATCATTATGGCTAGGGATCTATTTTTGCTCACTATGGACATATACCTAACAATTAAAATCATTTGTATCTTCTTCTCTCTAGGGTATTTTTTGTGATGCTGTAGTGTTTACATGGATTCCATGTACACCATTTTATTCTTCCTTTGGATTGACCTTTTAACATCATCACTGATGCTAAAGCCTTTTTGGGTAGGCATATTTCACATGCCTATCACATGCCTAGACCCCCATGATTTATCCCAAGAATGACATTTTGACACTACTAGATTTGGTTCCTTACTTTAGGCTATTGTAAATTGGCGTCTTGGTTTGTGGGTCACTCCTCAACCTCCTTGATTTGTTTTTTTTTCATTTCTTCATTATGGTGTTTCTCTTTTTATGGTGATTCTCTTTCTATGGGAGATGGATTTTCCACCTATTTATTTTTTTAATCTTTTTTTTCTCTTGAAATGCTATTGCATCTTTGAAGTGTAACCTCTATTCTAATTAATATGATGTTATAATTTTTTCTAGAAAAAAAAATTGACATCATAGTCTTTTATCCAATTCAAGTTTAATCGTGATGTATAAAATGACACAAAAAAGGGGTAAAAATGAGAGGTAAATGATAGAATAGATTTTTTTTTTGAGTTTGGATATATTTTTTAGGTGGATCATGGCTGATTTAGAACCCAAAAACTATAGTTAACAATGAGTAACTGCTCATTAGTTACCTTAATTTTTGTGATGCTACATGTATACACATAATATTTTTAGACTTTATAAATTAATAATGATTTCTCTCTTACATGAACCTATTGGGTCTCAATCTCTCTGAGTGTTCACCTTAAAGGGTACACTAGGAAAGGGGTGGGCAGACCATTGGTTCTTTTCAACATTATTATCCCCTATACCACCACTTGATATCAATCCAACCCTCTCTTACACACTTCGCTAATCCTTGAATCCTCTCTTACATAATTTTCCAAGCATTCATTGCCTTCATTAGCCCCTTCTTAAGCCTAAAAACCTTTTTGATGCTTTATGTTACACTGTCAACCCCATCAACTTTATATTTAAATTGATAAAACATGTAACATCCCCACTGAGATTTACTAAAATAACGTAATAATTTAAAAAAAATTATATTCCATGTATTATTTCATTATATTATACCAAAATAATATAATTGGTGATCGTAGATACATACTAAGTATGTTAAACATAAAGTAAACATGTAACCTATTATAGTTACTGACCACTAACATCACATGAAACAAAACATATTTGAATATGGAAAGTAATTACATGTTTCTATCATTGGTTGGTATAATAATACAACCATTGTTATCAATGTAAAATGAGAAATTGATTACACATTCATCTGGCATAATGTTTTAATAATAAATACAAAATAAGATAGAAGGCTCTACAAAACATGAGTCTCATGAAATCTAGTATCTTTGATAATCTCAAGTGTAGTCTCCAAATAAGTACTGTTGTGGGGATGGAAATATCATTTGAGCACTTTTCCACACCAACCACGAACCATCGATCCCCCTCATAGTCCCCTAACTAGGGAATTCCCCTTCCTTAATAGATGGGTAGATAGTGATAGTGCAAGAATTTAGAGAGACAAGCTAGTACTTGTAAACTATAAGATTGATAATACATGATGTGTACCATAAAAAAATATGTTCTAACATGATATCACACAAATATGTAAATCATACATATGAAATGACAATGTCTAAGTGACATTACATTGGCCAAAGTTTTAAAATAATAATTGATCTCTAGGATCAGTCAATTTCATACACACCACTTGATCAGATTACCTTCATCTAGTATTGGTGATGCTAAGTAAGCTAGTAAAGTTCATCTCACTACTTAGTTATTACCAGTAATGCAAGATTTTGCTAATATAAAAATAACCAACTGATTCATACAAATTATTTCTTATTAGTAAATACAAAATATGACAATACAGGAATAACCATAATGCATACGTTTAGTTCATCAAATGTATGAATGAATATCCACTATAATATTTATCACATAAATAATAATCATAACAAGTATAGTTTATACCAACTGAGTATAATATATACTTAGACTACATGTTTTCTAATTTTTGTAAGAAATTCAAACACAGTACATACAAAGATAACAATAGTATCAAATTCTAATATTTTTATGTACACATTACTTAATTACAAACAACCAATCATAATATTTTCTAAGAATTAAATGACTCATAAAACAAGTCATATCTCACATGAACAAAATCTTTCATTGCTACGTATTGTTATGTTTTTAGGAGACTATATGCATATAGTTATATTTTCCTGTCCCTCAAGATCCTATGAATTATTTTAACAGTCAATAAAACTATAAATATAGGCACACCTTCCAATGAAATATTATATATGATATATATGTATATGAGTACCTAAGACCTCATATTGATATATTTCATATATATGTGCACTCGTACATATTATATATATAATATGTACCTCATACGAGTACTGAAACATTATATAAATTCTATATAAAAATATTAACAGTCATTTATATATTTCTAAACAAGAACTTCATATGATTTCAACAACCATTAAAACTTTTATATTCATAAATAATCCAACATAAGATATTAATGATCCTGAATTATTAATAAATAAAATACTATAGTTAATAGACTATCAAATATTTATTCAACTCTTCATTCTTACTATAGGTTTATATAAGTGTTAAATAAATCAAATTGACATTCAGTTATAGCATACAAACACTTGCACAATTTCATTATGTATTTGGACCTCACAACAATCTATGAATTGGTTCCAATATATATCATATATATTATTACAAGATTGACCCTATTGACTTGCTACATATTAAAACTCTTATGTTTCAAAATACACTTATAATTTCTATAAAGATTTCAAACCATAAACTCCAACTCAATAACTACTATGTTTGTATTACTTGTATAATATGTTTGAAGATCCCCTAAATATGTTAATGAATATCTCAAAGGTTATACAGTCAACTCAAAACACATATTTTAATATGAGCTAGATAAGACTTAATCACTTACCCTATCCATTCTAGGATAGTTCTATAATTTCCTTGACCCAAGATAGCTAATAAACACAAACTTAGCTTTCACATTAATTCATAATTATATACTCTCAGTTCAATCATATATCTATTCACTATTTTAAATAATAACCAAACACAAAGTTTGTATATATATTCTCACTGTTTGATTACCAAATTTAATTCATAGTCCACATATATATATTTCCACTGATGTGAATACCAATTAAAATTTGTTCCTATATATATTGTCTCACAGTTTCATGTAATAATATGCACACAATCCATATATATAAATGTAGCCTATTTTTAATTTTCAAGAGTACATAGTTTTTATATATAAATGTACCCTGTTTCAAATTTTTAAGAATACATAGTTTATATTTATATATATTCACTATTTTAAATTTCAAAAATTACACAGTCAACATATATACACACTAACCCCAAATTGATAGTCATTCTATAAATATGTTAACTCTAATTGATAATATACAAACTTTCTTTATAAACCCGTTTAAACATCTATTCAATTCAGACATCATTTTTATAAAAAATATACACAAGTTTTACGTATTATATCTATGTACTTAGTATTTTGATAATCCCTCTTGACTGAGTATGTGTGTGTGTGTGTGTATAAATATGATACATTTTTAATAACAAAACTCAGTCTTTGAATGTATATCAAACCATATGCCTAAGTTCCAAATTCCTTAAGCTAGGGCATTATGCTATTATAAATAATAACTTCATTTAACCCTATAGTTTAACACACAAATAAATGTAGTTTTTTAGTCACAAGGATTTAGAGGATATTGGCTTAATTCTACAAATGGTCGAGCCATCTATAGGGCTAAGCCTGTATCCTAATTAAAATACAAATCATTTTCTAAACCTAGGAATCAAAACTTTACACAAAATTCTTTAAGCAATAGATAAAAACAATAACATCACCAACCTTATATAACTTATAATATGCAACTTTATGAACCAAAAATCTCTCTATCCTTCACTCTGCTCTTTCTCTTATGATCTATGTCTATGCCATTCTCTTCCTTAATTTGCATCTTATCATAATTTTTTCATCTCTCCTCCTTAACTCAAACTTGCATGCAACTATTAGCTCATAGCTTGTAGTCACCATGCATAATCCAAATTATCCATTCAAATAGAGACTTAACAGTTAACTTCCCATTGATTAAACTAGAAAAACCCTAATTTCTCTTGAACCTTCCCCTAGTTATTCTAATCATTATTTTTATTCTTTAAAATCCTTAAATGAACTTTTCACATTACATGGACATGTATCTCATATGAAATTCCACTTTTAAAATTATTAACAATGATAACTATCACTTCCAACTTCACCGTAGTCTATGCATACTAACAAAGACTTGGTTTAGATCAAAGGATAATTTTAGGATATAACACAATATTTTTCAATAATTTAGTAAGGATAACAACATCATGACTTTAATAATAACTATACTAATATAAAGTCAATTATATTCTTTCAACAATAATGGTAAATCGAACAACTATTAAACCAATCATAATAATATTATAACAACATAATCATTATGTTATTAATATGTTATATAGACTATCTATGTCTTTTTCTATCTTCATATATTAAGGCATTAAGCCATATAATGATATTCCTAAATATCATAAAGATAACTAGATAATATTCTAAACATTACAAAGATATTATGGTTAGTCTATATACAAGAGTAATTAGATATCATTCATGCAGATTTACCTTCTCGTAAGCATTAACACTAATGAATTCAATAACATAATCATATTGAAAAATTATACAATAAATATATGTACAATATCCATAATGCAATCACACAAGATTAATTCCACACATAAGTATTAATTTAAAATAACACACACATAATCAATTATGTAAATGCATGTAACATTAAAAATGTACTAACACTAACAATTCAAACAATGCATATAATGTTTACTATGTAATGTGGTGTGTGCATGGGTTCTATATATTCCTCTATCATCCCTCAACACCTCTATCTATGTCATCCTCTCCAATGATGATCTCCCTCTATCATGCTCTAAGGGATGAAACTCTCCTGCATCCAACTCATGACAAAAAGGTAGTTAGCTCATAACATCATGATATATATATATATATATATATATATATATATAATCATGATGTTATGAGCTAACTACCTTTATATATATATCATAAAACAATATTGTAACAAAAAATCAACATGATCATAATGTAAATAATATACAATAAAGCTAACTCATAGTAATGTAATCATGAAATCAAGTAACATACAACTGTCCCATAACAACATATGACTTATAGCCTAGTTAAAAATTAATTAATCAACTTTACAATCATAATAATCCATGGAAAATTAGATAAATCAACTTAGTGAGAAATTAGGGTGTGACATCCTTCCCCCCTAAAGCTTTTCATCATCCCAATAACAAATATTCAAATAATAGTTTTGAATCAAAAACATTATTTAACAAAAAAATTGTATAGTATAAAACATCAAATCATGCAAACAAGTGTGGAAATAACCCGTAGAACTCATCATAGTCCTCACAAGTAGCACTATCATCAAAGTATTAGTCCCAAAATAACTTGTATTGTGATACTTATCTATTATGAAAATGAAGTTTATGAGTGGCAATTACTCTGATTGGTTCTACCATGACCACCCTAGGATCTAGAATCTACAAAGTATTCCAATCTAACACATGTGAAGGATCAACTATATATTTTTTAAGATAAGATATATGGAAAAAATTATGAAATAAAGCTAGGTATGGTGGTAATGCAAGCCTATACACTATAGTATTGACCACTTATAAAATCTAAGAGGGTCTCACATATATCAGTGAAATTTTTGCTAACTTCTCAAATTTAATCGAGCTCTTCTATGGCTTAACTCACAAGAACACTTTATCACCTACTAAAAATTACCTAGCTATTCTCTTTAGATTAACATAGTTATTCTACCTATCATTGGCCTTAACCAATCTCTACCTAATTGATCTGACTTGATCTTCCATTTTTGACAGCATCTCAGGTTTAAAGACTACCATGTCTTCCAACCTATCCCAACTAATTGGTGTCCTACACCTTCCATACAATACTTCAAATGGTGCCATCTTTAAAGTATATTGGTAAGAGTTATTATAAATAAACTCAACCAATAGAAGATATTCCTTCCACTTGTATTCCTGATCCATAAAATACATATGAATAATATCATCTAACACTTGATTAACTTGCTTAGTTTGACATCAATCTATGAGTGATATGCAGTACTAAAGTTTAATTACGTACCCAAAGTTGAATTCAGAGTTAACCAAAACCTAAAACCTAGAATCCATCTTCAAATCATGATCCAAAATGATCTTTCCTATAAATCCATGCAAATGATACACTTCTTTTATGAATACATTCACAAGAGTGGGTGCATCATCTGTCAAATTCCTTGGTATAAAATGTGCCAACTTGGTTAGTTTGTCAACTATAACCAAGATCATGTCATGCATATTATATGATAATGAAAATCTTTGGAAAAACTCCATATTGATCACCTACCACTTCTATTCTGGTATGTCATGTGGATACAACAATCCATTTGGATGCACATCTTCATATTTCACACACTAAAATTCCATAAAACATGACACAAAGTCTGTTGCATCTTTCTTGATTCCCTTTTAGAAATAAAGTGGTTTAAAATCTACCATAAGCTTGTTACTCTTGGATGTCCTAAATAAGGGGAATTGTGTAGTTCCTTTAGCATCATGCTATTAAAATTCTCTTGATCTGGCACATACATCCTATCATTATATCTTATAAGACCATCATTTTCTAATTTGTATCCTTTATACCTAGGATTTTGAGCATTCTCAGATAATGCTTTCTTGACTTGATCATATAATTCATCTTTTGGTGAGAATTTGATCATTCAATCCCTAAAAGTACTCCTGATAGTAGCCATAGTTGTTATGTACCTTCTATGACTTAAAGCATTCTATACTCTATTTTCCTTGCCTTTGATATAATTGATATCAATGTCATAGTTAGATAAAAATCTAACCAACATCTCTAATGAGCATTCAGATTTGGTTCGATGAAAATGTACTTGAGTCCCAAGTTATCAGTCTTGAGATCAAATAATTTTACCAATAAATAATGCCTTCAAACTTATAAAACATGGATAATTACTACTAGTTCTAGGTCATGAAGGGAATAGTTCACCTCATAAAGCTTCAAATTACTTGATTCATAGGCTACTACTACACCATCCTACATAAGGACTCCTCTTAGTCCATCCCTTGACACATTTGTGATCACTAAAAATTGACCATTGGGACCATGAACTCTTAACACTGGTGCTAAAGTAAGCCTTCTTTTCAATTCCTAAAAATATAATTCACACTTATCTAACTAGTTAAAACTTTGATTCTTACACTATAGAGAGGTAATCATATTAGTTATCTTAGAAAAAATTAGAATAAATTTATTTTAATAGCCCGTTAATCCTATGAAACTCCTTACATTGTAGACATTCCTTGGTACTTACCACTCCACAATGGCTCTTATCTTATCCAGATATACTAAAATACCATCTACTAAGATAATATGTACCAAATATTGTACTTTCTTTTGAAAAAATGCACACTTGGACAAATTGCTATACAAATTATGTTTCAACAACCATTACAAAACTAGTTCTTAATATTGAAGATGCTCTTATTCATATTTAGAATATATATGAATGCCATCTAAAAAGACCAAAACAAAATGATCTAGATAATATTTGAACATGCTATTCATGAGATTCATGAATGCTGCAGGAGTATTCATCAACCCAAATGGTAACACTATAAACTTATAGTGCCCATATCAATTTCTAAATGCCATCATTGGAATATCCTCATATTTTATCCTTAACTGATGATATCCTTCTCTAAGATCAATCTTAGAAAAGGCTATTTCTCTTTTCATTTGATCGAAAGATCATCTATTTGAGGTAGTGAATACCTATTTTTGATAGTTGCTTTATTTAAAATTCTATAATCAATGCAAATTCTAAGGGTACCATCCTTATTAATGAAGATAAATAATGAACTCCATGTTGACACACTTGTTCTGATCAACCTTTTGGATAATACTTCTTGGAGTTGTGCCTTTAATTCAACCAATTTGGCGGTTGTCATTTTATATGGTGCCTTAAACTGAGGTTTCGGTCTTGGTATGATATCAATAGAGAAATCAAACTCTCATTTAGGAGGCAAAATTGGAAATTCCTTTGGAAACACATCATTAAAATTACTAAGGAAAGGGTAATATTTAATTGATGGTTCCTTATATTTCTCCATTTCATTTAACTTCATGATAATGCTTGGCATCCTTTTCCTTAAGCCTTTCTAAGTTGCATTGTAGAAATATATCTAATCCTTAACTCCCTTTTATTTCCCTAAATTAGTATCTAATTTTCAAAATTTTCTATACACTCAACCTTCTTCAGATAATAATCATCCTTAGCCTTATGCTTCGTAAGCTAGTTGACCCCTAGGATCACATCATATAACCCTAGCAGTGTTGCATAAATATCCACTACTATTTTGAATTTGGGTAACCTAATCTCTACTTCAACCACACACTTGTCCACTTTGATTTTATAATCACTCCCATATTATACTGACCATGCATTTTACATTACTCCAAATTTTATAGATAACTTACTTAGAATTCTAGGAGCTATAAAACATTATATAACCCCTATATCTATCAAAATAGAAACTAGATGTTCAAAGAAAATACCTAATAGTTTTATAGGTGAAGCTTGGAATTTAGTTTGTTGATTATCAACTAATGCATGAATACATTACTAAAAATTTCCTTGTTGAGGAGAAAAACCTTTGTTTCTTGACTTATCTAGGTACACTCACATGCAAAATGGTCACCTCCATAAATGAAGCAACCTCTAGGTGGTCCCTTTCTATCAGACTATTAGTTTCCCTTGAAACCACTTTTAAAACCATTACCTAGTTTCTTATTACCTGAATAGATGTTGAATCTAGTATTCTAACTCTTGAACTAACTCTTAGAGTCTCCACTCTTCTGCTTGTAGTTATTCTTTTTGAAATTTGGCTTAAAACTTCTAATTTTTTTCTTAAACTTATCTTTGACCTAAGTAAGAGATTTTAAATTTTGTTCCTATTTGATTGCCTTATTGAAGAATTGGTCCCTGGTAGATGGTCCATTAATGTTCACTTCTCC